>CM002484.1:6102702-6112796 GCA_000325765.3 Leersia perrieri
GCCGTCGAGGCGTCGGCGCCAAGCGCCGACCTCGCCGCCTACCTCCAGGGCCTCCTCCCGCGCCTCCTCAAGCTTCTCCGGAGCTCCGCCTTCAAGGCCAAGCCGGCGCTCATCTCCCTCATCGGCGCCGCATCCGCCGCCTCCGGTGGCGGATCAGCGGCCACCGCGGTGCCCTCCCTCCGCGACGCGCTCGCCGGCGAGGATTGGGCGGCGAGGAAGGCCGCCGCCGAGGCGCTCGCGCTGCTGGCGCTGGAGCATGGAGATAACCTTGTGGACCAAAAGCCATCCTGCATTGCAGTCTTCGAAGCCAAGAGATTCGATAAGGTTTGATTTCTCGCGGCAAATTTGGGATCTTGGCGATTGGTATTAATGAGTTAGTAGTGGATCTGATCTGCTTCTTTGTTGAGATTTTTAAGAGTTTTTTTGCGAATGCAGGTCAAGATTGTTCGGGAGTCGATGAACCGGATGATTGAGGCATGGAAGGAGATTCCGGACATGGATGAGGAAGTGTGCTCCTCCGACGCGCCATCTCCGCAGTCGCAGACGAGATCTTCTAGCACAGGTGATGTGGCTGTTCTTGAAGCGGTCACTGCTCTTTTTTTTTCTTTTTTTTTTTGTTGCTTTTGGGTAAATTTATGGCTAGTTGTTGAGTACTCTTTGTAACGTAAGTGTTCGGTAAAAAAGAACATAAATGGGACTGGGTTCAGTAAAACACAAGGCATGAGGATTCTTCCTTTGTTGGATACATGACTTTTGCTTGTGTTTCCATTGTATCATAAATTTCATTGATTAACTGTTGTGGGTTTGTGGGGGTAAAATGTTAAACAGGCTTATCTGACATTTTTTAAAAATTTTGTCATCAAGCAGATTATGCAAGTGATGGCAGATACCCAGCTGATTCCTTAGGCTCCAACTCTGTCCAGTCACTTTCAAGGAGGAACTCATATCCAACAAACAAATCGCCCCCACGGGAAGCATTGCACAGTGTCAGCAACCGAAGAGCCAGCAATTCCATTGTAAACAAGAAGAATTCACCGCCGTCACGACAGAACTCATTCCAAGCCAAGAACTATGAGTGTAAGGTTAATGTTATTGATGCTCCGGATGCGACCCCAATCAAAACCATGACCGAGGAGAAGCTTCTGAAAGATGGTAATGTTAGAGCAAGGCTTGAAGCACGGAGAGTGTTGTTCCAGAAGAATGGTGAGGAGAGGCACAACAAGGTTCCCGGGCTGAAGTCAGGGTCTAGAATTGTTCCATACAATGGGGACGATGACTTGGAAGAGACTGCGGATACTGAGGATGGGCATGATGAGTTTCAATCAGGTCACAAGGACGAAGACCTGTCAAAGATCAGGATGCAGCTGGTTCAGATTGAGAATCAACAGACCAGCTTGCTTAATCTGCTCCAGGTAACTGCCCCTTGCTGTGTGGCATGTCATTTTTTATTTGAACAGACCAATAGAAAATTTCATATCAATTGAAACAATCTGTTTGATTGGTACCATTACCCCAGAGTTGTCCGTAGGCATGCGTGACTGCATGAGATGTAAGGGTACATGTTCAATGACTAATATGGGCTAGAAGAGTCTAATACTAATGAATATCAAATTTAAACGTGTTGCATAAAAAAATAGCGTGGCTTCTGGGCAAATTGGTGCATCCCTTAGTTTTGAAAAGCACTGCCTACTAGATGCGATGTATTAATTGGACGAATGGCATTTAATGGAGGCCTTATCTTATCTAAGCATTCAGGAAATACTATAAGGATAGCTTATAATGGGGCTTTTTGTTGTCGGTGATACGAACATGGTGTTATTTGGTCTCAGTGTTCAGCATTGACCATTTGGTACATATCAAAGATCCATTCAGTGTATATTGATAAATACCAATCCAATCACTATGTCCATTCAATGTATCTTGATAATACCAGTCTGATCACTATACATCTAGATATGAACAATGGCATGGTCGCATGGTATGGGGAGAACCTTGGACAGCAACATGCCATTTAGTGGCTATCTGACAAAATCTTGCTCATCAACTCTATTGAAGCATATCTTGTGTCATTTTTCACATAAGCTAGCAAAAAATCAGAATTTTGCAAAATTTTTGTGCATGTGTAATGCCATGTGAAGGGTTATGTTCCTGGTAGTTTATGTATAAGAAATAATCTATTTAAGTTCTGGATATTAAAATACATTACTCCATGTTTGCTGAAAACATGTCTAGCATGAATTTATCTCGTCTTGCTCATAAGGAACTGAGTATGCATCTGACATTATAATTTCCCGTGCTCAGAAATTTATGGGGAGCTCTCAGAATGGAATCCGTTCCTTGGAGACACGGGTGAATGGACTGGAGATGGCACTGGATGAGATCTCCCGTGATTTGACTGCCTCTTCAGGAAGGATGCCAAACAGTGAACCTGATATGAACTGCTGCATCCTTAGCCCGAAATTTTGGAGAAGACATGATGGTGGTAGATACTCATCCAAGTACTCCATCTCTGACACAGCAAACTACTCTGAGGAGAGCAGAACTTCTTACAAGTGGGAAAGACAGAAGTTTGGAGTTCAGGGTGTTGTCACCAACCCATTAGCAGACCCAAACGCTTCATTCGCAGGGAATGCGGTTGTTGCTCAGGAAGCCAGGAGACAGAATTCGGCTCAATACAGGTCAAGGTAGGTTAACTCACTTCAAAATCATTGCATTTTCTGTCGGTCAGTATATGCAATTTAGATTTGGTAGGTAGGCCAACAAGATGTGCTGAGGACACCTCATAAACTGATAGTAACATACCAACATAAAAGTAGTCGCTTTCTTGCATAGAATATCATCAGGTTTAAATTTTGTTGTAGTTCCAGCTGAATCTTCATTCCTATTATGACAGGGCTTCCTTCTTGTTTCACGCCCACCTTCATTTATTATTGAATTTGCTAGCTTTGTCTAACATTATTACTTCTTTCAATAGTTTGGCAATTTATATAATGACTTCTATTTTCTTTAGGATGGGTTAGACGCAGTGGAGGTCATCCGCATGAAGTTTTCAATATGTGAACAAGCCATGAAGCGGCTGGGAGATCCCACTTTTGCTGCATTTTCAAGCTCTTTTCTTCTTTTCTCCAACTTAAAAAACAGAGATGTACATGAGATATGAAGTTCTGTTTGAATTCAGACTCGTGAGAAACAGCCTAGAGCCCTAAACTCTAAAGCAAGACCATCTCAGCCAGCTTGCTACTCCATTTGTATTATACACCAAGGCCTTGAGATTGAGACAACCAGTCAGCTATTGCAGGCTTGCTGAGGGCAAAGCATATGTAGAGTTTAGAATGAGAAATTGAGAGATGGACTGATGTCTTCTACCTAATTTTCTTTAGAGCAATCTATCCTTCCAAGGATACTCAGCCATGGTCCCATGGTCCATGGATGTATCTTTTTCTGCTTGTACATAATTTGGATACGGTAATTCTGATGCTGGCGAGACGAGTTAAACTTTTTTTTTGTTGTTCAGTACGCAGAGATCAGAAGGTAAATATCCAATGATGCCGCTTTGTGTCTTCCGGCTCCAATGGCATTGTGAAAGGCTCCACTGCCTGGCGCCTGCCAGCACTCGGAAGATCGGAATAACTTCTAACTTGGTTAACTCTTTCAAAAAATTGGTTTTGAGCGGTCTCGAATTTAGAAATATATTGTTTAAAGTTGAGTTCGTAAGATTCTGGTTTTTTTAAGCTAAAAGCCCAAGGAATCACAGTGCTATATTCATTCTGTTTGCTACAGCACGAGAAACCTGTAAACCTGATTTGGAACTGTAAGAAGCATGCATATTAGTTGCCCTCTCTGAACTCTGAAGTTTCCTGTTGAGACATTTATTTTGTTTGTGGCTTCTGTTGAGATATTTCTTCTCCAACTAATTTAGGCCATATTTAATTATTTAGTAGGGCACTAGGAGGGCAACTACACTCATCAGTTCCCATCTAAACTCTAAAGATATTCGAAGTAACGGAATCATAATCAGGGTTTCATCGACCAAATATCGCCCCTAGCTGTTTTGCTGGTTATTCTGATTGCTGATCCATAAACTACAAAAACCAGTGAAATAGACAACTTCTGCCAAGAATATTTTGAATTTGGCCGGTCATCAAACGGTTTCTCACTATGAACCAGCTCAAGATGGCGATAACCGAGCGGTTTATCATCAGCCTCTCATTTTGCAAACCCTGGCCAGGGTTCTACACTTCTGCTGTATGGTCTTGCAAACTATGAAACGAGACCAAGCCGTAAGGAAAACATGGGTTCTACTTTATGATCTTGCACCTAACCAAGTAATCAAAAGTTCATAGTTAATTTAACATTTCAACATGGCTCGAGTTCGAATGGTTCCCTGGCAGTCTTGGGAAAAAGAAAATGCTCCCCAACAATATTGACTCGAATACTGTATGTTTGGTGCTTTAATGATGAGTAATACCAAGTCCAATCTATGCCATCTCCGGTCTCATAATTTACTACTATTAATTGATGATCTGAGTCCATCTACGATCACTTGTTTATTACTAGTAGTACCGACTAGCCCTCATGTCGCTTCTTAGATCTGGCTAAATGTGGCAACAAACCAAACAGGAACTGATGGGACCTAATGTGTTTCAACATATACAAGAGGTAAAAACACCTCACTTTTATAAGTTATAACACCATAATAAGCCCCTGAAATAACCTGGGCATGCCTTCCAGCAATCTTCAGAAAACGTTGGCATAGTTTGTACACGTGTACACTCTGGAAGCAAGAATCAAGTGACTAAACTATTTCAGATCTTGGCCAGCAGGCTCTGTGATTGCACTACAATGTCAGATACAAAAAGGAGATGCAGGAAAAGTCTCGCTCATATATATACGTTCAATTTCCTATTATCATAGCACTAGCTGAGAACCTGAGATATCACACTACAAGGTACAGACTACAGTAGCTAGCACTAAGAAGATGCAATGGTATACTGCAGATCTGCACTTGAGCAAAAAGAGGTGAAAACTACTTTAAGTTTACTTGCTTGAATGCACCTCCAACCTTCCAATTTGACAAACAATCACGGAGAAGAAAGGAAGTGTATGCACCTGCGTATATCGGAAGGTTGCCAGGAAACAGCCAAACTGAATTCTGAGGGTAACATCCAGAGGTCACAAAACACCTCTATATGTAGGACTTAAGAGCATTTTTATGATCACCTTATATATATTGATAGGAATACTTCAACATGAGCAGAGATATATGTGTAGGAGAGCAGACGTCCCAGCAGAACAATGGTGCAACTATCAGTTACTCCGGATAAATTCATCATCTCCTGTTAGCAGCACAGATCAAAATCCACCTACTGTTTTGACATACTACTCTTCCTGTGACGACGGTGGCTGCAAGTCTAGCTTGTATGCCTGAATGTCCATTGGTGAGATAAGAACGTTTCCCTCCTGAGCTACATCACCAATTTGCTCAAGGTACCCTAACATTTCAGGGTCATCATGTAAAAGATTCAGAGAAGTTGCCTTCACATCCAGAACTGCCAAATCTTTGAACATGTAGAACAAATTCACAGGCTCTTCTCCAATAGTTGTACAATTTAATCCACCCCTTCGGCAGAATGATGCATCCCAGCCTCTTCGCTGCAACAGAAGGGCAAATCTCGCTTCAACTGCTTCAGCATGGTGAAATTTTAAAGGCTGAGGGACCTTCAAGTTCACAACATGTACATCACAGGGCAAAGGAGCAGCTAATGGAGCAAATGTCTGTTGAGGAAGCTTGAACGATTTTTCTTGAGGTTTTTTGCTCATAAAAGCATGCATTGGGTAGTTCAAGTGTGCGCCCACACGGTGAGAGAGAAGAGATGGTTGAAGAGTTAGCAAGCTATGAGTTTTAGGCAAAGCAGAAACATTAGACTCCCTGAGGAGGTGGAAGATTACATTCATAGGCCGGTTGTCCATCACTCCCTGGCCCAGACCACGACCATCATCCTGAGTTAATCTACGATCCAACATAATCTCCAGCCATCCATTTTTTAAGCTTGCTGCACCTAGTGACTGCTTGGAGTGTACTGAAAACCTATTGCCCAGTGAATCCTGTAAAAATGCAAGTGATGGCATTGGGTAATAATTGCCCTGCAAAGGGATCTTATCATACATTTGCCTCCTACTCATCTGAAAGCCATTAAGATCAGAGTAGAAGACTCCTTGGTTGTCAATATCAGTCTTGAATCTGACAATCAGTTCCTTGTCATTAAATACATGGCCAACAAGTTCAACATGGTATTCCTTCTCTATCAGCATATCCTGTATAGAGTCTCCACAGCTATAAATGCGTGTGCTATGTGAGATGGGTGACTTACGCCACTCTGTCTTTGGAAGGGAATGGGCTTCTTGAACCAATGGCCCTTCACTAAGGATGAAATATCCTCCTTCTTCAACAATGGGTTGTGCTTCCCCTATTGGTTTGAATAAATATGCTCCACTGCCATGGCTGCGGTACATTCCAATTTCTTCACCAATATCAGTCTGTTTCCCATCCTTGTTGTGAGTTGCTGTCTGGAGGAGGCCATGCCTTACATCAACAGAGAGAGACTGGTATGAGTTCTTCATCTCCACTGATTTCCCTTCCAGTTTTGAACAATCATATGGTTCAGGGCAAGGAAATTGGCCAGCAGTTGTGAATGCCTTTACCACAGCTGGAGTGGCCTTTTCACAATCATCATACCCAGTAGCAACATAGTAGGTCTCCAAACCAAGTGCAGGAACAGAAGCTCTCCAATAAAGACGGTGCTGACCAGTCGAAACCTTTTCATCACTGACGTACTGCCACTCAGGGGAAATTTGACTTTTCAAACAGGAACCATCTGAACTGAGAACAGATACATCAGGATTACTTACAACAACCATAACAATCTCATCCCTTGTTTGCTCTAACGGGTTAAAAAGGACAACAGAATGTGCCTTCCCTCCATGAGGGTTGAGAACCTTGTATACAGGTTGCACATCATATTTTGACCGTTCCTGTACTGGCTCAAAATGTGATAGTAAGGTAGGATCAGATCTGTCATGGATATCACCTAAAAGCACTTCAACTGCCCTGGACATAAAGAGCTGCAAGTCTTGTAAAGAAGTGTGCATTCGAGTACCATAATCCACTACAACATGATCCTTAGCTGTGCCAGTTACACCATCATGATGCTGGAAAAGTGCCAAGTTCCTCCTAGCGGCTGTCAGCTTGTGAGAAAAGCTAATGGGGAGTTTTGCACATTGAAGCCTCTGACAGTATCCTAGAACAAAAGAACTCAGAATCTCTGAGGCACGGAGTGTCTGTTCTAGTACACGGTCAACTGCTTTGAAGTAAGGCCTTGATACATAGTAACCGCTCCAGTAATCCTGATTCCTATCAGCATATGTAAAGAAATCACCTGAAAGGGTTGGAAAACCTGGCAGCTCAGAAGAAACCAGTTCCCCAGGGCGTGTATAGTTTATCCTTTCAGCTTCATCTCTCAGTGTGGAGAAGTAATCCTCCAGGGTACCAAATTTTACTTCAGCCTTAAGATGGGGATTAGAGTTTATGTAATCAAAAAGCTTTTCATAATTGCGGAACTGTGCTTCTGCTTCCTCTGTATCAACATACCGGAAATCATCCCCCAGTGGGATGAGAAGTGTATTTGTTCTGTACAGCGTAGACTTTTTCCGGTATTGATCTAGAAGTTTCATTGCCCTCTCTTGTACATTGTTAGGATTTGTTTCAACTGGATCATATCTCCATGGGCATGATTCATAGCTGAAACTACGCATTCGTGCAAAGTCAAACTGGCAGCAGATAGCTGGTTCGGGTCCACAGGTGTGTGGGATGTCATAAGAATAGAAGGGCATCATATGAACAAATATATCAGTTGTTTCATCTATATCCCAGTTTTGCCTCCATAAATATTCAAGGTTCCTGTTCATCGCAAGCTCCTTTTTCAATTCATAATGTGTTCGCTGGATTAACATGTTGTGGAAACCCATTCTCCTCAGCACATAAGCCATGGTAGCTGAATAACCAAACGGATCAATTGACCAAGAATTTTTAGGAACAACTCCAATGGTTTCATTGAGCCACATGTTTCCCTCCATCATCTGAGGAAGAACAATAGAATAATTGTCATAATTATAATTTTTTTAGCCCATATATTATAGTTCTATAACTAAATATTCCAGGATACTTTGCTCCCATACAAAATCAGCCACTATGAAAATTGAACTATCAGGTTTCCATTAAAACAAAACATTTAGCTAGATTTGAACTGGAGATAGAACATATTTGATTCATTTGTTAGATTATTTAACTTCTGCCCTGACATCAAAGTTCGGCCAACTTAGTTAGCATTAGCAAAAGGCAATACAAACAAATTGACATTAAGTTATGGAACAGCTTGATCGAATAAAAGAGGGATTTGTTGGAGGACATTATGTGCTTTTTGGAGTGATTTTTTAAAATCATTAGTGCAATTTAATAATGGGGTACAGATTATATTTGATTACAGTAAAAAATAAGTCTCTTCATAGAAACCTTTAGTATGAATTATTAAATATTGCAGCATTCTATCTATGATAGACTGTCCCTGTATTTTCCTTCAAGAGTGTCATCTACTCATCTTAAACACCAAGGTAGCAAACAAAACTGACATAACTTCATTTAATTGGAGAACAGAATAAGGCGTATTTGTCCAACTCCATATTCTTTTTTGCTTGTTAAATTGTACCATATATGCAGTGAAAGTGGTATTAATGAACAGTCAGGTGCAGCTAAAATAACCAAAACAGCACAATAGCATGTAGCATTAAACAGATGTTTGCAGCACATCCTCCTAAAGTGTTTTTCCGATATGTACTGTTCATTTTTACATGTATTTCAGGTCAGTGACATACAAATGAAGCTAAGAACATGGCTCATTTAGCATAGAGAAAATAAAAAATGTGATGCACAAAGACTCGAGTGTACTTGCCTGCTCTATGATAGCAAAATAGTGGGAGTTTGCCTGCACAATGGAAAAAAGAGGATTACATGCAGCTTCTTCAAAAGGACAGAAGATCAGGAAAAAAGTATGAAATATTCTGATCAGAAATACATAGCTATAGATCAAACCAACACACAGGAAACAATGAAGCTAATATATCATGTTGCCAAGGACCTCTACATCATCCAAAGAAGGCAATGCCAGAAAGATCATGCATCAAACAGAAAATCAATCTTCATCGATACTCCATCTGTGTAACTCTGAATTGTACTGTTCTCAAGGAACAATCACAGAAATTTTGCAGAAATCCATCAAAGGCACATCTGCAAAATTCAAAACAGCGGTGTGTACACAGAATCGAATCAACATAAAACTGATTCCTAAGCATTGAAACTACAGGCCATCAGGTGAAATATGAAATGAAATTTCACTCCATTCATAGCCAAGCAACAAATGCGAATCACGTGCCTCGAATACGAAAAATACACAACAGACAACCCAATCAACAAGCAAAAACTGCCATCTGATCCTAAAACCATGTATAAACCACAAAATTTCTCCCTCAACCTCACCTCATCATTCATGACCCAACCTCCACTGACAATCTCCAGTTGCCCATCGCGCACAAGCTTGGCGAACGCCTCCTGCTTCTTCCGAGGAGCGTCGCGCCACCACCTCTCCAGGTACGACATCTCCTCCCATAAAAATTTCCTACGCGGATCCTACATGGCAACAAAAACAAATTAGGCATCAAAACCGCACTAAAACCCTAATGCCGAATCTGGGTCTAGATCGCAGCGACCTTGGAGAGCGACTCGATGATGGTGTCGAGGATGTGCCGCGACTGCTTCTCGTAGTACTCCTCGACGGTGAGGCGCCATCCGGGGTCGTTGTGGGAGTGTGGCGCGACGAACACCTTGAGCTTCTCGCCGTCCCACTCGTCGCCCTTGTAGGCGACCTCCCACCCCTGCTTCCACGCGCCGCCGTCCACGTCCAGGAACTGGATCCGGTCGTACAGGTCCTTGGTCGTGATGTCCACGCGCGCCTCGCGGCCGATCCGCGCGGCCAAGGCGGCGG
>CM002484.1:6112896-6130962 GCA_000325765.3 Leersia perrieri
GGCGGGAGGCGGCGGCCGGGGAGGAGAGGCCCTTGGAGCGGAGGTGGTGGTGGCCCTTGGGCTTTGAGGTGGTCGGGAGTAGGGCGCCCGAGCGGCCGCCGCCGCCGCCGCCGGAGAAGAAGGGCATCGACGCCGGCGGCGAGGCAACGAAAAATGGAAGTTGGGTAGGGAGTGGGCTCGAGTCGCGGGTTCGGTTCGATTTGGTTTCCGGTGATATTTTGGAATTTTTTTGGTCGAAGGGCACGACACGATAATAGGAGGACGAGGTGAGTGACCACGGGGATGAAACGTCATTTCACTGACATGCGGGTCCCGCAGAAGGTGGGCCAGGACTGTAAGCGAGATGTGGCGACGGGGTGTACTACGATGTTTGGGTTAGTTGGATACGTAGTTACCTTGGGTTCGTGATTATGATGACGGTATTTGCAAGTTAGTCGTCGGAGCGTAGCTGTCAAACAAGAAAAGGAGAAGCTCGTTTCGCCATTTTAAGCGAATTCTATACGATTTTGAGAGCTCCAAATTTTTACCAATCATACATAGTTAGGAGAGGGTGTTATATGACTAAAATCCTAGTACCAAATTTATCGAGTCTTTTGTTCCAAAGAAAAACCAAACGTAAAAGTTCAGTTATTATGTCAAAGTCCAGAATTGGTGAAGAGGTCGAAGTTTTTTTTCACCGTGTCCTGAAAGCTACTGTTCTCCACTAAAACAAATGTAAATGTTTACGTATGATCAATACAAATGTAAATGTAAATGTTCTAAATTAAAGTTAGGGATAGTTTATTTATCGGATGTAAATGAGACAAGTCATTATTATACGATTAAGTAAGTATTGACCATTCTAAATTTGAAAATAGACTGATTTGATTTTTTTTAAGAAACTTTTATATAATAGAAGTTTTTTAGAAAGTGTGTCGTTTAACGGTTTGAGAAACAGTACTTCCTCGTTTTGGCAATATAAACATTTGAGAGGAAATGTGACTAATATAATACAACGAATCTGAAAAAGACATCTGTCCAATTTCATTGAACTATGATTAATCATATCCAATCCCCAAAAATTATATTTTTATACGAAGAGAGTATAAAAGAAATTGGCAACAAAATATTGTAACATGTTTGATGTTTTCAATTCAACTATGAAGTTCTTTTAATGCACATATCACAAAATTTATAAGGGCTCTTTCGTTTTTCGAGCCTTCTGATGTAGTTTGTTCAGGGTGATTAGCTTTACATGGGAAAGCCAAAGCTCCGAACCAATGACCAACAATGTTATATGTTTATACTTTTTAAAAGACCCTAACAGTGACAGTGACGGTGAGCAATGAATCTGCCATCATCCACCAACACTGCCATGTGACCTATGTAGTCGGTAAATCTACCATCACCCACTAAACATTAACGTGTTGCTCATATATAGAAATGGCAAAGTGTATTAGTTCTCTCCATGTAATGCATAGGTATTTAGCCAGTGTCGTAAAGAATTCTTACTAGCGAATATAACCATTCGGTTTATTTAGCCAACTGTTTTAAAAATTATGGTGTTTAAAAATGTACCTGATAGTCTAGTTAATTTCTTAATGAGTTAATGACATTCAAATCATAGCTTGACGTCTGAAACCTAGTTAGCTTCTTTGTGGCTTTTAAGTTACAATGTGACGAGTGCTCATTTCTCCAACTAATTATTCTTCGATTTAAAGTAAGAATTATAGTGACTTTTAATCTCAAGATTTGTCAATCCAGTCCTTTAAGTTCATTGTGTTCACAGTTTTTTTTAGAATTACACAATATAACTTAGACACTCACAACGAATGCACACTCATCCCTATAAACGCATGCATGTAAACCCTATCTCTACGAGTATCTCTGAAGACTGGGCCGGCAAATACAATAAAAAAAAATTATGCGTCTAATAAAAGAATTGTCTGAAAAAAGATATTAAAAAACCTTTTTGTTTTACGTGTATCATTCCACGAGAGGATAATCGGACGGCGGACACTACCCATCGTCTCCACCCCACACGCCCATCGCGATAACCCCCTCGACGCCAGCAACCCAAAACCACAAACACCATACGCGCGCGCCCGGAGCTCTCTCTCAGCCATGGAGGCGGCCGCTCTCCTCTCCCCCGCTGCCTCTCGCCCTCTCCCCCTCCTCTCCACCAACGCGCCAGCCTGCCGCCTCCACTCCCTTCTCCCTCCCTTGCCTGTCTCCGGCCGCCGCCTCCGCCCCTCTGCACGGCCCCGTGGTAACTCATTCTTCACTCCTCTTTCTTCCCCCAATTTCGTCTCATGGGAACCCCGACTGTGCGAATTCGCGAGCCGGAGCTGCTGTATCGTTTTTTTTTCCTGAGACGGTGCAGAGTTTGATGTATGATGCTGCGCTGCAGGGTTGGGCTGTGCGAGAGATGGCAGGGGTTCGGCTCGTAAGAGCGGGGTGCTCGTGAGAAGCAGCTCGTCAGGTTTCGTACACAACCTTTTCGTCTGATTAGTGATTAGCAAGTTTCTGTTTGGTTCTAGTTTGTGGTGAAATTGGGTGTAATCCACAGCTCCAGTCGAATCGGCATCTCAGGAAGTGGGCACAGCGAGTTCGGGGGAGTGGAGTGGGGATGCTATACGCCGACGTTTCCTTGATTTCTATGCTGCACGTGGCCACAAGATCCTCCCCAGCTCGTCGCTTGTGCCGGATGACCCCACTGTGTTCCTCACTATCGCCGGGATGCTTCAGTTCAAGCCTATATTCCTTGGCAAGGTGATTATCATAAGACACGTATCGCATTTAGTGTAATAAGGCCATAACTGAGTGTTCTTTATAAGGCAATTGGGGAAAATGGATAATTGCACGCATTAAGCTTGCATGTACAAGATGTTGAATTGCAGACAAGTTTTCCACTTGCGTGAATTGAAAGCTATGCAAGTGACAAGTCTTGTGGCATGATCTTTGCACATGCTCAGAATCAGAATCAAATATGCGCAATGCAACAGTAAGAGGAGCTAGTAGTACGCAGCAAGTGAATGAACATGTGTGTATGTACTAATGTAAACACTAATTTTCATAATTTTGTTAATGAGTGATATTCTTTAAGATGACCAATGTTCAATGCTAACTTGATGCCTATAAGGAAGAATTTTTACCTTGATAGTGCTTTTTTTAAGAACTCAGTTGTGGTAGTAACACAACGAATATTCCATTGTTCTTTATACATCATGTGAGAGTATGTTGCAACCTGCGTATGCTTCTTGTAACTTCATTTTGAAGTCCTTATAGGAACCTAGGCGTGTGCCATGTGCCACAACCTCCCAGAAATGCATACGGACAAATGACATTGAAAATGTGGGGCGCACGAGCCGACATCAGACCTTCTTTGAGATGCTTGGGAACTTCAGCTTTGGTGATTACTTCAAGAAGGAAGCAATCACATGGGCATGGGAGCTGACAACCAAGGAGTACGAACAACTTCCTTATTCCCTATGGAGCATGTGATCTTCGTATTGGTAAATTTTAAGCTGTTCATCTGAAAAGTTTGCCATATTACCATGAAAATCATGTTCATGCACAAATGCCTCTAGGTCATTTTCAAGAAAAAGGGGGAAAACATCCAGACATTTCACATTTAGGGTTGTTCAAATGCTTATGTCAATCCCACAGTATTGAACAGCTCTTCCATCATCTGAAACAATAAACACTATTAGTATCCATTAATGCTATTGTTGATTTAGAACATCAAATGAGGATGATCAGTATTCCTGTAATTGTCTTTGATTTTTGTGTCAACGCTAATGACTTGCATATTGGACTTTATCTTTCCAACCATCAACATGCTGTTATAGTATATACTATTTTGCTAGGTTTGATATTCTTCCATGCTTATGTTGTTTTAGATCCTTACCTTTCATTTTTTTTTATCTGTTTAGGTTTGGGTTACCCCCAGAAAGACTGTGGATTAGTGTCTTTGAAGATGATGATGAAGCATTTTCCATTTGGCACAATGAGGTCAGCTATCCAAAACCTGCATCTTTCTGCGATCTTCAAGAGATTTTTCCTCTCTCTCTCCCTATATCACAGTAAGCTAGACCATAAATTAATGATTAATCACTAACAAAATAATTATGGCCAAGAAAGCATATTTCTTTAATGACTTATTCATAGTAAAAGTAATTTCATAGATCTGATGTTATTCTACACCAGTAATTTACGCTGTCGAAATATGTGCTCAATAGGTGCATGAGATCGTTTGTATATGGTAGAATAGTGACTGGCATATCTTCAAATATGTTCTGTACCTAACTAAGTACTCCGTAAGCTTGTAGTATGTGTAAGTAATTTTATATCTATTCATTTTATCAAGGTTGGTGTACCAAAGGAACGGATAAAGAGATTGGGCGAGGATGATAACTTTTGGACAAGTGGTGCTACTGGACCCTGTGGCCCTTGTTCTGAAATTTATTATGATTTCTATCCTGAGAGAGGAACCTCAGATGCGGTATGTAAAGACGCTGTGGTATCACTAATTAGAAATTCACAGTAACTTTCCATTTTGTATGCGCAGGATTCATCATTAACTGAAACTAGTGATATACATATAGTTTTATGCAGGATTTGGGTGACGATAGTCGATTCATCGAATTCTATAATCTTGTCTTCATGCAATACAACAAAAAAGATGATGGATCTCTTGAACCATTGAAACAAAAGAACATCGATACAGGGATGGGCCTTGAGCGTATGGCACGTATTCTTCAAAAGGTATTGCCTACTTTATTTTTTGTACATTAAACATCTCCTATTTCTTAAAATAATTGATCAATTCCATCTTTGTTAATTCTATGCTGTATATCAACTCATTTGTTTGTCATAGGTTCCAAACAACTATGAGACAGACCTGATTTTCCCTATTATTGAAAAGGCAGCAAGCATGGCAATAGTGTCCTACACCACAGCTAACGATGCAATGAAGACGGATCTTAAAGTATGCTTTTCAGGATCTCATACTAGTTTCATGATGAATGATGAGGCTGCACATAACCTTTACTTTTCTTTCTGTTTTCCAGATAATTGGGGATCACATGAGAGCAGTTGTTTATCTCATATCAGATGGGGTCATTCCCTCGAATATTGGGAGAGGATATGTTGTCCGAAGGCTTATAAGAAGAGTGGTTCGAACTGGTAGACTGATAGGTATAAGAGGTGAGGGGCATGGAAATTCAGAAGGTGCCTTTTTACCGTCACTAGCTGAGGTAGCGATCAGTCTTAGTTCTGAGATAGATCCAGATGCTGAATCTAGAAGAAAATCAATTCTTGGAGAACTTCAAAGGGAAGAGCTGCGATTTGTGCAGACTTTGGAACGAGGTGAAAAATTATTGGACGAACTTCTGGATGAGGCATTATCAAGTGCTGGTAATAATGGCGGTAAACCTTGTTTATCTGGAAAAGACGTTTTCTTGTTGTACGATACATATGGTTTTCCAGTAGAGATTACAGCTGAAATAGCTGGCGAGCGAGGTGCCAGTGTTGACATGAAGGGATTTGATATGGAAATGGAAAACCAAAGAAAACAATCTCAGGCTGCTCACAACGTAGTTAAGCTTTCTGTAGGAAATGAGACCGAGATAGTCAAGAGCATCCCTGATACTGAATTTCTGGGGTACGACTCTCTTTCTGCCACTGCTGTTGTTAAAGGTCTTTTAGTTAATGGAAACCCTGTGAATGTAGTTTCAGAAGGTTCTGATGTAGAAATATTATTAGATCGGACACCATTTTATGCTGAATCAGGTGGTCAAGTGGGAGATAATGGTTTCTTATATGTCTACGGAGAAGAAGATGCAAAACAAAAGGCAGTCGTAGAAATCAATGATGTCCAAAAATCCCTGGGGAATATCTTTGTTCACAAAGGCACAATTAAACAGGGGTCAGTAGAGGTTGGGAAAGAAATCGATGCTGCTGTTGATGCAAAATTGAGGCAGGGGGCTAAGGTATGAAATCGTGGAGGCATCAGATTCTTGTGCTGGTTGCCAATTTTTCACTTTCAGGTTTCAATGATAATTTGTCTTATTTGGGTTCACACTAACTTAGCTTCTGATGCTTAATGAGATCTCTGAAAACTCAATCTGACCAGATTACTTTAAGAGAAAATTCCCTACATTTGCTTTTGACATCTAATTTCTTACATTCCATGACTGCTTATGCCTTAAATTGTAGGCATAAATAACATTTCTGTTTTAAACAAATGTGGTTCGAATTTAGGCTCTTCCACTATCTTGGTTCTTACTTTCATATGCTAACTTTGTTTTGTTCCTGACTTAGGCCCATCATACTGCAACACATCTCCTACAATCTGCTCTTAGAAATGTCATTGGTTCAGAAACATCACAGGCAGGATCCCTTGTGGCATTTGACCGTCTCCGATTTGACTTCAATTTCCATCGCCCCCTTTCTGAAGAGGAATTGATCAAAATTGAATCACTTGTAAACCAATGGGTTGGCAGTTCCACACATCTAGAGACAAAAGTGATGGGTCTGCAAGATGCAAAAAATGCTGGTGCAATTGCAATGTTTGGGGAGAAATATGGTGAGCAGGTTAGTATATATATGTATAGATGTTTAAATCTTCACACACAAAGAAAGAGTGCACTTGAAATTGGGATATTGCAGTAGCATGCCTGAGTAGCAAAGTGACAAGTCATGAAAGTTTGCGCATCTGAATTTACAAATTTGCAGGTGCATAAAACAATGAAAAGGCGTGCTATACCATAGTGCCACACCCAATATTTTACCCTCAATAAGATATTTTAATTTTTTTGTTCTGATAGGTCAGAGTTGTAGAGGTCCCTGGGGTGTCTATGGAACTTTGTGGTGGAACTCATGTGAGTAATACTGCTGAGATCCGTGGTTTCAAGATTATCTCAGAACAGGGAATAGCTTCTGGAGTCAGAAGGATCGAGGCAGTAGCAGGTGATGCATTTGTTGAGTATGTCTGTGCCCGTGACAACTATATGCGGCGCTTATGCTCATCACTTAAGGTATGATGGTGCTCATGCTGTTACCCTCTGAATTGTCTTGTCTTTGTTCATGAGTTTATTTGCTATACTTTGCGAATCCAATTGTCGTTTACTTCTTTGTCTCACTGCTGATGGTCATACGCACATGTGTTCAGAACTTCAGATACATCATGTTGGCTCCTAGTTTAGATTAGAGACATCAATACATCATGTTGGTCACAAGAAAAAGGTCAACATCATATGTTCATCCATGCCTAGGATGATCAATAGTTGCAACAGCAAACTATGCTGATCATGTCTTGCATTTGTGTTTTTTTAATCGATGCTCATCCACACAAAATAATTTTCCAGGTCAAGGCTGAAGATGTGAATGGCAGAGTTGATACGATTCTTGAAGAACTAAGAACAACCAGAAACGAAGTATCCGCTCTACGCAGCAAAATCGCAGTGCTCAAAGCCACATCCCTTGCAAGTAAAGCGACAAATTTTGACAACGTGAGGTACATACAATACGATGTCAACGCTTTTTTGCCATTTTCACATCCTATCTTCAGGAGCATCACTTGCTACAAGAAAACCAATGACATGTGGCATTTTACATAACAAAATCCATCTCAAAACCTATGCTCTGCAGTGTTGTTGTTGAGAACATGGGGGACGTGGATGCTGATGGTCTGAAGAGCGCCGCAGAGTATCTTGTCGACACCCTTGAAGACCCTGCGGCGGTGATCTTAGGCTCAAGCCCAGGTGACGGCAAAGTCAGTTTGGTGGCGGCCTTCAGCCCCGGAGTCGTCAAGATGGGAATCCAGGCAGGGAAGTTCGTCGGCAGCATAGCAAAACTATGCGGCGGCGGTGGCGGTGGCAAGCCCAATTTTGCCCAGGCTGGTGGACGGAAGCCGGAGAATTTACCAGGTGCCCTTGAGAAGGCACGGGATGAAATTGTTGCTGCTATATCGTCAAAGTCAAGATGAGTTTTGTGCTGAACCATGTGCATATTTCATAGGATAGCCTTACAGCCATATATGGTTCACCGTGGGCAGAAACAATTTTCGTCGATGAAAAATAGAACCGTTTCTTTGTATTTTTTTTCTGAATTGAGCTTGTCCGTTCGTATGTGGCAAATCAATGTAACTCTTCAACTCCTGTCTAAAGTTGTTATAATCTCTAACCAAAATAGGAGTAGACAAGAAGTATATCACTTGAAATAATTTTCGGCACAACTTCTTGCTAGCATTTTCAAAAGGAAGGAAAGGCCGGCTTGAGGAGGGCCAGTTTCTCCTATAGGCTCCTCAAAAAAAAAAAATCTTTTCTTCACACATGTTTTTATTTCCCTCTTGAGAACTCAGTAGTGAGCGCACATGTTTGTTAAGTCACACATCTAGGTTTGAGTCTCGCTGTCTTTCAGAGTGTGTGGAAGGGAACAAACCTTATCCCTGTTACACCTCGTTTTTTTCTTCCTCTCTCTCTTTTCACATCCCTCGATAACTAAAAGAAAATCAGCATTTTTGGTCAAACTCATTCTACTTCCTCAACTTGCTTGAGCTCTGGGTCATTATTATTATCGCCGTTGTCATTTTAAGTTTCTCAATGGCACGACTCTCTCTAGATCCCAGTCACCATGTTGACCTCCACTTTGCAGCCATCTTCACCTTGAGCTCCTGGTTGCTACCATCTCTAGCTTCCATTGTTGCCTTAAGCTCATAAGTCACAACTGGTTTTATGTTGAACTACTAGTCACTATCGCAGCTTTAGGTTCTCATTGTGGTCACCATTACTTCCTGAAGCTCTTCCTTCGTTACCAACCATGAATCCTACTCCCTCTATCCATAAATATAATTATTCCGAGGGTTTTTTTCCACACTAAATATATCAAAGTCTTACTTATCCTATCAATTATCTTTCATTCAAATTTCTTTCTTACTCTCAACCACCCTCAAAACCCATCCATCTTTTATTTAATAAGGGATATGAAAGGCATTCTCCTAGGGAATGGACAAAAGGCCAAATTTTAGCATGACAGGTGGTTACAGGGCCAATCGCCCAAAGAAATTGCACCAAAACTATTCATGCTTGCAACAAGAAAAAACAGAACAACCCAACACGAACTTCAAAATAATAATTGGCTGCAACCTCTGCGAGAGATCAACTCCATATAACAGGTCCAAGAGTTCGTGATCCTCTGACAGATGATACAACAGATACAGCTAGATGACGGTGTTGAAGACACTATTACCTAGAGATGGACTAGCTCAGGAATTTATTCAGCCAGCTCTGCGTACAGGATCCAGTTAGAAGGGAGTATATTGGACAGCAGGTTCCAAATGATTTGGAAAGCACGAGCAGAAAACAAATGCAGGTTCTTCACCTGGCTTGTGGCGAAAAAGAAGATTCTAACAGCGGACAAACTACAGCTTAGAGGATGGCCTGACAATGGAACATGTCCAATGTACGGCACTGAGGATGAGACAATGCAACACCTCATCATGGACTGCTCCTTTGCTAGACAGGTCTAGAATTCGGCTGCAAGGCGCTTAGGTATGCAAATACAGGACGCAAGACAATTCCAAGGTGATTTCCTCCAATGGTGGAAAGAAAGTAGAAGACATGCTCTAAAAGAACTGAAAAGATACTTTGATGGAGCGATAGTATACATTACCTGGGCCATTTGGTTACAGTGCAATGATAGAATTTTCAACAATATTTACGAGTCGGTAGAACAGGTGGTAGATAGAGCAAAGGAGCTTTTTCTTTCGAGAGAATTAGCCTTATCTCTTGATTAGATTCCTCGTGGGGGCATTAAAGTTGTCCTTCTGTTGTAAATCTCTCTCCCCCTTATGCTGTGGCATGTCTGCTCTCTCTGGTTCTTTTGTAACCTCACTCGGTTCTAGTCTTATGGCTACCACCTTTCCCTCTTTTATTAATTGAACGGCAGAGCTCCTGTCTTTTTCCCTAAAAAAGAAAGGCATTCTCCTTGACCTTATCTCTAGTACACAACTTAGAAATGTTTATATACGTGGATGCAAGGAGCAATTGCTATTTTCACTAAACCACCTATAGGAGCTAATTGTCGGCTTGTTGGCTTGCTTGTTTGAACTATCTTCAAGAATCAAGAGCCACCTCCTGTGTATTTTATTATGCATTGATTTATGTTGACATGGTTTTATAGTTTAATAGCTAGACCGCTAACCAATCAGAATTTTTTCCGTAGTTCAGGCAAATGGGAGTGTGCGGGAAAATTAAACTATCATGTCCATCTGTGAGAACTGTGAGATCTGAGAATTTTTTCTGTGTTCTAAACATGTCTAATAACCATGTACATCTACTACTATTTATTCATCTCGTTTTATTCTTTGGACTTGCTTATGAGCTCCTGGTCGTTGATGTCTCCACATTGAGCTAGAGCCATAATCAAAACGCTTTCCACCTTAAGCACCTTGACATCACCATTGCCTCCACCTTGAGCTTCAGTAACTATCATCATTCCTATTTTTAAGATGTGTTTGGTTGCACAGATGGTTCTAGCTTGGCTCAGAGTATGTACCCTGGTTAGCCTGCCAGGATGATTTGTTTGGTTGTTTGGCTTTGACAAGCCAATGTCTGTTGAGACATTGTTTGATTACGAAGGGCCCCTTTAAAATACAGGATTGTCAAAATACAGGAATAGGAAAAACACAGGAATAGAATGCCATGCTCATAGAATTCCTACGGGATTTGAAAATACAGGAAAACTTCAAAACCGTCGTTTGATTAGAGCACAGGAAAAACACGGAAATTCAAGACATGCAAAGAAGAAAAATGAGGTGAGACCTCATGTTTGAAATCCTCCAAAACTACACTATGAATGTCCATTCCATAGGAATTTTAAAGGAATTGATAGAAATTATTCCTTTGTTTCAAAGGACTCTATAGGATTTTTTCCTATAGAGTAGGAATCCTCTAAAATTCCTATGATTTTTATTTAAATCAAATGGGCCCTTAGAGCAAACCCAATAGCTCATCTATCTCACACTCCATCTCAAATATAAAGTATATGTGAGAAAAATGTTGTTTCAAAAGATACTCCATCACATCATTCAAAAATAGAGTATCATCCATATTAGAGAGAGATCATCCAAATATGGATTTCTCTTCACTCCATATTTGAAGCAAGCAATAGGAGAAAAGAAGAGAGGTTATTGAAAAATATTATTAAAATATAAAGATTGGAGTATGGATGATGTAGTATGGATGATCTCTTAAAGTGCATTTTATATAGAAGAGAAATCTTTCTTGCATGATCATTCAAATGGATATATAGATGATTAAATATAGATGAGCTCTTGGGTTTGCTCTTACATCGGTTTCCTAATGGATGCTTGCATCATTGCATTGCATAGAATAGAAAACAAATATTACAAGAATTTAGCATCCCGAAAGCAATTTAGTGGATATTACTTAGCATTTTAGTCAATAATATAGCTTGACCTAATACAATTAGGTATACGATAACCACATTCTAATCATATCATTAGTTGGGCCAGCTTGGGCTGTCTCATCGTAAACGGATTCCACTTGGGTTTCCTGGGAGCCAGGCCCATTGTTGTCTTGGGGACGTAGGCACGTAGCTAACCAGGTTCACACTCAAACATAGGTAACCAACGCATCAATCCTAGCTCAGTCGTCTAGGGCACCAAACACACCATTAGCTCCTCAACAACGTCACCACTCGTAGATCCCAATATAGTCACCGTCTTACCCTTCACGCTATATAGTTATTAATATGGTTTTATGCTTCGATAGCTAGACTACTAATTAAATAACTAGATCCACAAACAAGTTCTTTAGGAATCTATGCAGGTAGGACTTCAAAGAATTAATTGCATTTTGTAGCATAAAAATTATGTGGGAAATAAAACTATCACTTCCAACAGAACCAGTAAATTTTCCCGCGTTTTAAACAAGTTTAATAATAAACATGTACAAAATCCCATTATGATTCATGGTCAACTACCGATTACCATTTATCACAACTAAAATAACTTCAATTACCTATTAATATTTCGTTGTTATAAACACTCCTATTAGACATGTATAAATTCTAATATTTACTTATCTCATTCCACTTTCATGGCTTGCTTGTGAGCTCCTAGACGACATTGTCTCCTCTTTGAGATAGAGCCATAGTCAATGTTGCCACAATCACCTCCACCTTGAGTGTTTCTAGCCACCATCGCTTCAATTCCAAATTTAGTCACTATGGTCACATTGGCAACCACATCAGGGAAGCCACTGCTAGCTTGAGCTCCTCATTGAAGTCTAGATCCAAATTGTGTTCTCGCGGAGCCATCTCTAAAGGTTGATTGTCACCGTAGTCGTTGAGCTATCTCCAAGAGCTCATCCCATTGCTTCTTGTACTACTATGCCATCTCCTATGTGAATTCCATTGTTTACATATTTTGCCCCATGGAGTATTGATTTGGACATTAAGGGTACGTTGGTTCAATGTCCTCTGTAGCCTTGCTGCTTTCTTTCTTATCAGTGACAAGATTAGCATGTAAAAAGTCTGGCATAGTCATTTGATTTGTACTGAAATGGAGGTAGTACTTAAACAACAAAAATTTATGAATAAAACCTTCTTCAAGAGTTTACTCAATGGAAATTTAGAACTACTTCGGACTTATAGATTATGACAATTACGTGCGAAACAAAGCGTGTATTTGGTAACCTACAATTGGTTTCCGCCTAGCCCTATATATACAAGGTAAAATTTGTTTGGTTGGGTGTGCAGCTGTTGTAGTCCCACGACATGCAAAACAAGGGCGTAGGCCTGGCCACGTATAAACATCACTGGGATTCATTTTTCATGGGCTTGCTAGGACGAGCTTAAAAAACTGTTACATGGCTTTAATCTATCGGCTTAAAAGAGTGTGACAAGGCTACAAACCAAACAAGTTCTCTGTAGAGCATGGCTAAGCAAACACAAGGAACCAAACAAATCAATAATTCTTACACTGAGACATGATCATCTAGGCTAGGTTCACTTGTACGGGCCAGGCTACAGGGAAACAAAGTAACAAACACACCCAAAGCTATCATTTCCTATGAGAATTGATAATTTTTCTCGCATTCTAAAAGTATTTCCTCTGTCTCAAAATATAACTACCTGATCAATTCAAATTTGTCTTAAAATATAACTACATCTACACCCACCTACCCCATCTCCACCAATCACAACCATCCCTTCCACCTACCCTCTCCTCTTAACCAATCACAACACTCCATTTTCTCAACCTTAATTTCTCCAAAAACGACATGAATGCTTATATTTTGAGACAGTACTTAATATATAAACCTGCACGAACTTCCGGAATAGCTTATAACCAATTACCAAATACCATTTGTGGCACCCGGCCAAAAAATACCATTTATGGCAAAAACAAAATCTACCAGCAACCAATAAACACTTCGCGCTCAGCTCCGTTCCGCTGCACAACGACCTACCAACTCCGCCCAAAAAAGTTCCAAAATTCCGAACCGGTTCGTGGCTTCGTGCGCGTACTCGACGTCCGCAACTCCGCACCGGCCTATCACACCGACAGGTGGGCCCCACCGCGAAATCGACCGAACGAACCACACACCGCGCAGGCGCGCACCGCAGCACCGCACAAGCGCGCGGCGGGCGTGGGGCGGGGGGGAAGCGTTTTGAAAACATTCTCGCCGCGCGCCCGCCCGAACGGCCCGCCGCCGTCCCAAAAACCCCCCACGCAGCCGCAGATCTGCGCAAAAAATCGACGCGCGCCGCCCATAAATCATCATCGTTTCCCCCCAACCAAAAATTCCCCCCCTCCTGGCCTCCTCTCCTCTCTCCCGCTCGCCCCAAACCCTCGCGAATTCGCCATGGCCGCAACGGCGATCCCCTCCTCCTCCGCCGCCCCCGCCGCCGATGCTCCCGTGCATGCGGAGGTCGCCCAGCTCCCGGCCCCGCCGCCCAGGCCGGCGCCTTATCAGCCGCCGCGGCTAGCCGTGGACGGAGCGGGAGGTGGCGCCGTCGCCGTCGTCGGCGGCGGGAAGCCCTGCCGGCACCACGCGTACAGCCGCAAGCAGAAGTCGCTCGGCCTCCTCTGCACCAAGTAACAACTAACAACCCCTGCGCTGTTCACCGTTCATCTTTGCGCGACCGCTAGCTTCTAGAGTTGTCGAGGCTTGTTGATGATTTTGGTTGATTGGTCCGCTTTGATAGCTTCGTGGCGCTGTACGACCGGGGCGACGTGGAGGCGATAGGGCTGGACGACGCGGCGAAGCGGCTCGGCGTCGAGAGGCGCCGGATCTATGACATCGTCAACGTGCTCGAGAGCGTCGGGGTGGGATAGAATTCATCTCCTCGTTTTCCTTTCTCGGCTTGGGCGATCTTGTTTCGGTCGGCTTCACGCATCGATTTGGGACTTGATACGCGTTCGCTAAACGTTTCTTGGCCGTCTTGCAGATTCTCGTGAGGAGGGCCAAAAATCGGTATACCTGGATTGGCTTTGGTGGCGTCCCTGCGGCGCTCCGTGAACTCAAGGTTAGGATCCGCTTCTTGTGTTCTATCTGTTGTGGTATTGTATGCTTTGTGAGGCGTAATCAGATCAAAATTTCATCCTATTTAATGAATTTTGCTGTTCTGTTCTTTCGGTTTGGTTCAGGAGAGGGCACTGAGGGAGGTGCCTGTTGTTGGGTCACCCTCGCTGGATGAAACATCTGCTGCTAATGTTAGATTTGTTCCTTTTCTTTTGCTAGCCTTTAGTAGTCTTAAAAATTGAGAAAATAATAAGCACTTGTATTGATGAAGTTATTACTTTTGGGTTTGTGATTACAAAAGGTCTCGGATGATGAAGATGATGACAAGTTCGATGACGCTGATGGGGATGCGGAGAGCGAGAAGCTCAGCCTCAGCCAGTCCATTGACAATTCTTCTGATAAGCCTGATGCGGCCCCCTGCAAGCTTCGATCCGGTATAGCCCATTGATCATTTTATTGCTATCTTGATGTCCCTGTTGGAACATGGTTTGTACTGACTGGGTGTGCTGTATTTGCAGATCATAGGAAGGAGAAGTCCCTTGGGCTGCTCACTCAGAATTTTGTCAAGCTCTTCCTCACCATGGAGGTAAGCAGCACTAGATTCAACTGCTTGATATCATTTGTGGCTGATTATTGATTGTACTGGAATTTGTATTTGACTCAGATTGAGACGATCTCACTTGATGAAGCTGCAAAGCGGCTCCTTGGAGAGGGACACGCCGAGAACAATATGAGAAGTAATTGTTCGTATTTCTGTATAATTCCAAATTGGCAATAGTTTTTACTATCCAACTGGAACTCATAATGATTCTGATGTTTATAATACAGCCAAAGTTCGGCGATTGTATGACATTGCCAATGTGCTTTCTTCTTTGAAGCTTATTGAGAAGGTATACCTCAACCACATGATATTTCAATTGAATCTAATGTTTTTTTCTTAGCTTGATATCTTCTGGTGCTTGTTTCAGACACAACAGGCGGATTCAAGAAAACCTGCATTCCGGTGGCTGGGCCAGCCAAAGAAAAATGAAGGGGATAGTGTCACAGTTGCTTTTGCCCCAACCAAGATGACGTTGCCTAGCAAGAGAGCATTTGGTACTGATCTCACTAACTTTGACAATAAGAGGGGCAAGTTGGACTCCACAATGGAGAACAGAGGCAACCTCACGCTAGGGAACAGGAGCGACTTTGTTTATGGCCCCTTCCACCCTGCTGGTACTAGGGCAAGGAAAGAACATGACAATCGCAAAATACTAGAGAAGGATAGGAAGAGCATTCAAGACTGGGAAAACCTTGCTTCTTCATTCCGTCCACAATATCAAAATCCAGGTGAGCGACTGCGACTCTAATCTATATCGCCAATCAAATGCTGTTGGATTTTTTTTTCTGTTTCAAGAACCCATTTTGCATGACCTAGATATCCATTTTTCTAGCTAGCATTTTGGTTGCTCTTTACATACAATGCTATATGCCAGTGCTAGTGTACACAAACATCAAGATGCAAATGAAACTTGGGAAGTCATGAGTGCTCGTGGATTGTTGCCTGTGAACACTTGAACGGGGGCTTATTAGATTCATTTAGGTTCATTGTTGTGTTACTACCTCCGTCCCAAAATATAAGCATTTATCGGTTTCCACATATCATGTTTGACCATCTATCTTATTTAAAAAATTTATAGAAATATAAAAACAAATAAGTTATACTTGAAGTATACGTAATGATAAAACAAATCATAACAAAATAAATAATATATTTACATCTGCTTTGGCCTTTACGTGTCTTACATGTTAGTCAACACGTAGTTTCCTCTGTACTTAAGTGCTAGCATACATTTTGTATAAATTTCTGAAAAAATCGAATTAACACATCAAAGAATAGTGGATAGAAAAGCCGTGTATTAACGTTCACACCAGCCATACTGCTTCAATGTCTGTCACTACCATTGTGGCCCTGAAGTGCTTGTTTGGACTGAAGTTTCAAGACCTAAACAAGAAAATATTGAAGTTTCTCACAGCATTACGAATTGAACATTCATGATATATATGATATGTTCAGAGTTTAGTATCGTTTGATCTTCTCAAGTAGTTCATCTTCTGCCAGCGATTCTATTAAATGTACTATTGATGCGATTGAAGAGAACAAACTCACATAATTCCTTTTTTTAATGCAGCACTGAACGATCTTTTTGGCCACTATGTAGAAGCATGGAGTTCATGGTACTCGGATCTCAAGAGAGACGCAGCGTCCTAAAACTAGATTCAGGCCGGTCCCTTGTAAACAAATTCTTTTTTTGGCAGATCAGCTCATTTGTTGATGTGGTTAGGTTTTGAGTTGTACAAGATGCATGAACACAAAGGCAGTATTGGCCTTTGATTGATGTATTTACTCAATGCAAGAAACTGGAAAGTCGTTCGTCAATAACAGAATACACCTGATCGCCAACTAGCAATACAATGATTCAAGTTTTTCCCTGTTTCTTTTGATCGTTCCGTGGTACTGCTCACGGCGGAGCGGTGAGCGCTGTTAGGGTGTGTTTGGTTTGGGGATAAGTTGGATCCATTCATGTTTTCTAGAATGGAACGATTTCATTTGTGTGTTTGGTTTAAAGGGATGGAGTGGACCTATTTTTTGTTTGGTTGGAAGGAAATAAAATGGGGTGGGATGGGCACCGTCAGTCCACGTCGGTCAATCCATTCCCAACCTCTATTCCTCCGGCACCCCACCACCCCCGCCGCATCCGCCGCCACGCCACAATCCCCCGCTGCATCCTCCGTTGCACCACCATCCACGCCGCATCCACGGCGCGTGGAGACAAAAGCAGTCGCGGGTGGAAGAACTTGCTCCGGCTTGGGAGGAGAACCTCATCCGTCGGCTCCCTCGAGACGCGCGCGACCCCGGCCCCGGCGGAAACCCTGCAACACGGGGCCGAATCCGGTGAGGCGGGCGCTTGGTCAGAGCAGATCGGGGCACGAATCGGGCAGATCTCGTGTCCGGGCGACGAAATCCGTGCGGGGACCGGAGGAATTGGGAGGAGATTCGATGCGACGAGCTTTGGCTCCTAAGGGCATCTTCAACGGGCCGTTGTGGGCAGTTGCGAAACGCTGATTTTTGCGAAAACCCCCCTGCGGTGCCCGAGTCGTCGAGTCTCCTCCCGACGGCCTCAGCGCGAGCTCCAAGTACTCGAAGCTCGGCGTCGCACCGTTGGAGCGCGCAGCCCGAGCAGTCGCCGGTGACCATGGATCGGGTGCGCGCGGAGGGGATTTTGGCGCGAGAAAGCTCCGAAATCCCTTCATTTGCCGCGCAGTTTTTTCCCCTCAAATACCGAAAGGCGCCGATCCCCTTTTCCATCGAGATCGAGCGGAGGCGAAGCGGATGGCGGGGAAGGAGGCAGCAGAGGCGAGCGCGGCGAGGAAGAGCGCTGCGGCGCGGTCGCGGATGGCTTCAGCGACGGCGCAAGGCCGGAAAGGAAGCTCTGCGGCGCCAGGCAACAGAGGCCATTCAGCGGCGAGTTCAGTCGCCGCTCATGCCACG
>CM002484.1:6131062-6148871 GCA_000325765.3 Leersia perrieri
TATCTATGCATGTAATGATTGAACTTAACTATATGTTATCTATGTATCGATGTAATGCGTACTCTCATAGTATGTTTTAAATATAACTGAGGTATGTAGCAACACAATGGTGTACAAAGATATATTCATGATTGATCCACAGTTGCATGCAGAGCATTAAACAGCCAAACAGACAACTAGCTGTCTGTAGGATTGAAGAAGCTGTCTGTAAAGCTGTCTGTTTAGCACTAAACAGACGGTTGCCGTCTAAACCAATGTGGGTGCCCTAACACGACGAGGACGGCGGGGGCGGATCTCGCGGGAGGTGACGACGACGACTAGAGCTCGGTAGGGGCAGATCTCGCGGGAGGCGGCGGCGACGGCGACCGGAGCTTGGCAGGTGGCTCCATCTCTTCCACGAGTGGTGGTCAGCGGGCGGAGGGCGATGACGCCGACGACAGGCGAGCAGCGGCCGGCTGGCAACCTCCACTCGTGGAAGCATCGGGGGCGCGGAGTGACGCCGTTCCTTTCCGTCGGAAAGGATCGGCAGCATCCAACAATTTTTGCCGGATGGCCTTTGACCCGGATCTAGAGGGAATATTCCCCTATTGGAGCCAACCCAACCCATCCATCCTCAAACCAAACACCCTAAAAAATAGGTCCAACCCACTCCATCCCATCCCATTCCACCATCCAAACACACCCTTAGTGATTCGTTAGAAAAAAAAACCCCAGCTTCAAAGGAACATCATCTGTGTGGTAGGTCTGTTCTAAATGAACGTGGCCGCATTTGTGTTTTGTGATCTTTTCAGCCAGTTATGATGAATTTGTTTTCCTTGGTGAATGACAGAATTGTACAAATAACTTCGCATGTTACTAATGGATTCAAGCTATCAGCATCAACAGTGCAAAGGTAAACCATGTAGGCTCAGTTACTGCATCAGTGTCACAAGGTTACTCATCTAGGTACAGTAACTCCACATGGTGACACCAAGTATAAACAATCAGGCATAATGATGTAACACTTATCAATCATCAGAGAGATAGCATTGGAACATTTGACAAGTCATCGAACACAAACACACATGGTACTTCCAACAAGAGGCATTTTGATGTCCTCCAATTTATGGATGAGACCAACATATGTAATGCTTTAAACTGGTAAAATCCATCAATCCGCAATAGTAACTAATAGCACAGCAATCAACACCCAGCTGAAATCCTTCACTTTGGTTCAGTGAAGAACCTATTGATGTTTGGCATGATCTCAGGGGTCTTGTCGCGCACAAAGTTCCTTAGCCCATGCTCTGCGTAACGCCTCCCCTCCTCATGGTTTTCAAGCACTCCAGCTGCCCTCCCTACCTTGTTAACCCTGTAAGTAAATCAAAGCATTTTTATACTTACACGTGTTCAGATTATCCACAGCCTAAAGTTGAGGTTGTACCACATGACTCAAACAGTTCATTACCCATCACAATTCATTATGCTTGGGACATCATAAGATGATAATACTGTAGATCATGCCCTGCCTAGGTGACACTAGACTTGGATTATGCTTGGGACTGGCAAAAGATAAGTCCAACATGGCATGAGTTGAGCATAATAAAGTATAGCTCGTATTTAGACAGGTTTCACATGCATGTCCACAGATACATCAGGTCTAGCGGTGTTAGCAACCCTTGGTTATGTCCAAGATGCATATAGCACCATCATAATCACCACGCTGGCACACTTTCTGTAGAAAACATTCTTAAGTCATGCATGGCACCTTACCAGATACTAGTACTACTAACTACAAAGACGCTCCTCTAGAAAACAAACACCACAGAAAATATGTAAAGAACACATTTTTTTCGCTGCAAACTGACACATGGCAAGCTTATCCTTTGTGGATATCTACCAGGTTAGGTACGAGTTTCTTAATTCACCAACTAAACCCAACACGACTGTCTGTTTTTCAACCAAAAATAAACCTACACCTTTGCCCTCGTAATCTAAAATTTACGATTAAAAATTTCCACTTGAGAAATACATTCACTATGACAATCATCAACCCTGGCAACAGCAAGTCAACGCTCATCACCAAGTAATCGGCACAAATTATAAAGAAATGGATAACGCTAAGCTACATGAAAGATCACTCCTAGTACGAGCTCATCAAGCACAGTAGATCTCCCCTCCTCCTCCACCTAGCAAAACTCATCTCTTGCAAAAGAAATCAAGCAAAGCAAGCAGTAGACGCAGGCAGTGAGGCAGATCCAGACCTGACTTCGGGGTTTCCAGTGATGTTGCGGTAGAGCTGCATCCCGCAGATGGCGACGGCCACGCCCATCGCCGCGAACAGCGGGTACACCTGCGACGCCCCCAACATCCGGTAAGCGAATAGCACAACTGCACAAGAGCAACGAAAGAAGAGGAGTAGAAACATCGAGCTAGCTTGCTCACCTCCGGTCGGACCCAGCGTTTGGCAGCAGACATCGTCGGGGTCGGAGGCGGCGGCGGCGGCGGCGGAGAGGAAGAGGGGAAAGTGGAAGGCGACGGTGGGAGAGAGGGAGAGTGGAAGGAGTGGGTGGAGCGGCTTTATCACACTGTGAGGTCACTTGGAGTTGGAGCGGCTCGTAAAAAAAATGACGAAATTGCCCTCACCAGCATCTTTGTCTTCTTCGTTTGCCCACTGTTTCCCATGAAGCCGTGAGCCTGATGAAGCTGTGAATCTGTGTCTGTGTGCTGCTAATACCTAATGTATCAAATTAACTTTCATAGCCTGTGCAGGCTATCAAATTAACTTTCATAGCCTGACAATACAAAGGGAAAGTAGACATTACTCTCTCCGTCCCAAATTACATAGTCTATTTATTTCGTTAGGATAAGAGTTTGACCTATAATATCTCTATCAACATATTATTTATGTGATGGAGAAACACAATTATAAGATAATACTTTTGAATATGAATCTAACAATATCAATTTATCTTACGAAAAAATTTCTAAAAGATAATTAGTCAAACCCTTATTCTAATAGAATAAAATACGTCCTATAATTTAAGATGGAGGGAGCAGTATTAATCATTACCATGTATAAATATTCTTTCTCATGGGCAGTCAATCTTGAATTTATAGTGTTGATATTTTTTTTACTACATGGTAGCTTTTAAAGCTCATAACTCTTCTCAAAGATTCTTTTCCTACTCTTCTCTTCTAAGCTAAACCAAATCCTAGAGTTATGGCCTGTTCGGCTGGCTGGGCTCGGCTGAAAATGGCTGGTCTGAATGGTATTTTTATAGGAGTTGACTGGACTGAATAGTATTTTCTTAAGAGCTGGCTGGAGCCAGTCAGCCGAACAGGGCATTAGTGTCATTATATCCGGTTACCTATCTCAGTCTGCGATACCATTCATATACGTCTATTTGATTAGCATTGCTCATCGATCTAAGCCAAATGCTTAAATTTATACTTAGGGGATGTTTAGGTGGTTGTTATTTTTAATCATTCCAAATTTTGAAATTGCCAAAATTTTGGCAAGTTAAAAATTAACTATCAAATGTTAGTAATTCTAGAACTTTCTCCTCTCAAAACTTTTACTAAAATTTGGTAAGACAATAAACTAAACAACAACACCATCACCTTACCAAAATTTAGAAATGTTTTTTTCAACAAGTGAATATGCCCTTAATTTAACTGTAATGTTATAATTTACACCAATCTAACAACACATGTTATAAACACGGACACTTGCTCAGTCTATAAATATACAATCTCTGTTCTAAATTCTAAAATATAGTAATATAGAAGGAAACATGACTCCTTATAGATGAACCGATGGACAGAGGAAATATGCTTTTAAATATTGAGATAGTAGGTCGATGAACATGGGCCTTGTTTGAATCCGGAGGGCTAATAATTAGCCCTTCAAAATCTTGTTATTTAGAAAAACTAAAAGTGAATTACTGATAAAAACCCATCCCATGGCCCCTAGGCTAATTTGTGAGACAAATCTAATAATATATATTAATCTTTGATTTGCTACAGAAATTATTCTCTAATCATGGATTGATATACTCGTTAAATTCGTATTATAAATTAGCACAGAAATTATAGAATTGGTTCTATAAATAATCTACGTTTAATACAAGGCTACCATGGCAAAGTTGCAACTATTTTGAAGTGCCTCACCGGGCCTAAGCTAGGGGCGGGGGCATTGTAGTAATTCGCGCATGCTTAGCCCGTGACCTGCTGCCTGCTATTACGCCCATCATCCGTGCCCAAACAAAGCATATTCCGGTGCGGAGCCAACAAGGCAACAAGTAATCGTAACAAGTTGGCTGCCAGTTGTGGGCGGCGAGCCTGTGACAAAATAATTCTTGATGGAGTGCAGTGAGACGCTATCAACAACAACAAAATAATAATAATAATAATAATAATAATAATAATTAAAAAAAAATCGTCCTGAACTGTTTGGGAAAAGCGATTCCCTTTTCTTATATGTCTTGCATCAGCGTTATCTCTAAGGTCAACTTGCTCGCTTCGTTCCGGCTCTATGGCCTCTACTTCCGGCCAAACAGTTTTTTAAGATTATATCTTTCTTACGTATATGAAAGATGCCTTGCTATTGTCTAAGGTTTGCATGTCCAAGAGGATATGTATTCCCCAACTGTTGTTGAGAAAAAAAAAAGGTTTTATTCTCCAACTGCTGCTGAAGAACGGAACCACGAAATGACGTATTCATTTATTTGGTAAGACTTCGTGAAAAGATATGAGCTTGCTCAGTTTGAACCTATTTTTCTCTCTAAATTGTGACAACTTTAATAGAATATAGAATATATGGATATTTGGTTTGGTTCTAATTTATGCACATATTAATATAAATTCTACTCTGATATTGTCAAAATTTATCAACATTCTAGCACTTGACTTGTTAATCAAGTTGTTTATTAAGCTAAATTAGGTTATTCATTAAATTACATTAGCATAGTGGGCGTAGCTTAGATATTCGAGGGAAGAACCTGCCCACCGGGCTTTAAATTTAAGATTTGACATATGTCTTCGCATTTATAATTAATATATGACGTACCCCTCAATAGCAGGGCGTGTACGGGGACTTCGTCAATCTCATATGTCGGTATGTATGCGTGTGTCCATAGGAGTGAGTGCGCACATGTTTATGCGTGCCTGCGTGTATATTGTGTTTGTCAAAAAATTATACATATTAGACAAGATACTACCTCCGTCTTATAATATAGCAACATATGAGGAGAAATCAGGAGGCTTAAATCCACTCCTAGATTGCTATATTTTAGGACAGATGGATAGAAAACATTAACTCCTCGTTTCCTCCCAGCCGAGAAACCAGGAGACTCGTCACCAACGGTTAAATAAGAACGAAAATTTAGCCCACCATACTCTAGGAATGAATTCGGCCCCAATAATTCTTATCAACCAATTATTCCCACAAATTAATTCAGACCATGTATTTTCCATCGTCGATTTCAGCCCACCAATGGCTATGAGTGAATTCAGCCAATTCATCTCAACAAAATTGGTCCAAAATGCATTCAACCCATCTCTTATACTCCCTCCATCTAAAATATCTCTTATACTCCATCCAAAATAGTTGTCATTCCATTGCTCCGCAAATATTAAGATCCATCGTACCCCATATTATGAACGGGAGGGTAGTTGGGGGCAGAATATAGAAAAATTTGAATTGGAAGCGATTGATTTGATACGATGTACTTCAAAATAACGAGTATTTTGGGACGATCCAAGACAATAAATATTTTGATACATATGCAACCACACCAATAACAGCCATCATACAATATCTCTATTTTTTTGGGCAATTCGACGATGCAATGTCACATGTGCGAAGAGTACTTCAAGCAGCGGTTTTACGAGCATACTAAAAGCAATCGAGAAGAGTCAGGGGGGCCGAATCACGCCCCCTTGTCCGTGTCGCTCTTCTAGGGCGACCCGGACGGCACCACGCCGCCGCTGCCGTAAGCCCCTGCCCTCCCTCTCCTTCTTCAACTACTGCTTTAAAACGCCACCGCAAAACCCTTAAAAAAAAGAAAAAGAATGGCACCGCAAAATGACATAATTTGATGAGACTATGGTGAAAGGATAGTTTGCCTTGTTAATTACCCCTCTACCATTAATTGCACTAAAATCATACCGATCGCTAGATTTTTTTAGAGCCTCACTGAGTACAAATTATAGTATCTGAACTTATATACATAGACATACACCCTTCACACACATGCATACACCCAACACCACACTCACATACCTATGCGTAAGCTAAATTCTACCCCTACACTCACACCCACATTCTTGTCTTGAAGAGATGGTCTCGGACGCCAGTTCCCAGTATGTATTGAGGTTGCAGCAATCCAGGAAAATCCCCTCGAAATTCGCTTCCGAAGGGATTTGAACCTGGGACCTCCTACTGAGACCTGGTGCTGCTAAGCCTATCACTAGATCAGACGACGTAGAAAACGGTACTAAAAAACAATAGTAACTCCTCTTTTCATTATCTAAAAAATTTCTAATCCCAGCTACGAGTAACTGAGAAACCAGGAGACCACAATCAAATCAAACCTCGAATTTGGGCCACCAATAAAATTGGCCTAATTCATTCTCATCAAGAAATTCGACCCACGAGTGAAAAAGGCCCACCTAATAACCAAAAAACGGCGACAGCTAAATTTAGCCCACTCAATTCTAGCTATAATTTAGGCCCATCGGGGGATTTGACCTGCTTAATTTGCACAAGGCCCAGTTAGTTCTCTTCAGTGACCACAAGTAAAATTGGCCCATTTCAGACCCTTCAACAAATTCAGCCCACACTTAACTTTAGCACACAGCCCAACAAGTAAATTTGGCTCACGTAGATCCCGCTTTCGAGATCGGCCTCACGAGGAATTCGACCGACTTAATTCTCGTCACGAGCTCGGCCCAGGTATAAATTTGATCCACGTCATTTCCAACAAATCTGGTCTGCAGATAAATTCGGCCTACCAAATTCTTATGAATGAATTCGACCCAGCAATGTTCTCCTGCTTACGTAATTCCCATCCAAAATTGAATTCAGCCCACTTTATTCGCGCCAACAAATTAACTCCAATAATGAATTTGGCCTGTTCAATACGCACGAACAAATTCATCCTACCAACTAATTTCACCCAATTTATTCCAGCAGTCAATCTGGCCCATAATTAAATTCCATCCACGATTCCGATCAGACGTCAACTCTCCCCGGCCCAAAAACTGTTCTCTCCATCACAAAGGCCAGGGCGGACATGTTTCTACCGACAGGTGTTCGATCAAATTCGCGCCCGGAGACGATCCCTGAAAGCGACCTCTCGCTGCCGGCGAACTGCACGCCACCACGCGCCCACGGACCGTGAGCTCCACCACCGCCAAACTTTTCCCCCACCGAGGCAAGCCACAAGCCACCTGTGCCCCGTGCTCCCTTTCTTTAACCCCAAACCGAGCCTACTCACGCTACCTTCCAACGGAGCAATCAAACGTACGAACGCACGCCGCGCCACGCGTCCGCTCCCCCAAACCCAACTCGAAACCCCCAAACCCAACCCGAAACCCTGTGACTCGTCGGTCTCAGGTGAGACTCTCACCGATCGATTCGCCATGGCCGCGGCCGTCGTCCTCCGCCGCCTACGCCCCCACCGCCTTGTGGCACCGGCGCTCACCACCACCACCACCCGCGGCGTCTCCGACTCGACGGATCCTCTCACAATCGAGACCTCGATCCCCTACAAGTCCCACATCGTCGACCCGCCCTCCCGCGAAGTCACCACAACTCCCCACGAGCTCCTCACCTTCTTCCGCGACATGTCCGTGATGCGTCGGGCGGAGATCGCGGCGGACTCGCTCTACAAATCCAAGCTGATCCGTGGATTCTGCCACCTCTACGACGGGCAGGAGGCGGTGGCGGTGGGAATGGAGGCGGCAATCACCCGATCCGACGCCATCATCACCGCCTACCGCGACCACTGCACCTACCTCGCGCGCGGCGGGGACCTCGTCGCCGCCTTCGCCGAGCTCATGGGCCGCCGCGACGGCTGCTCGAGGGGGAAGGGAGGGTCGATGCACTTCTACAAGAAGGACGCCAACTTCTACGGCGGCCATGGGATCGTCGGCGCGCAGGTGCCGCTCGGATGCGGCCTCGCCTTCGCGCAGAGGTACAGGAAGGAGGGCACGGTTACCTTCGATCTCTATGGAGATGGCGCCGCCAATCAGGGCCAGCTGTTCGAGGCGCTCAACATGGCCGCGCTCTGGAAGCTTCCCGTCATTCTCGTCTGCGAGAACAATCACTGTCAGTGAGTTTGATCTTGCGATTGCAATGTTGCAGTGTTCGTCACTGAAATTGAGGAATGGGTATGTTTGATTTTGCACAGATGGGATGGGGACGGCGGAGTGGAGGGCGTCGAAAAGCCCGGCGTACTATAAACGCGGCGACTATGTGCCCGGGTTGAAGGTAATTAATCAAAATCAAACACTCTGATGTGTTCTCCTACTGCGTCATGTTCATGGACTTGATCTACTGTCATTTGTTGATTGAGAACTGAGGTCAGCATTGGCCTGTGTACTTGGGGGGAGTATCCTTGGTTCTGAACTTGTTTTTTTTTTCCACCGAAATAATCTTGCATTTGATGCAATATATGGGCATGAAGATGATAAAAATTGATGGTATGGTGCATTGTGTTTGTTGCAGGTTGACGGGATGGATGTTCTTGCAGTGAAGCAAGCTTGTAAATTTGCCAAAGAACATGCTCTTGAAAATGGACCAATTGTAAGTATTTAGGGAACTTGCGGACTCTGTCTTAGTTTTATGGAAACTACGGCAGGCATGTCACTCTGAGCTTGCCGACTCTTGTCATTTTATATTGAACATTATGGACTAATCTGGATCTATTAGTGGTTTGGGCTGTGCTGAAATGCCCTTATGGTAGTGTGGATTAGTTCGTTCAATTTTATATATTCAGTGCTAAGAGGTACTATAACAGAATTATATGATTGTTCGTGACTTTGTTATATCGTCTTGGTGTTATAGATTCTTGAGATGGACACCTACAGATACCATGGACACTCCATGTCAGATCCAGGGAGCACTTACCGTACCAGGGATGAGATTGCAGGCATAAGACAGGTCTGGATAGCCATGAGCTCTAACGTCTCAATTCACAACTTAATTCCACCGAAGATATTCATTTTGAACAAGTTGTTTGTGTTATGATACTGACAGGAACGTGATCCAATTGAAAGGGTCAGGAAGCTACTAGTGACCCACGACTTGGCAACGATGCAAGAACTCAAGGTATTGTATATTGTTTTTTTAAGGAGCAAGGTATTGTATTGTGGGTTTGGGGTAAATATAAATTGCATCACAAAAGCAGTAATGCAAGATGTAGACTGATCTTTTCTTTGATTCAAGGCAGAGAAAACTTCCTAGTCAGCTGTACATTTTAGTTAATTATGAAAACTATTCTTTTGTAGCGTAACTACAAAAGAGTATCACAAATAGACACAAAGTAGTGTATCCATTGCATGGCATTTGCTTTGGAGGAAAACATAAATGTAGAAATCCTAAGTCAGCTGTATATTTTAATCTACTATGGTGTTATTTTCCTTCTTAGGACATGGAGAAAGAAATAAGGAAGCAAGTCGACACTGCCATCGCGAAAGCAAAGGTCTGAATATCAGTTATATATGTTCTAAAGATGTTTTATTCATTCAAACTACTTGTGCTTATGAATCATGTCCTGTGCAATACTGCAGGAAAGTCCAATGCCTGATCCATCTGAGCTCTTTACAAATGTATATGCTAACGACTGCGGTCTGGAGGTAAGCAGATACCAAGTTCATTTCATTCAGAATTCGATATATCTCAGTAGTTTCTTCTATATGCTAGTATATCATATGATGCTTAATTTTTGTCCAATCGAGCTGGATGGCTGATCCTAATTAAGCGTTTATTCAAATATTCAATGATGCAGTCCTTCGGGGTAGACAGGAAGGTGGTGAGAACCGTACTTCCGTAGACTAGCCAGTAGCCACCCTGAATCTTGGCTGCTTTGTGCTGTAACACCTATTGGGAGGAGTAAGAATACAGGTGAAGGAATCCTAGTGCTGATCTTCCTTTCCTGTTACTAAATAAATTCTGTATAGAGATAAATCAACAGCTGAATTCTGTATCAGGCTGCAGTCGTTTCCTCATCTTCTCTGAACTTCATCAGTTTTTAAACTACTTTGCGAGTTACAGTGATATGCAGATGTAAATGTCTATATCCTTTGGAGGGGTACGTGGTTATGAATTGTCAATACGTAGCTGATGGCTACAGCGTTATGCTTGGCTGTTCAGTTGTTCACCCAAACTGTTTTGATGCATCACCAAATCACCATGAAGTTCGCTAGCTAGATTATGCTTCGCTGGTATTGTCTGTATGTTTACAAGTGAAACAAAAAGATGTGAATAGCGCTAATGCGCTATGCATGTGTGTAAGCGCTATGCATGTGTGTTTGGATCGTTGGGACGAAACAATTTTAGTCTCTGTGATGTTGGAGTTTAATTAGGAGTATTAAATATAGACTAATTACAAAACTAATTGTATAAATGAAGATTAATTAAGACGAATTTTTTTAAGACTAATTAATTCATAATTAGCATATGTTTACTGTAGCACCACTTTCGCTAATCATGAACTAATTAGGTTTAATATATTCGTATCGTGAATTAGTCTTCAATTAGTTTATAATTGGTCTATATTTAATACTCCTAATTGACATTAAATATTCGATATGACACAGTACTGTTTGGGTCCATCGGACTAGTAATCAACTACCCCAACATTTGAAACCCAGGCACAGAGCTACACTAGTTGTTTTTCTACTGCTAGTCTGCTAGTGCGAGCAGAATATATTCGATACTTGTTCCAGTTTCAGAAGAAGAATGAGTGTATTACGCTACGGGCTTACGGCCCACACGCTGAAAGAGGTACATGGCGATCCATATGATCACGGCCTATGCGGGCTACAGCCCATTCGACCAATATCACAGGCACAAGTGAACAAAAAGTGGGCCAATAATTGCACGGCCCATGAAGAATACAATACCTTATGGAACCCCGTGCAATATCGCATCGTGCGTGGGGAACTGCAACCTGCAAGCCTGCAAAAAAACGACAAGGAGCTAACGGCACACGGAGCATGTAGCCGTTGCCCGTTGGTGAGCAGCGAGCAGCCAGCTAGCCAAGCCCAGCCACAGGCCATAGTCAAGCCTCCGCCGTACCGTCCCGATCTGGCATTCTGCTGCCGTTGAAATTAACCGAGCGTACAAGACGCGCGTCGTGCACTCGTACAGCGAGAGACCGTGTGGAGGGAGAAGTCGGCGTGGGAATTCAATGCTCTGGTCCAAACGCGTTACGTTTACGTGCCCGGCCGTCCCGTCCTTCCGAGGCCACAGCCCGCGTCGTGGTCTCGTCTTGGTGCTCGGGTCAGGTCGTAGCGCGCGCACTATTGCGCGACCACACGCGCGCGCCGCAGTCGTCGATCGGCAGACGGCGGCGGGACGGGGCGGTCCTTCGAGCGGTTCCCGCGATAAGAGATTTCTCTAGACTTTGGCGGGTGAGAAGGCATCGGGTTGACGTTAATGAAGCGTAGGACAGCGCGTGCATGTCCCTAGCTAGTACTCCTCCGGTAGGGTTCTATTGTGGTTGTGGGCACCGGGCACACTACCACTCCGATCGGGAGTAGGGGTTTCAAATTCGACGGCGATCGAGATAGATGGCGACAAGAGGACCAACGCGTTTATGGGCTACTACTACTATTGTAGTATGACACGCAATGGTCTGGTACTCTGGTATTCTGGTATGCATCTAATTGACTACTTATGCCATTCGCATCAGCAACCGAGATCGGTCCAGTACGTCATAAACCCATAAAAAGCCTTTTTAACCTCGGACGATGCAATTTTTTTTTAATTTAGGTTGATTAAATGCATGCCATCATAGTTATTTTTTTGGAAAGCATGTCATTACAAATTGACACGATTGAAAACAAATGCTTTTATTGCTCCTTATATCGCTTGTCAGTTGCTGAACTTTTCTAAAAATGAAATGTAACATCGAACTCAAAGTTTTCCATCAGTATTGTCTCGGGTCGGCGGCTTGGCGACGCGGTGGGACGGCGAGGTAGGGCTTGATTAACTTTACAACCGAACTTGATCTATATTTACTAGGCATGTTCCGGGGGCAAGACTGTGCGGCTGCACTGCAGTAGCAGCTATAATGCTGCAACAACCACTACAGTAAATGCGAGGATACGCTTGTTGGCTGTTGTTATGCTTCTTGTAGGCGAATGACTGCAGTGGATGATGCAGTCTACCCCGCTGCGGCTATGTAGAGTTGAGCTACCGATCAGAGACATTTTTAGTTTGAATGGCCATGAAGGGGAGTAAAAGTTGAGCAGAACCACCTCTTTAAAACAATGTCATACTACTAGTTTTATACTTTTCGAGATGCAGCTACTAGTGAAATGGTGCTCGTCTTTCCCATGTTTGATCTTTCTTTTTCTAACAGTTGTATTTTGAGGTTCCCTTTCCATGCAAGGAAACGCACAGTCCAAGGAGAAAAGGAAAGGCCATGGTGACCTAGCTAGCACGAAAGGGACCTGATTTATTCTCGAGTGATCACATTATCCACCGCCGTTTTCTTCTGGAGTTCCATGTGGCTTTGCAAAACACAGTCGATTCTTTCTACGGTCTTCAAAAGATGTTGAAGTAGAGTAATAGTCCTAGTACATGATTAGTATGTCTCCATAAACCAGGACATATATTATACACAGCATCTCTTAATTGTATATATCTACCAATGAACAGTATAATCGGGGACTTCTCAGTCACCTCTGCATGCAGAGATTGGCTGGAATGATGGGGGTTCCTGCATGAACTATTCCTATTATCATTATTTTTTTCTCAGGAAAAGGTGAAAAGATACGGGGCCCCGGCCGGGTAGCTAGCTGCTCAGCTCAGCACAGCATGCACATGAGCACACAACTGCCCCCGGGACGAGACACGGGCACGCTGGTGTCCCTGGTCCGAGCGGCAAGTGGTTCGTGTCCGCTTGTGAACTCAGCTGCAATGCAACGCCTGCTGCGGCTGCTGACCGGCGCCCCATGCGGAAAGGAAAGCGAGGCATGGCGCACAGCAGCTGGAGTCCACAGCTGGGCGGGCGCAAGGGCCACAGTTTAATTTGCCTTTTTCTTTCTTTTGTTTCAGATGGTGAGAAGTGGGGGGAAGGAATCTGTATCGCTCTCACGCCATCTGTTCTCCACATCTGTCCCGACCGTCACCCGCGCGTCACGCTGCTCGCCGCTCTGCTGCTGCTACTCCTGTCTACACCAAAGGCGTACGAGTAGCACATGAGCTTTTCGTAAGTAAGTACTCCCTCCGTCTTAAAATACAAACTACGGATATGATATTTCCTGGATAATGAATATAGACACAATTTTTATTCAAATTCATAGTACTAGAAAATGTCTCATCCAATCAAAGGTAGTTGTATTTTGAGACGGAGAGAGTACAGAGGAAGAATATCGCACCGGAGTGGTATACTAGGGCACGTTACATCCCGGCGCAACTAGACTCCGGACGCTCGTTCCATACGTACTAAAACGTCAAATGCTCCGGGGCATACATAAAAATTGGTTCATTGTCTAGGAAGAAATGTTTGTCTGAAACATTTTTTAATCCACTAAAACATTTTTACTAGAATATTTCACTATGAACGATAAAATATTTTTTCTATATATTAAAATAAAAATTGAGCGTTAACGCTTGGTCTTCTAATGAACGCCAGACAGTAGCATTTCCGCCTTAAAAACTTATATTTACAAGAGAGAGAGGAGTACAAACGAAAAACATCTTGGGTTACTTCTGCACGCGGTACAAATAAATAATAATGTTTTTTTACGAAATGAGCGTAGCTCAACTGGTTAGATACCTAATGAGTGAACCTGCCCTCCCGGTTCAAATTCCAGATTTAACACGGGTGCTCACATTTACGGCTAATATTCTTTCATAGGTAGGAGACGTACCCGTCGATAGCGATGCATCTGCAGTGACTTTGTCAATCTCAACATATGACGGCCCAATCTTCGGAGGTACTCATATGTGTAGGGTTTATGTGTGTGTATTTATAGGGATGAGTGTGCACACATCTGTGGGGTTCTGCATGTGTACTGTATTTCTAAAAACAAATAATAATGTTTTTTTAATGTAAGTGACTTTTTATGTAAATCCATGGAAAAAAATCCTTTATATTTGACGATGGATGGAGTACCGAATAAGTTAAAATACGCTTAATCTTTCATTTGCACGTGCATTTTTTGGCTCTAACAAGCGACACCACTGACGGACCGATGTGTGTCCACCTACATGCATGTGCACGCCGTTAAGATCTAAGGATGTTTCCATCTTCTTCGGCAAGGTTGCGGTGGCGGCTACGACAACAAACCCCTGCTGACTATTAATGGTTTCGAGGTAGGGTGGGGGAGGAGGGAAGATGAGGCTCCTCCGGTGACAGTGGCGTGGCTATGTGTGTCTCCGCTGGTGTAATGGACCCCAGGTGGATTGTTCATATCTAGATTTTTTATATCATGCTAATTACTACTCCCTCCGTCCTAGAAAAAACGCATTTCTCGGTTTGAATCTGGACATAGGAACCTATATCCAGACTCAGACCAAGAAATACATTTATTTTGCGACGAAGGGGATATATTAGTCAATAATTAGATAGCATGTAAATTATCCTCGACAATTTTTTTCTGGGTTCACCACTAGCCGACACCCGAGAGGGATGGCTGGGGTGGCGGTGACGCCGTGTGAAGCTGTGGGGACAGAGGGTGACGATGGGTGGGGTAGGCGATGGGGGCTTACCGATGCCAATGACGACTTCAGTAGGACGAGAAGGATATTGAGGAAGAGGGTAGGGGAGGGTCGTTGGCGGGACTCGCCCATGCCGTTGGCGCCTTCCGCACATGGCAACACATGGTTGCGGCGAGCCCGGAAGGCAGCACATGGTAATGCACGGTGACCGGAGACGATGGACAACGCTTGCGTATCAACGGTGATGCGCGACAGCGTCAGGAGGGAAGGCACGATGCAGTTACGAATAGCCACGGATGATGACGCAGATGCGAGCGTGGGAGGGAGAGGGTCACTAGTGGAGTCCAATAAAATAATTAATGCTCTTCTATTTTTGAGTGAGTTCATCCATTCCATGGTCAACGCTATTCAAAACATAGAAAATTCTACAAGTCCTGACGCTCACCAATAGAAATCTCAAAACACCTTAAATACTTTTCCATAAACATTTCTAGCTATAAATTTGGATGCATATTTAAGCAAGTTGTTGTATATCTGTTGAGGTAAAGGCAAAACAATTTCACTTTATTAAATTTTTATTCACATAATTTTACTGTCTAAACGACGCAATTACTGGCTATTCTTTGGACAAATTCGATTATGATTGTGATCCCGGTCTGCATCAGTGCATGTGACCCATTGCAATTTTCTGAATTTTCTACTTGGGATTTGGGAAAACGCTGGGACATTCTGCAGAAGCGCACAAGCTTTCTCCTCCCTTCAAAGCGCTCGTGTCGCGAATCCGACAGAAATCACTCCGGCCATCACACCATCCTTAATTAATCAATTTAACTAATTAATTACTCTAATCAAATCCTAACTCTCCCGCTAATCTCCTGTGGAATACACGTGCGCACGATGGGGCACACACACCTACACCATCATCCACGCCTGGCCCCGCTGGCTGGTCGTGGTCCACAGCGCCGCAGCCGAAACGCTCTCTCTGCCAGGTGGGCCCCAGCAACGTGAGCTGCCGGACGCAGCCTCCTGTGGCCCACGTGGAATAGTTCTAGGGAGGGGAGGGAGGACTACTTGCACCATCGGATTCCGACGCGAGCGGTGGGGGTTTTAGATCCGGATCCGCAGTTAATTTTCGCATGACAACCACTGTCATTTTCAGATTTACAGTACTCCTATCTCGCTGCTCTCGCTGCTGCCGCTATGACTTCTGCAAAAGTTACACCGGACCCAGCCTTGTGATTGGTTGGTGTTCACACGCTTGGTCATTTTGTTTATAAAGGAGGAAAAAAACAAAGGAAAGGTGAGTTGAGTAGTCATTTTGTTAGGAGTAAAAAAACTATTGGAAAAATACTTATACATGAAACTATGAAAGTATCCTAAACATGGAAATTAGGCTCTAACCCATAGCATGTCCACATTTGACCAAATCAATTTGTGGAGTTATACGAAGTTATCTATGGTTAAAGTTTCCTATTTAGATAGCAGTGCATTAAATTTAAAATTATATAGTAGGAGTACTAATTAGTTTAATTCCTATTATAAGGTCCTTGCTTACAAGAAGGTCTTAATGGGCTGAAAACAACCATATAGCTAGCTGTTAAGCACGATTATTACTTAGTGATAATTGGTGGCTGGTTGCCACTTTGTGCTTAGACCACACGGGCGTTCAAGTTGCTAGATTAGGACCGTTCTAATGGGACAGAGGTACATATGAGTACGTACACTAGATGCTTATATTGCTGAATGATATGTTACTTTGTTTAGAAACAGTTGCTGTTTTGCCGATGACCGTAGACCCTGCCTGTTAGCTTTGTGCTATACCGCTATATACTATACCGTATCTGTCAGGAACAAGTGTTCTTAGTAAAACATCCCCTATGAAGAGGCCAACTGCTTGCCCATTATCTCCAACCAGTGACAAACATTGTTAATGGCAGCAACATGTTTTTTTATTGCTACATCTCATAGAAGTGATTCAAGGCTGATGCCCTACTCTTGTAAAGCCAAAAATGCTACCCATGGTACAAAAATCATCTAGATTTTCAACATGAATACTGTGCAAGATAAGTTTGTGTTCTTCTTTTTCTTTTTTGGGTAGGACGAGCTGCTCCGTCGTACTCCCTTCATCTCTAAATGATATGCATATTTGGTTTTTGATGATGTCTTCAAATAATCTTCATATTTTATATTAGATGCATGCTTTCCAAACTGCTATAAATTAAGTGTGTTATTTACTAAATTTAAGAGTCAAATCAATACATTTTTATATTTATAATAGCTAATGTTTAATTTATTACTACCTCCGTCCCAAAATATAAGCAGTTTTTGACTCGTCACGGTCTTCGAGATGCTAATTTGATCAATAATATTTATAAAAATATGCTATTTTTAAATTAAAAGAGTTGCATATTATAATAGTATGCTTTTTGATAAATCTAATAGCATTGTTTTTATATTTTATATGGTCATTCATTTTGAGTTTTTCACCGTTAATAGTCAAAGTTTTAAATGTTTGATTTTGACTTTTTTAAAACTTGTTATATTTTAAAATAGAGGGGGTATGTGCTAATCACGTCACCGCCTTTTCCTTGCACAAGATAGCTTAACTCACCTCTACTTTTGAGCAAAACTTAAATTGGAAACTTCCGGTGAAATAGAAGAATGCCAACGGTACACCAATAAAGTGTAACAAACTGAAATTCAAATTCATATAAATCATTTGTGGAAATCATTTTCTAGAATAAATCTAAAATGCAAAAGAAAGACTAGGTTAAAATCTATGAAAATTTTCAACACAAAAGTGGACAAGACAGAATTTATTTAAATACTTTAAGGCCTCAACTATTTTCTAGAATTTTCTGGGAATTAATTGAGCCTAGAAAGTATTTCTAATAAATGAAAGTTCATTTCAGCAATAATTTTAAAAGA
>CM002484.1:6148971-6161251 GCA_000325765.3 Leersia perrieri
ACCTCTGTAATAAATGTTATGACGTTGTTTAATTTTTAATAAAAGTACTCTGTTTATCAATATTGTCTTTTGTGTGCCTCGGCTGATTCCTGGACGAGGAAAAACACACATTATAAGCATGCGGAATTTCGGATAGAAATTCCGGGCGTGACATAAAGTTTGACCAAACGGATTCGCTATCATTTATACGGTTACGGTTACGACAAAATGATACTTACAGCAAGATAAACTAACCCATTGAAATCGAATTCCGCTGTAAGCAAGATATGTTAAGTGAGAGAAATTAAAACATGGTGTAGACAAACAATAGTTAAATAAGTATTTCTAATGTATAATACTGATAAAAAACATGGTGTATAATACTTAATTTATTCATGATTCACTTTAAACTAAGATCAACAATAGAGCTAGCCATCGGCTCTAAAAATTAATACGTTACTTACAACCGATCTAATAGCCTATCAAACAATAGTCAGTCATCATACATTTAATCTTATGCATACCTTACTCTCTCACACAATTTTTTAGAGTCTATACCGCAGTTAGTTCAAAATTAGTACTCCGTTCTAGCTATGGCCGCGTTTAGATTCCAAATTTTTTGGACCAAAAATATCACATCAATATTTAAACATATATTTAAAGTATTAAACGTAGACTAATAACAAAACAAATAATATATTCCGATTGTACACGATGAGACGAATCTTTTGAGCCTAATTAATTCATCATTAATAAATATGGTTATTGTAGCATTTATGGTTAATCATGATGTAATTAGGCTCAAAAGATTCGTCTCATAGTGTACAATCGGAATATGTAATTTGTTTTGTTATTAGTCTATGTTTAATACTTTAAATATGTGTTTAAATATTGACGTGATATTTTTGGTTTAAAATCTTTTGGAATCTAAACACAGCCTATATCTTGTTTATTTTCTTTAAATATCCAGCCCATGTGTGTTTAATTATTGGTTTTAGCCCACTTCTATGATACTACTTGCTCTAAAGAATTTACACATCCTCTATATGTTCCGACTAAAATAAAGATAACTGAAAATACAACGGTACAAATATTCTCTCTGCATGCAAATTGCGCAACAGCTACCAAGAAAATCCAGTTTATACAAAATCCAAAAAATAAGTACAGCGAGTAGTAGTATGCAACTGGAGCCCAACACATGGCTGAACCTGAACCAGCACGCTAAACCCAAGGCCCGTCTCTCCAAGTCTCTCCATTTGGGATTAAAAGCCTAATTAACGCGTTCCCCAATCACGCAAGCTACTAACGCCATGATCCTCTTCCTCCTCCTCTCTTAAACCCTCCCCAGAAAATTGCTATCTCCACACCAACAAATCTCCCCAAGAAAAAAAATCCCCACGCCAACCTGTCATCCATCCACGCGGTCGCAGATACAATACGAGGCGTCACCGACCACTCGCTTCCTCCCCCATTCGTCCATTACTGCTCCGGTGCTCCCCCTCCACTTCCACCTCCAAGAATCCAAGAATCTTGATGCCCTCCTCGTCGCCGGCGATGCGTGCCGGCGTAGCGGCGGTGGCGGCGGCCATGTTGGTGCTTGTTTGCGCCCGGGCGGCGCCGTTGCCGAGGTTCGCGGAGGCGCCGGAGTACCGGAACGGCGACGGCTGTCCGCCGCCGGCGATGAAGGCGGCGGCGGGGATGGGGGTTTGTGACCCTGGGCTGGTTCACATCGCGATGACGCTGGACGCGCACTACCTGCGGGGATCGATGGCGGCGGTGTACTCGCTGCTGAAGCACGCATCCTGCCCGGAATCGATCTTCTTCCACTTCCTCGCCGCCGCCGCCGGGGGCGGCGAAGAGGAGGGGGAGCTGCGGCGTGCGGTGGCGGCGACGTTCCCGTCGCTTCGGTTCGAGATCTACGTGTTCCGCGCGGAGGCGGTGGCGGGGCTCATCTCGGCGTCGGTGCGCGCCGCGCTGGAGTCGCCGCTCAACTACGCGAGGAACCACCTCGCCGACCTGCTCCCCCGCTGCGTCCCCCGCGCGATCTACCTCGACTCCGACGTGCTCGCCGCCGACGACGTGAGGCGCCTCTGGGAGACGCGCCTCCCCGCCGCCGCCGTCGTCGCCGCGCCGGAGTACTGCCACGCCAACTTCACCCGCTACTTCACGCCGGCGTTCTGGTCCGACCCGGAGATCGGCGCGCGCGTGTTCGCCGGCCGCCGCCGCCCGCCGTGCTACTTCAACACTGGCGTGATGGTGATCGATCTCCGGCGGTGGCGCGCCGGCAACTACCGGCAGAGGATCGAGCGGTGGATGGAGATTCAGAAGGAGAAGAGGATCTACGAGCTGGGTTCTCTCCCGCCGTTTCTCCTCGTGTTCGCCGGCGAGGTCGAGGCTGTTGACCACCGGTGGAATCAGCACGGCCTCGGCGGCGACAACGTTCACGGCAGCTGCCGGCCGCTGCACGATGGGCCGGTCAGCCTCATGCACTGGTCGGGAAAGGGGAAACCTTGGGATCGCCTCGACGCCGGCAAGCCGTGCCCGCTCGACCACACCTGGAAGTCCTACGATCTATACATCTCCGGCGAGGACGGCGCCGCCGCCTCGCCGGCGTCTCGGCCGGCGGCATTGTCATCGACATGGCCGGCATCAGTGTTCTCTTGGTAGAGATGACACTAATTCTTTTGTTGGTTGCGTGGTTCTTGGCAATGGCAATGACAGTGTGTGAGCTCCATGCCATTGCATTGCTGCTATTGCCGCTGGCGCCGGCGCCGGCGCCGCCGTGAGGTAGGCACCGCTCGCCGGCGGCTGTACAGGGCGGTGAAGAGACGAGAGAGAGGGCGGCGGCTATTTGCTGCGTTAGGATGTGGGGGAGAATTGATAGAGGAAAGACGATCTTGTTCTTTTTGTTAGAGAATTCTGATTGGTTATTTGGGGGATTTTGATTCTTTTTGGGTGGTGGTGATTCTTGAGGTTCCCAATTCGCTCGATTGGTGGTGGTGTACAATTCTTCGGTAGGAAAGACTTGGAAATTTTTGTTCAATTATTGATTATTCTTTCATTCCTATGTGATGTGTTCGTGGTCTCAATTCGTATGATCTGAGTCTGAATTGGATTGCACTTGGAGCTTGTTCAATCTGATATGAAATGTTGCATTCAATCTCAGAAGACAATCTCGCTGTCTTGAAATGCCTAAAGTTTAATCCAAGCATGCTGACCATGTGAAGACGGAAGTGCACAAACTGGATGCAGCTAGCTGGCATTTCTGTCAAATTCAAAACTGAAGGCAAATTCCAAATTGAGATGTGATGGAATTACTCTTCTTGTTATATATAGGTTGCTGACTGATGGTGCTAAATTGTTGTGGCTACGTTTCCTCTCTTCGGATGCCTTTTCCATCATCAATTCAACCTTGTCCTGATGTACTGAATTCCCCCCTGATTTAGAACAATCGCTGTCATACTCTCTATTCATTTCACTTGTATCAAATTTCGGTCAGAAATCAATGCTCCATACCTCCACACAAGAGACTTGTGACCGGAAACTTCAAAGTTTTCCTTCAGCACAACCCATTGGTTTCCCGCCTGCTTTCAAATCCTTTGAAACAAAAGGCGCATTCAGAATTTGAGGTGAGTTCTAATTCTAAACTGGTTTCTCTTAAAGTATTGTTTAAGTTAAAATCATTTTGTTGGGTTGGTAGTTTGCTTACAATCTAAATAGGATGTGCCTATAATAACTTACCTACTTACTAGGCCACCACACAATCAGCTTAACTGATGAAGAGCTGAATTGATCATAGCTCATAGTTAAAGGCTTGAAGCAACAAAAATGAGAAGACTAGTAGTTTAGTGTAAAGTATATGACCAGTTATATGCGAAAGTTGATCCACTTTATGCAAAGACAACTTCACAAGTCAGGTCCAGGCTGGATTCAACCAACTAATGACCAGCTAGAGAATTGAAACTGCAAGCCAAGTGCACTACTACTGCAGTGCAACTAATCATTGTCTGTTTTCTTTTGTCACTAGCTTCTTCTCACTTTGCCTTTTCTGCACCACATGAAGTGTGATGAACTCCTCCATCCATCCACTGGGCATCAACTACCCCTAATCAACATATACTCACCCACACATTGTCACATGGAAAACATCAGCTTGAAGAAAAGAGAGATGAAAAGCAGCCATTGAAATTGGCAAACTGGTGATGATGGTGCATATTGTAGAGACAGGCCATTTTCATGTAGTGCTTGTTTCCTCATCGCAAATAATAAGGTAGTGCCATTTAATTGTGATGTTTTTCACCAGAGGATCCAAAGTTGCTTTATGATCACCCAGGCATCATCCACCTGCCTGCCTACACCGACAGAAAATACTTCAATGCTGCAAATTGTCATAGGTAATACCCATGAGATACAATATTAGCTGTGACACATGCCAAGTTGTAAAAACGATCCAACCTCAGATGTTTTCTTATGGTGCTTGAAAATGATCAGAGATATCCTTACCCCTGCAAATATATGAGGTCTTTTAAAATGATGAAAGTATGATATCTTTTCTTGTAAAAATAAATGGAACCATATCTTTTACTCCTACAATTTGTGCAATGAAATCAGTTCTTGCTCTCAAACATGGTGTGGAAAATTTTACAACTAACTTGCACAATGCTATTAAGTTACACACGATAAATTTAAGCTACCGTGAAAAGTTGGCTAGCTCGGCATATTTTCAGCTTATTCATGAGATTATTGACGCGTATTGTTTGCTCCATGCTTATAAAAATATAATCTCTTGGGAACCTTTAGTTTATTACAATGGTTTAGATTGCTTGTCCTCTGCTATTTGTTACGTTTATATTATGGTCTACATTATATAACATTTGAATTACCCCTACAAACAAGTGGATCATCCATCAGGTTTCATTTGCATTTCATCACTTTTGAGCTTTCCTTTCAACGGCTTATAAATTAGCCACTTGGGTAGCTATCTAGCTATCTGCCCTAAAATTTCCCTTAAGCTACAACCCAAATAAAAGAGCTACCCAAATGGATTGTCCTCTAACATGGTCAATACTTGTAAAGTCCACATGTCAGCGACCATGTTACTCCAACCTTCATGATCGAGACTACCTACAAATGTTTGGGCACATTTTTTTACTATTGACAGGAGAAAAATGTTGCCCTGTTGGGCCTTAATCTAGAGTAAATTCAGTAGTAATTATATCAAAAAGATTATATTTATATAATTTAAAATAAAAATATTACAACACATCTATCAAAAACTTATATTGCAATAGAATTGTAGTTACATTGTAACTAAGATGTTATTATGTATAGATATTATTACGTGCTGACTGATGTAACAGTAAAACAGTTTTGTTCTGGTTCTACAACAATCACAGGCGTCTTGCTTGCTTGGTGAAGAGTGAAGAGCGAAGCAATCTCACATCGGTGGTTTCAAAACCGTCCCGGACTTCTTTTTTTCTTGGAAAAACATTTGTGCGAATCTCAATGGAAATCCAATGATCCATTAATCGACTGATTTTTTTTTAATAGAAAGCTCGCAACATATTTATAGCAAATCCGAACATGATCTACCTGGACACCTTGCATCACCGTCAGTCCATCACTGTAGCACTGTTCATTCTCCCTTCGTGACAGGGCAGTAGGCACCGGATTTGGCCGCCATTACTGTCCTTGCATTGGCGCCGCCATAACACCGGCCACCGAATTCGGGTGTGTTCGATCATGCGCCCGGCCGCGGCGAGCGAGGCGTGCGTACGTGCCCGTAGTAAAACCACCACCCGTCATCGCTGCAGGAGGGCGAGATCGCCTTCCGATTTTCTGGCTGCGTGTCGTGATGGCCCGAGGCCTAGAAACAGGCCGGAAATGCTTGGCGTGATGCAGAAACTGCAGTCTTTCCATTCAATGGGTGGTGCTGCTGAACGTGGGGGTGTACCAGGTGTTAGGTCTGAAGATTTATTACTCTAAAAAAAAAGGTCTGAAGATTTATTCAGAAAAGGCCATGGAGATGGATTTGTAATGTACCTCCTGTTGTTGCACAGAGAGGATTGGCACTGTTTATAGCCGTTGCAGGACTATTTTGGACAGGGTAGAGTAGTATGCGTCTATGGTTGCTGTTGGCGTCGGATCGCGGCCACCAACACGTGTGTGCACGTCCTCGTGCAATCCGCAGCGGCATCCGGAGACGCGCCGCCGTAGGGTAGATGCCGCCGAACGATCACCCGGGAGGGACCCCGTCAGGGTGAGCGTGTGCCGGTTTGTCCTAGACTCGGCAGGCTAGGTAGGACGTTCTCTAACGCCGTAGAGACGAGAGACGACGAGCAATTGGGGATTGAGGAGAATAGACTTGGGATAGGTAGCATGAAGGAGGGAGATGTAGAACTAGAGGGTTATAGGATATGATTTTGACGATTGATTGGTGGTGTCAACCGGCCTTGGCCTCCTAAATATTTATAGGAGGGGTGGTCTTGCAATCCCAAGGGTCTAGGAGGTCTTCTCCACATCCAATTAGGCTTAGGAGAGTGTTTAAACTCGAGAAACCCCGGCCTCTAAGCAAGGAAACTCAAAATATCCTTAATTGGATTCGGGCTCGGGGTGCTGTAAGTCTGTCTGCCTATATACATGCGGTTTGACTGGCCATATACTTGCGGTCCGACCGCCATTATGTCTCCGGTCCGACATGCCTCTGCGAAATTTTCCCAACCTTTCCTAACTTGGCTTTGATTCTTTCTAAATTCAAACTCTAGCCAAATTTGGGAATCAACACATGCCTCCCTGCCTTTTTGGTAAACTTGTGAACCTAACAGCACTAAGCACGGGGTTAGCTAAGGACGATATCCACCAATACCGGTCATGAACGCCTCTAAGGCTTATATGTTTTGTGATGAAGTAAGAACAATTGGAGAGGCCACTTCTCCCATAGAATTTTTGTCTTTTGTTTTGGCCTCCATTCTTGTCTTACCACCTTTTTGTGTAGATGCCTCGATGACCGATTCTTTTGATTCAATCGGCTATGAGACAAGCACGATTGATTATTTAGAATCGGTCTTTGTGGCAATGCCCATATAGAATAATAGTATTGCATGTAAATAGGCATTATCCACGTACCGTTGAAGTTCCACAGTCCATACCAAGGGTACGACCATGAATGAGAAGAATATTGCCGAAGATCCTCCTTGGATTGCCTCCTACGTCGTTTGCATGGTGAACTTGACCTCCTAGGCCGTTGCTCGACCTTTCTCTTGACAATTTTTTGATCATCCGGCTTGTTGTCTTGCCCCCCCCCCCCCCCGGAGTGTTGAAGTCTTCAATGTGGTAATGATATCTTCCTTCTCTTTAGGGGTTTTCTTCTCTTGTAACTTAATAGCTTTTATACGAAAAGATTGCTCATCCATTGGCTTACTCACAAACTTCAATCGTCCTTCATCAATGGCCGATTGAATCTGTTTTCTAAATATATAACAATTATTAGTGGCATGAAATTATGAGTTGTGCCACTTCCAATATGCTCGCCGCTTTAACTCCTCAAGCGGTGGTATCATATGGCCTTGCGACAATTTGATTTGTTTATTTTCTAATAAATAGTCAAAGATCCTATCGCTTTTGGCCACATCAAATGTAAACCTTTTTCCCTTATGCCGATTTTTAGGACTAACCGGCTTAAGATGAGAGCAAACGAATGGTTCAGACTTAGAAGTCGAAGCCCATTCGGCTGTACACACATCAACTGCCGTATTGTCCATAGATACAACTTTGTCAACTTTATTGTCGAGAGGACGATCAGACTTAACCTCTTCTAAGATCTCACGTTCTCTAAGTTGGTTATTTTGAGCCGAAGTTGTTTTAATACTAAGGTCCACTTCGGCTATCTCATCACTAGTAGTTCTGGGTTTTGGAGATGTACTAGCTATTGGAGAACTAGGAATAATTGATGTAGGAGCTAAACCCAAAAGTCTTGGCTGCGATCTGACCGGTGATGCCCTCCGAGTCAGATCGACCGTTACCGCTGGTCGGACCGGTGATGTTACCACGGTTGGACCGGCGCTTAACTCCGGTCTGACCGGAGGTATTAGACCGGTTTGACCGGTGTATTGTGCCGTGGATATGTATCTACGGTCTACCATGTTAAGAGAATTGTAAGAATTATTCATCGGCCAACTGTGTTGTACATGAGTTGGTGAAGTATTATAAGCGATGAAACATTATAGATATGCCCGCTATTATATGAAGTAAATGCATTACCTAGCAAACGGCTACTTAGCCGATTTTCTAAATCATTCATGCGGGCATCTAATGTATCACTTAAAGATGTAAACCAATTCATTAAACTAGCAACAACAGCATCATCTACCATATGAACAATTTCAGATGCATTAAGAGGGGCTTTGCTAGAATCGGTCATTACCATAGATTTGTTGACGACGGGCAACTTGAATTCCTCTTGTTTGATGACGCCTTGCCTCGTCCTCCGGTAACAAGAAAGCATCTTTCGCCTTAAGTCTTCAGCATAAGCTTCAAACGCCAGACGATCAACTTCCGGTAACTCTCCATAATCCATGGTCATGATATTGTTGTCAAGATTGGTGTAGGAACCCATGGTAGAGGGGTAGGGTTTCGGCTATAGAAACCGAAATCGTTCCCTAGCGGAGTCACCAAATCGTGTTGGCGTCGGATCGCGGCCACCAACACGTGTGTGCACGTCCTCGTGCAATCCACAGTGGCACCCGGAGAAGCGCCGCCATGGGGGTAGATGCCGCCAAACGATCACACGGGAGGGACCCCGTCAGGGTGAGCGTGCGCCGGTTTGTCCTAGACTCGGCAGGCCAGCTAGGACGTCCTCTAACGCCGTAGAGACGAGAGACTAAATAACTGACTATAACACCATATCACCACAAACCACATCGGCCTAAAAAATACAAACCGTTACTAGTCATTAATTTTAAGCTGACTACAAGGCAAGCAACTTTGACCCCTAATAACCGGTCTTATTGTCAAGGTCAACAACTCCTATCTCCACGTAGCCACCTCCATTTGAAGGCCTTTCTACAACCATCTAGTGGCTAACACCTTAGCTTCAAAACGTCTTGTTGTGTGTCATCGTTGCCAAGCTCGTCGCCCTTGACGTAGCAACTCCGACTTCATCCAACATGCCTTATTAATTTGCGTCAATGGCAAGGCAACCACTAAGCAATTGAGGAAGGATTAAAGGAAAGTGTTGCAAGAAGCAGCTTAGCACCCTACCTTCAAAAACACCAACACCGCGGCTTTATATTCCTGCATCCAAACAACCACTTCTAAACCCAAGACTTCGAGCAGTCACTTTCCAATTGAATCACCGAAACAAAACCTGTTGCATGTCATCGGTATCGAGCCCATCTTTCTTGAGCTAACGGTTTATGCCAGAAATCATTGTATCTGCTTCTCTTAAGCATTGATGTGGAGATGGCTTCAAATTCCAGGAGCATATCGATTGAATAAAACTATATATTTACATCCCAAAACGTATACTTTCTCCATTCAAAAAAAAATCAATCATGTCAGACATGGATACGACATTTGCTTATAGATATATATTTTGTCTAGATAGATTATGACAAAATGTTCCATTTCTGTTTAGTTTGATTTTTTCATAGACGAGGGGAGTACGACAAGAACAAGTCACCACACACTATTTAGCTGGGTCGCATCGAACTGACCAAAGCTCCAAATGAGAACACAGCAACATACATCGAAGCAGGGTGAAACACAGTGCTGGATTTAGGGGTGAAAAGTTTTACCCAGATTATCCTTTGGATTGCCATTGACATCTTAGTTATACATTTTATGAGGCAACCTTTTCAAATTATTTGATTTGTATTTGATTAGTTAATTGTGCATTGATTAATAACAACTTGTAAAGAAAGAACAACTCAATTGCACAACAAAGGAAAGAACGGCACCCTATTTCCACTGGTCGTCAACGTAGCATGCCCGATCAATCCATCACTAAGCTAAAACTGAAGCTTCACCTGTTCATTGCAATACTCCCTTTATCTTATATTATAAGGGATTTAGAGTCTTTTTTAATAACTTTTGACCATTCGCCTTATTAAAAAATTATTTTTTTTATGATTAACTTTTGACCGTTCATTTTTTATATTTGTAGTACTTTTTAATAAAAGGAACGATCAAATGTTATAAACAAAAACCCCAATCCCTTATAACATGGAACGGAGGAGTATAGACACTACTCCATTAGAGTACGTTGAATCAGATGTGAGCTCATGGCCATCGAGATGGTAACCTCACGAACAAGATTTTTTTCCTATTTTTTTTTGTTGGAACCATATGCCGTATGAAATTCATGTAACATTTACTCTTTCCAAAAACATTTAAAGTCCTAGACACTACTCCATAAAACTGGCTCCTCTATCTTTAGAGGGTAAAGTCACGTGGTGACTTTAGCTCCATTTATCTTTCATTTCTCATCTAATGGAATAGATTTATCCATTTTTTTCTTAAGTTAAAGATGTATTCAATCTGTTCGTTGGACGAAAAAATGAACAATGGATGTGAACTAAAGTACTACTCGTAAAGAGTACGTTGAATCAGACGTGAGGTCACGGCCATTGGTTGAATCAGATGTGAGCACACACGGCCATTGAAATTGGGGAATAAAGATGTGGAGAAAAGATCAGATTTGTTGCAATGTTGCATGTGTATGGAATCTAGAGCGAGACCGAGATCCAAGAAAAGGCAGACTCCAAAGCGGCAAGCACACAATGACACAAACGTGTCAACCTTTCATCCTGCCTTTCTGCCGTCATCCTGTTGGAATTTTGGTCATAAATCGACATATTTTAATCAAAAAAATAAAGTACTAAACATGACAAATATAAATGTATGAACTTGAAAATTAGCATTCTCAAATTGTAGCATGACTACGAGCATGAACAAATTAGAATTGTCCATTGTTATTGCTGGAGGCTTTGTTGGTGTTGTCCCCTCCATTACCGTTGCCGTTGCTATTCAAACCATCACCCGTGCCATTGCCGTTGCCGTTCACACCATCACCTGTCTCACCCGCCATGATGTTGCAAAGAAAAACAGGAACTAGTCGAAGATGAGCCGGAGCAGTCGCGCCGAGACGCTCCCCAAAAACTTGATTGCCTGCTACCCGTGCAAGTTAGCAAGCGGACAGAAGCTTCGGAGGCCTGCTCATTCCAAGAACTTGTGCACGCAAGTGCTTGGAACCGGGGATGAAGAAACGCAATACAGAAGTATATCTTTTTTCTCTATCTTTAGGAGATGAGAATCATTCTCTTTTTATAGGCAAGATAGAAGAGAATATGAAGTGACTCATGGAGGGGGAAGGGACTTGACATTCATCAATCACCATTAGCCATCCATCACTACATAACCATCAATTCCCCATAAATTAGAGTTGTTACTATTTCTCAATTAATCTATAGATTAACTCTTACAAATGGTTTTAACTTTCTCTTGATCACCCATGAAGAACATGTAACTCCTTGCATGATGAGCTTAATCACTCATGAAGGACATGTAACTCCTAGCATGATGAGCTTAATCACACATGAATGACATGTAACTCCTAGCATGATGGGTTTAATCACACATAAATGACATGTAACTCCTAGCATAATGAGCTTAATCATACATGAACGACATGTAACTTCTAGCATGATGAGCCTTGGAATTTATTTGATTTATTTTATTTAATTGGCTAACTAACCAATTAAATCTAACACATCCTTAGCACAACATTTGGCATATGTATGGGCTCGCCTCCGTTTTTTGAATGTTTGTCACAATTGTTGTTTTAATTTTCACTTCTATCAATGGTTAGCCTACGAGGCTATGATGAAAAAGAAAGTTTCACGGCTGTCTTTAGGCGCAACACCTTTTGATACTTAAATATTTAATACAATACTATATTTTGGATTTTTATAACTTTTTAAAAAAGAATACAGTCGGTGTTTGAAGTTTACTCATCGAATGACATGTCTTAAAAACCAAAGGGTGAAAAGGCACAACATTGAACGAACCAGAGTTTGAAAATAGTGACTGATATTCCCACCTACTGAGCGTCATTTCTAATTTTCCCTTTGTATAAACGTGGTACATATACATATACATATACATATACATGTACATATACATATACATATACATATACATATATACATATACATATACCTGTACATGTATATACATGTACATATACATATACATATACATATACATATGCATATACATATACATGTACATATATATATATGTA
>CM002484.1:6161351-6175233 GCA_000325765.3 Leersia perrieri
TATAATTTAGTTTTCCTAATTTCGGTACGTGTTGTATTGCAATCATCAGATCATCAGTAAATACTCTAACTGGAAATATGGTTAATTCCCCAACGATCTAAGAGTTGTTTTCATAGAGATGCTACTGTTTTGATCATTTTCATTCATAAACTGAATCATGTTGGCAAAATATGAGCTGCATTCATTTTTTGCAATTTGCAAAGGTTAATACTTATCAAATGTAAGGGATTTTGGCCCTTTTAGGCCCATTTGAATTGGAGGATTGATAAAAGAATTTTGGAGGATTTAATTTCTTCGGGGTTTTTACCGACTTCTTTGATTCGTATGAAGAGGATAGGAATTTTTTCACTTCCACATGATTGCATTCCGATGGTCAATTCTATAGAAAAATAATCAAGAGGGCAGACCTCTTGAAAACTTTTTTTTACCGACCTCTTTGATTCGTATGAAGAGGATAGGAATATTTTCACTTCCACATGATTGCATTCCGATGGTCAATTATATAGAAAAATAATCAAGAGGGCAGACCTCTTGAAAACTTTTCTTTGACTTGTTTTTTATGTGGTGCAATCAAATGGTCTCTCTTTGTATTTCTTGTGTTTTTAGTTCATGTATTATCGGAAAAACATACTACTCTAATTTATGCGTTTTTTTAATTTGTGTTTTCCCTTATCCCGCAATTTAGAGGGGCCTTTATTTCTCCAATAGAAGGGATTTTAGGATCACAAGAAGGATAAAGTAGACCAAACCTCTCTCTAAGGCTGTCACTTTTTTAAACCTTTTTTCCTGTTAAATGTGTCAAAAGTATAATGGATGTCATCTCATTGTACCCCCTTCATCCCAAAATATAGCTACCTTAGCCCTGATATATTGGATAGAAAAATATCACATACATACAGTCTAAGATAGCTATATTTTGGGACAAAGATAGTACTATTTTGCCGACATTTTAATTTGGCTAAAAGTAAATATAATATGTTGTATTTGATGATAGATGTAGTATCTAATAGGTGTTGCATATTGCGCTGAGGTTAATAGGTGAACAACATCGGGCCGCGAGAATCCATTTGGACCGAGAAGTACATGAATTACACTCATAATAAAAGGCTCAGCATTTGGTGTATTATATCTGATAGACCATATACCCATCAACAACAGGCGTTTGCTATTGTTATTTCATCAATATCTACGTCATGCCTTTATAGGAAGAGTGTGCGCCGCGTTCATGGAAACTCACACTTCCAAGGAAAGGGAGGGCAGCAGCGCGTGTGCAAGCTTTAGCGAAAACGCCCATTCACCTCTTTGTTACTATCATATGCGGAAAAGAGAAGTTGAGCTACTGTAAATATTTTCCTCAATTTCCGACTTGCAGAAGCCCGCAAATGTCAAAAAGGATCGACTGTCATGCCATGACGGGTGATACACTGGGCCAGTGGGCCGAGCTCAGCCCAATAGACGAGTCTATAGCATTGTCCAAACTCAAAGCGACGGCTTGCCTTCAGAACACGCGATAACAAATACTATAGTATAAAAAATGAAACCGCCTCTCAACTTAGATTATTTATGCGCACAATTATAGCATCGCATCGCATCGCATGTAGTGGAAAAAACACACAAAACTCAGCTACAATAAAAAAAAGTTCCAACTTCTGTGTAAATGGAGCAGTGGATCATGAAGAAAGCTAATCATCAGTTATTATTGGTACACATCTACTCCACAGGAACTCCAATGGAAACTCTTATTGAGCACTCCACAATATGGACATGGAGCACGGCAGGTCACTCTGCGAGGCTCCATCTCAACTTCTCAAAACTGTAAGAACAAAAAATTAAAAGGTACACGCAGTATCGTCGTGTCTTTTCTAAACCTCGGCGCCGAGTTCCAACATCAAGGTGTGGTTTGCATCGTTGCTTCCAGGGCCACTAAACTGGATGGGGCCTGTGTCGTGCGAGATTATCAAGTTAATATCTATGATGACAAGTCATTGTTCATTATTACTTGATAAGTATTCATATCCACGTACCAGGGCTGATGTAATGGTTCTTGAGGGACCACTCATCTCGCAACGAAGCAAACTTCTTAAAAGGTGCCCCTGGAAATGGATGAGACATAAAATAAGAATAAGAAAAAGGTCATTAATCGCATAACTGCTTGTGCTGAAAAAAAGAAGGGATCCATACCATCAAGTTCTACCATAGCTTTCTTGATCACTGGCTTGAACTTTCCTGATTGCAGCAAACAAAAAACAGTTGAGTTTTTACACTTCAAATAATGAAACGGGATGTAATCCAATGCACATTACAATAAGAAAATTGACCCAAATTAGTCCAAAAATAAGGTACAAATTGAGTATGACTACTACTCACACATGAGTAGGTATTTGTATAAACACTCAAAATGAATTTACTGGAACATAGCTAGCTAATATTCAAGTGAAAACAAGTGGCATTGCAGAATCTTACCGTGCCTCCTCTCAACATCCATCAACGATGTCAATGCAGTTCCTCCAACAGTCCATTCCTCCACAGGAGCAGCAAGGTTGCCGACCTGAGGTAAATACCAAAATAGGATAATGAATCAAATCACAGTTCATCTACACAATTGGTTTGTGAGCTTCAACAATAACATGGTGCAAATATGACTTTCACAAATCCCCTTTTTAGGTGTCAATCTGCAGTATCTAACAAGAAATGTGACAGGGAACTATAGCGTGCATACCGATGAAATAAGCCCTGTCTTCCCACATTGCAGAAGTGCCCCAGAACCATAACCTAACGCATAGCAATAGTTAGAATCAAAAATAGTAGGAAGGCCGCATCTTCCTTCGTATCTGCAAAATAAACAAAGTGACATCATTAGAGATGGAATTATTTTTGGAAAATGCAACAATTGTACTTACCCAAAGAAGTGAGATTGTCCTCTGAAATGCGCAGGGTACTTCCCCTCAGCTTTTCTCTTCTCCAATTCAGTTTCAACCATGGCAATAAGCATTTTCTCCGTTTCAATTTTTGCAACCTAAAATGAAAATTTCCAACAACATCTACAGGCTTAGTATGGCTAATTACTGGTAAAAACAGTTGTCTCAATAGGAGAGAGGACTAAATATTGTTCTTTTACCTGAACATTTCCGTGAGGATCTCTTTCAAGCATAAGTTGCTCCTGGATGGTTTTGGGCAGGAAGTCAAACAGTTGTCTGGATTCTGGTTGAAGCTTACTTTTCCAGGACCCCGCCTCATCAACAACATCATGTGCCAAAATTTCATTCAATTCTGCAATGAGTTTTTGAACCTGAAAAGGAAAAGGAATGAAATTAGCAATGCAGCCTGTGACGGGACAAAAATCACATGCAAATGAAGATTGTCAAACCTCAGGAATAAAATCAATCAGACCCTCTGGAATAAGGATAACACCATAGTTGTAACCAAGTTCTGCACGCTTGCAGACAATATTAGTAATGTAGTCTGTGACACTCTTAAGAGTTTCCTTCTTTGCAGCAACCTACAGTACAACAAAAGGTTTTTGTGAAATACTAATAAACAAATGTCGCATAAAATTCAGAAAAACTGAATATTCCCACACGATTTAACTCAAGTCATTTTTTTATATCACATTGTGATCTAAAGTATGTGGTTTGTATCCAACACCGGTTTGGGCCTTGGGGTCAGCGATGTATGGCAAGTAGTGTTGAAGCTGTTTAAACATGATTGTAACAGTGTTTCTTGTTTGGAAATTTATCCATACAGTTGCTTGAAATTATATCTAGTAGAGCAAGGATAATAGAGCGCACTCAGCCGGTGGTAAGAGTATACACGTCAGCAAGATCCAAGGTGGAGGAAAGAGAAAACTGAAAAAGGAGAGCAGCCGGCGACTATCCAAGCGCCCAGCTATGCGATGTAAAGTTGCTTTTGTGGACCTCCTGTGAGTTGCTTTTTGTGGGCCTCATGTGATCTCTCCTCTCATGGCACAGAGATAGAGAAGAGTAAAGTAGATTAAAAATGAAAAATTAATTACTTAGGACAGTGTGTATAGATAGCTTAGCACCTGGATAGTATACCTGTTAGCTCTTATTGCTAGCCCTTGCTTACATGTACAGTTTATATCGCCGATAGCCAGGGATTCTATTAAACTTGCTCGTAGTTAGACAAGTTATTGTTTAGAGTGTGTTAATGTATTTAGAACTTTTAGAATAATTCTCTATAAAGGATACCTATTGTAGTTATTAGCATTGTGAGAGAAATAAACAAGAGTCTATCATCTATCTGCTGCTTGGCCTTGTGATTGTGGTGCTGACTTCTTCCATGGAAATGCAATACCAGCTGGGTCCAGGGAAAACAATCCTCAATGAGGCCTAGGGGGCTACCCATTCACGTAACATTTGGTAGGTAAAATTTAAAATGCAATGAGCACAATAAAAATGGGTTAAAATGCAGAGATGATTCAAACATTACGAAACAGTATTCTAGCAAGGAAAAGGTTGGGATTATCAGGTCAATGTAGAAAGAACATATTTGAATTACAAACCTCTTCTCCAATGAGTGCAACATTAGGGTGTGTTTGCAGAGCACACTCCAATGTAATGTGAGAAGCAGCACGTCCCATAAGCCTCACAACTGCATGAACACCATAAATATCTATTATGAATGTGTCAAGACATAAAAATAATATAATTAAATGAACCATCTGCAGAAATTAACTTAACATCCAATGATCCAAGGATTGTATTAGCAGCATGCCGTTACAGCATTATGAGGATGTTTGGTCCTTGTAGTATAATTAAAGGACAAAAAAACATACTACTTTACTAGGTTGATGTGCATTTAACGAGCTCCTCCAATCAATAATTGATGAACTAAACAACAGTATAATTCAATAGCAATGTACTTCTCAATTCTCATCAACACAGGTAAAAAGCTATACAACAGCACTTGTTAATCATGGCCTCTTTAAACTGCACATACTTTGCTCTTCTCAGTTCTCATTCCATGCTTAATAAAACAAAATCATGGTTTGGCATGTCTGGATCAATACAGGAACTTACAGTGGTAGTACTTCCCAGTTGAGCGTGCATCAGTCATAACATTGCCAATCATTTCAGAGTATATCTGAGAAATAGATGGATCAATCATTAACTTGTTATTAATGTCATGATTATTTTCACTGGTTCGGTTGCGAAAGCACACCAGGGTTAGCAAAATCATCAAAATCTACACAATCAAAGAACCTGATACCTTGCAAGCAGTGTCAAACCCAAAGCTTATTGGAACCTCTTTGCATTTCAGATCTCCATCAATAGTCTTTGGGCAACCAATGACACGAGTTTTCAAGTTCTTTCCCCTACAAAGATAAACGACTCACTTATCAACAAGCAATATAGCCAATGCAAATATAAAAAAAAAATCTAGATTCTTAAAAGAATTTGCAACCAAATGCCTCGCAACAATCTAACAGAGAAAACATCATGCAGAAAATATGCTTCAGCAACATACAACAAAAAATTGAGTATACTGTTTGGCAAACTTTTTTGCAATTTTTTTTGGGAAATTGATCTGTGTACTGTTGACCAGGCATCAACAGTACACAAAGGCTGAGGTATTTACAGCAACTAAAGAAAATTGCTTGCAAGAAGCAAAAGAATGTGTTACACTACTAGTGGCCAACCTGAAATACTCAGCAAGAAGGCATGCATTTGTGTTTGAATCGTCACCACCGATGACTACAAGCCCATCCAAATCAAGCTTAGTTACTGTGTCTTCAGCTTGCTTGAACTGTGCACAACAGAGTAAAATAAAGAAAATGCTGGTGAATTAGTGGCCAGGCAACAAAATAGCAAGTTTCCAAAAACCAGAAAATGGGATTAAATAAGAATTTGCATCCACAAGCCCAAGACATACCTGTTCTGGTGTTTCAATCTTGTCCCTTCCACTGCAGATCATATCAAATCCACCCTATAAAAAAGAGGAACAAAATCAAAATCGTATCCAAAAGTAACAGAGACCCTTAAAGAAAAGGGAAAGTGAATATTTTATGAAGCGAGTTAACCATAAACAGTAACTATCACCTAACATGAACATGATCATACTTCAGAAAAAAAGAAAGAGAGAAAGAAAACGCAAAGATTAACACAAAAAAGGTCTCATAATCTTGTCTACACCTGAATCTTCCGCAACACCAGTAACCAAACTACTATGATTTACAGAAAATCAAGGAAAAGGGACTAATGAATCTTCGACCCAAGCATGCTTAATGAAACTATGTTGCCATACCTGGTTTCTGTAGGGGTACACATAATCTGCAGTGAGCTCGACGTACTTGCCCTTCATGACTCCAGCTGGACCACCCTTGAATCCATACATGATACTTCCTTTTGCACGCTCCTGCAAGAAATCTGCTCCGACAAAAGGCAGGCAAATTCATTAACAAACATGATTCACGAGAGACCCTTAGAACCAAAATGCATCCTTAGTGTCTATTCGATTTCACTGCAACCGCACCAAAAGTCGCAATCAAAATATAAGAAATCTATCAATTTTGATCATCATTTAAGTACCAAAATCCATCAAGATCTAGAATTGCGCAAGTTCAATCCTGAAGCTCGTTCGAAAACTCCAGCTCTAACTAGCTAAACATTGATCATGCTCAGATCTCTCACCATACTAGCCCGAACCCAATCTCGAAACAAACCAGCTTCAAATTTATTCGTGCTAATGGAATAGAAAACTGAAAAGACGATCCTTAATAGTAGCCTTCATTAACAGAGGTACTAACAAACAGCTCGAGAACACTCGCACTCACCGAAGATGCCGCAGATCACATTGTGGCCGCCGGGCGCCTGACCACCGGAGAGCACGACTCCAACCTTGAGTGGCTTGGTGGACGCCGGCTCAGCCGAAGGCACCAGCGACACGGACGGCTGGCCAAACAGGTTAGGGAACAGCTTCGCGATCTCATCTGCACCAGAACCACCATCAATCAGATCAAATCTAACCTCAAAAACCCCATACTTGGAACAATCAAACCAGAGCGAGAGAGATCCATAGTCCCGTCCACCCGATCAGCTCGGGGCAGCATGACTCACCAGGGTTGCCGGCGGCGGAGCTGGCGGGGCCGTCGGCGAGGACGAAACTGGAGCGGAGGACCGAGGGGAGGGGGAGCGCGTTCTTGAGGCGGCTCGTCTGCACCTCGCTGTAGACGGACGCGAGCCTCCCTGGGGCCGGCGCGTTCGACGCCTGCGCGCCGCCGCCGTTCGCCGCCGCCACCGCCGCCGCCATGCGCCGCGAGATTTGGTTGGGGTTTGGTTTTGGGGAAGAATATGCCGTGGGAATTGGGAGAGAAAGCGAGAGAGCTCAGTCGGGGTGGGTGCGCGATGCGACGCCGTTGGGTTTTATGATGGGATCGGGCGGATCGGGGGGTGTGGGGCGGCGTGGGGCTGATGGTTTTGCGGCGAGGCCCCTGGGATTTGTGCGGCGGCGGACGTGGAAACTGGATGGATGACATGGGGTGGTTTTACAGTTAGGCCCCAAGGATTCGACAAATATAACACAGATGCAATTATATAGTCTGTCATGGGTGTACATGCATAGACGGGAATCCATTGCGTTTTGTTTCGTGTGCCCCTGTCTGCCTCTTGCAACCTCCGGCTGGCCGCGGTATTCCGGACCAGCGTCGCAGCCGTTCTTCTGCTGGTGGTTTCCGCATCACGCCATTCCTGCGTGCCGTGGTGTGGACGTGTGGTAGCTCGCAGCTGATGTTAACCCCTAGTACTCGTAGTATCATAGAGCAACGTAGCTATCAACAGCGTTTGACAGAGAATTATTTGTTCTGTGGTTCGATGACATTTGGCAGGTTAGAAATATACGTGATGATACCATGATATTATCCGATTGCTTCAATTTTGCACTTAATTATCTCAAAGTGAAATTAAGTTTTGTTTAATTAGTGTGATATTGGTATTTGTTGGATAGGTGAGGTCTGTCCAGACCAGGGTTCACCTCCAGGGCGGGCCCAATATGTGTATACATCGATAATCACACACATATATATCCTACTACCGGGAGTAGTTATTAACAGGTGTAGAAACTTGGCAGGACTCTAATTGACAATCCATCTATGTGTAGAAACTTGAAAAGTAAGCAGAACATGGCTATAAATAGAGCAAAACATGAACTAAAAAGGAGCAGAATATATACCTTAGCAGAATATTATATCCTACTACTAGGTATAGCTACTCCCACTTTATTGACGGTAGAGATCATTCTAAGATCTGTACTAAGGTATATTCTGCTCCTTTTTAGTTAATGTTCTCTATTTATAGTCATGTTCTGCTTACTTTTTAAGTTTTTACACACAGATCGATCGTTAATAGAGTCCTGCCAAGTTTCTGCACTTATTTCAAGATCTATGCTAAGGTATATATTCTGTTCCTTTTTAATTTATGTTCTTCTCTATTTATAGTCATCTATTTATAGTCATGTTCTTCTTACTTTTCAAGTTTCTGCACATGAATTGATTGTCAATAGAGTCCTGCCAAGTTTCTGCACCCGTTAGTAGGAGGGAGTAACTACTCCCAAATAGTAGGATATATGTGTCCTCTATATATATATAGGACACCCTGGAGCATGGCCTTCATGATATGAAATACACAAATTCAGTTTGAATTTTTTAAAATTTGAAACTTGTAGGTATATACCTAGTCATAATAATGCATTTAAAACCCATACCTAGCAATAAAACATCTTAAATTCAAATATATTTAAGTATAATGATCACATATCCAAAATAATTATTTGTATATATGTTGCATACCTAGAATCAAAATTTAACCAAATATCACATGAATCGGTTCAAATTTAATTCAAACTTGTTTGAACTAGTTAGTAAGCAAGTTAATATTAATACTCAAAAAAATTTAAAACTTTTCATACTCATTTAAACATACTTCAAACTGATTTTGAACCTTGAAGGCCATACACCATGAAGCATGGAATAAATTAATATATATATGTATGTATGTATGTATGTATATATATATATATGTATATATATATATATATACTTAAAATTTTGGACAAAAGAATAAGTATGTATAGTATTTATACATACATGCAAAGGATATATAAAAAGAAGAATATACTAAAGTCAACTAGCAATTTAATTTCCAGTATGTGTATAGATTATATAACTATTTGTTTAGAACCAAATATTAATGTTTTGGTAGTCAAAAATTTTTAGCCATTTCTATTTGAATACCCAACTCAAGATCACGGGACTGCCACTTTGCGATTCAATCTCCTACCCCCCACAGAACAACCTTTTTGACAAATTTTGGCTAAGTTTACTACTTCATCTCGAAAGGAAATTTCACTTGGAATCTACATTCGTCCCATGTTGTCAAAATTTACTGTTATTTTTGCCGGAATTCATCGCAAATATGAGCCATGTCCTTAACTTAATGAAACAAACTACATCTCTCTATCATTGCTGCCAATCGGATTATACCATTATCTTTTGAAGACATCATGGTTATATAATCAAGGTATTATTATTTGAAAACGAGCGTGCGTTGATAACTCAATGTCGCTAATTGCAATCAAAAGTTTAAGAATGAATTGTACTTTGGGCCACATTATATTACCATGATTTCACTTTGGACCACTCTCTGGCCAAACTTTTCATTTTGGATTAGATAAGATTACATTTGTGGCACTTTGACCACCCCCAACTATTTTTTCGGGCACATCAATAAATTTAAGAACATCAAAACCTACGCATCGATGATCTTTCTCGTTGATGCATAGACTTCCCTTTGCCGAAGAAGAGCTACTGTGGAGAGTTAACGGTGGTCCAAAGTGAAACAAAGGTAATCTTACCTAGTCCAAAGTGAAAACATATGTTAAAGGATGGTCCAAAGTGAAACTAGGATAATAAAATATGGCCCAAAGTGCAATTCACTCAAAGTTTAATATGGTTTTTTCAATGTGCCATCCATATTGTCAACATCTAAACAATTAGGTGAATGCCAAGTTGACAGTAGCTCAAGATACTATGAGCATGTGAAATATGGGGCGTGGAGTTTATTTCTCTATTTTTTTCATCTTACCGTTTTCATAATAAAATAAAGAGACATTAGAAGTAAAAGTTGGTTTAGTGGTAAAAAAACATGCAAAGATTTATTATACTTGCTTTTCTTAGGGTTAGCACAAAGATTTATTATACTTCCTCGTCTCGTTCATATCCTCTTCCCACTTGTAGGAAAACAGTTTTTACGGCCGGGTAAAACCGTTTTTGCAGACAAGCGGGCGAGCCGCCCATTTCAAAATTTTTGGCGGGCAGGTGCGATTTTTGTGGGCGGTATATCCACCAGCTGTAACAGCCCTAAAATTTACAACTTTTTAAAACCATTTTTCTTTTCTTGTGAATTTCAAGAATCGTTGCATCGAGTTTTTTGTTTCGTTCTATTTTAAAAGCCACCTGCGTCTTTGCCAAGTTTTATTTTCTCCTTTCTTTTGTTCCTCCTCCAAAAAGTACAAAATCCCTTTCATCTCCTTCGCCGACGTGTCCGTGTTGTTGTCGGACCGTCAATTTCCTTCTCGTTGTCGAGCCGTTTTCGGCCCGGCCCATCTCTCCAATTCTTTTCCTTCTTTTGGCCCAGTCCAGCAAGCCCAATCTTCTCTCCACCGTACTTCCCTCTTATTGGTTGTGCTCGTGTGAACAACGCAGCCGCCGTCGTCGTCGTTAAGCATGTTCGAGAAAACACCACGCAACAGCTTTGCTCCACCTCACCGTGTGCGTGTACTGCTTTGTTTTTCTGCCTGCAAACCACCCTCATCCATATCCATCTTCGTTCCAATCCAAAGAGAAGAAATGCATCGATAGTTTTCTTTTCCAGTACGCATCATCATCACCACTTTGCCGCCACCCTCCTCCATCTCTATCTCCACCATCAAACCTCTCCGGCGATCGCCGCCAACAGAGAAAAGCTTCGTAATCCCATCCTCCTTGTTTTCCCTTAAGGCCGCATCACCAATCGCCGCCTGTATCGCCGTCGCCGGAGCCTGTTAGCCGGAGTTAGGGTTTCAGGTCGCCGGCGCCGTTCTTCAAAATTCGTTGCAACCATTGCTCCCCATCCAAAATTGATGGTAAAAATGGAATCCTCATGGCATTGTGACCGTTTCCCCTCTCTTTACCCATTGATTCCATCACCGGAGCTCGCCGGTTCGCCGTCGCGCCGCTGGCTGTACAGCCGTTGCTATGCTCGGCCGCGTCGGCCGCATGTCGTCGCGCCGCTGCAGGCCATCCCATTCTCCACCGCTGCCTCCACAAGCCTTGCCGCTCCGCCCTGCTGCTCCTAGAACCTTCTGCCCCGGCAGGAGCTCGCCGGAGCGCCGCCGCCGCTAGCACCAACACCTCTCGCCGCTGGCCGCCGCCAGCCTCGCCCGCTCATCGCCGCCAGCGGGGACCTAGGGGAATTTGTTCGCACCCCCGTTAGACCATGAAACCGGCGCTTCCCCACCAAAAACCAGCTTCGGCCGCCGGCGGCGTTTGCTCTCTGCCGGCCAGCCATCGTGAGGAGAGAGAAAAGAGAGAAATTCCAATTTTCCATTAAAAAAATAATTCCAGAAATTTTCCTTTTTCTATTCATTGACCATTTGACCTCCAATTTAAAATCCGAGACCCATTCCGGAGTCCCATAATTATTCCGAATCCAATGGAACCACTTTCGTCGCAATCCGAGACTTCGTTGTCGCAACCAAAATCTAACCCTAGGGTTTCGCCACCCGTTGAAATTCCGAAAAATCCCTAAATTCTTCCGCAAACCCTAATTTCACTCCCTTTCACACTTTCTGGGTTCCTTTGCCTTTTGGAGTTTATTTGGAGTTATTTGCTTAGTCTTTTTATTTATTGTGTATCGATAGATTACGTCGCCGCCGATCCAGAAGAAGCCGAAGGAGTTGGATTGGAGTTCGCTGCGGACGCCCACGCCGTTGCAGTCGTAGGCGTACAAGAGTGGTACGACTACACAGAGCCTGAAGGCAAGTCATGCCTCTTTGATCATCAATTGAACCTAATCTGGGACTAGAGGTTTATTTTGGGTAGACTGTACTTACCTTTGAAGCACTTAATAGTATGCATGGGATGTTTTAGTCCAAATATTTTGACATAGCAAACCATATATTATTCTTGCTATATTATTGACCAACCTTGACTTTGAGCTTGTCATACCTTGTTAACCTAGGTTTAACATGTTATAATATAGTTATCATATCAATTATGCCATGATATGGAGATTTTATAACTTATTTGGAAAGTTAAGGCTATAACCCCTTATGCCAATATATGTGACATAGTTCACGCCCATCCGTCACGATCGAGTTATCGGACTTAGCGTATACTGCTCCAGTGAGTTGAACTTCTGTAGCCTTTCTGTGTATTGGCATTTTAGCCATAAAATTATGCACGATAATAGAGAGATGTGAGATGATTTGAGTGAGGGGAGTGCGGGACCCTGTTTCGTGGTCTTAGAGGACTACGAGATCCTCTAGATTCGTACAACTGTGAGTGGACAGGATGACAGGTTGGTGCACATCCTCGCGAGGGCCAAGCGGAGGCCAACAGTCAACTTGTCCTATAACTCACTTGGTAGAACGGAGATGAACTTGGGGCAGTATTGCGTTATATTATCCCGACCCTGATCAGGTCGTGGGTATCGTGCGGGTCACGCTGGGTAGACACTGCAGGGTCAAACCGTATTCGAATACGCCGTACTCCCGGTTGATGGAGTTATGTCTATGGGTGATACCAGATTATCGGCATAAGTAATTTTGGTATGGTTTAATCCTGGTAATTGGATGGCATATGATAATGAACCTTTGAAACCTAAAGTTGATTAGAAAATGAGGTTGCTTATGAACTACTACTAAGGTTTAGAGTTAAACCCATTCCTTGTTATTACTTGCATTACTTTATGTTTTCCCTAGCACGACTTGTGGAGTACCATTCGTACTCAGTCTTGCATATTTGTTGCTCCAGCCGATCAAGAAGTTGCAGGAGAAGCTCTTGCGGAAGCAGTGGACCCACAGGTGTGGGACGGAGACGAGGTTTTCGACTTCTAGGTCAACTTTACACTCAAGCTGTTCCTGTGGTGTAAAGCTGCGCTTTCTGGCTGTAAGTGTAAGGCCATATGCCCGTTGTGTGTGTGAGTTGAGTTAATGTTGTATTAAGAACCTTTATGGTTTGTATAATTATCGAAGTTTCTGTTTATGTATCATTCTGCACATAACTGAACTTCCTGGGCAGTTATGTGATCGCGGGAAAGTTTAGACCCCGGTCTTGGCGTTCCCCACACCTGCCAGCAAAAGCAAAAAAAATTAAAAAGGTCGCCGGAATCGCTGGGGTCGCCGCCGCACACTGGCGGTCTCTGCCCCGCGCACTAGACGCGCTGGGCCGGGCGTAGCCGTATGCCGTCCGCAGCGGCCGTGGCCGCTGAAAGGTCAATGCCCTATAGTTGTTTTAGATGGGGAGATTGGAAGATCTACGATCCTAGAATGGCATTGGTTTTGGTGATTAATGACAACCAATTGTTGGACTAACCATTTCAATGAGTTGATGTGTTTAGGATTGAATTCCGGCATCAAGGCAAAAGATTAGTGAAGAATTGATGTGGAAAAGAAGAAAGTGGTTGAGTTCCATCATCAAGATAAGAGATAATGAGCTAGAAGATAAAGAAGATATGATGGTGAAGAAGAAAATCAATGTGATTTGATCACCAACATGAAGACATGAGTTAGAATATATTGATCGTCGATGAATAAGAACCAAGTGGCCAAACATGACGACAATGAGATAGAAGATGTTAATTGTCGATGGATAAGAATTAAGTGGCCA
>CM002484.1:6180572-6196694 GCA_000325765.3 Leersia perrieri
GCCCCTGCGCATGCACCAGCGGCGGCGCCGACGCCGACGCCCGCAGCCGCCCCGTCGCCCCGCGTTTGCACCCGCACCCGCGCCGGTGCCTACGCCCGCTGCTCGCCACGGAAAGAAAGAAATGGGGAGAAAAAGGGAGAGAGAGAGGGGGAGGAGGGAGAGAAAAAAAGATTGTGAGGATGACAGATGGGTCCCACTTTTATTTTTTGCCACATAAGCATTTAGGGATTTATTTTATTACTGACATGTGGGTCCTACATTGCCACGATTTGAATGATTTTCGTAACTTCAGGTCAATCATTTCTGGTATTGAGGTTGAGAGACGATTTTGAGACTGGACGTGAAGATGAGGAACCTAAAATGAACTTATTCCACCAAACAAACATACCAGGCCACGTTATGCGGCCGAAATCCCCCAAAAAAGAATTCGAATTCCTCCACGCCAAACGGCGGGCCACCTCGAAATCCCCGATCGGCCCGGCCCAACCACTATCGAGAGTCGAGACCACACACACACCGCGTCGCATTCGCACTCGCACTGCGCCTTCGCAGCAAAGCAAGCAGGCAAACGACTACTTCATCAAAGGCTCCTCCCATCTCTCTCTACTGCCCCCCATCTCTCTCTCTTTCTCGCCCAAATCCACCGCCCCTTCGTCTCGTGTCTCTCCCCAATCCCATCCCCACGCAGATTTCAAACCCGCGTCTCGCCTCGCCCCAGGTCGCCGCCGCCGCCGCCGCCGCAGCCGCAGCGGGAGCTCCCGATCCGACGAGATCCGCCGCGGGGAAGGGGAGTAGAGGAGGGGAGACGACCGCGAGAGGCGGGCGCGCGATGGAGGCCATCGAGGAGCTGTCGCAGCTGTCCGAGTCCATGCGCCAGGCGGCGTCGCTCCTCGCCGACGACGACCCCTCCGACGACTCCACCCCGCGCCGCCCCTCCACCTTCCTCAACGCCGTCGCGCTCGGCAACGTCGTAAGTATACACACGGGCGTCTTCCGCCTCCTCCGCTCCCCGCCGCCGCGGAGAGCCTCGCGATCTGCTCCGCTCATCTCGTGCTCCGATCTGATCCCGTTCTGATCTGTCTCGTGCAGGGCGCCGGCAAGTCGGCCGTGTTGAACAGCCTCATCGGGCACCCCGTGCTGGTGAGCTTGTAGTACTACAACCCGAGTAGCTCCTCTATCTTCGGCCCCCTTTCCATTTTTGATTTATTAGATTTGGGTTGTGTGTGGGTGCGTGGTGCAGCCGACGGGGGAGAACGGGGCGACGAGGGCGCCGATTGTGGTGGACCTGCAGAGGGACCCGGGCCTCAGCAGCAAGTCCATCGTGTTGCAGATCGACAGCAAGTCGCAGCAGGTTTCCGCAAGTCAGTGGGATCTCGTGAACTTTGCATTGCTCGATTTTGTGATGTGCTTGCGTGGGTTTTTGAGCTGGGAATGGTGCTGAATTGTGACGTCTGCTGTTCTCAGGTTCGCTGCGGCATTCGCTGCAGGACAGGCTCAGCAAGGGGGCATCCAGTGGATCGGGTAGGGGCCGCGTAGAGGGGATCAATCTCAAGCTGCGGACAAGTACAGGTTTGTCCACTAGTAACATGTCAATTTTGGTTAACAAGTTCCTGCCTCCTGCTCCATTAGCAATGTACATATATTGTAGAATGATATCGATGATATACGTCATATACTGCCACTATAGGACTCGGTGAAGTATTCCTTGTAATAATGGGTCTTAGTAATGTCAAAGAGATAAAATTTTGGTTGCCATATTGAAGTCTGGAAATGATGCGTAATTGCAAAGTAGAAGTGATCCAACTTTGGTTACAACTTAATGTTCAATGCTAACTGTTGATGAATCCTATGCTTGATTTTATGCATGTTTGTTCTTATTCCATGTTGTGCTTCCCTGTATAAATCTCTCACTGTACCTTTTCTTGTTTATTTTCAGCTCCCCCACTAAAGCTGATTGATTTACCTGGGATAGACCAGCGAGCTGTTGATGATTCAGTGGTAGGTTATTATATTATGTTGATTTCCCTCATTAGTCATTACTCGTCCATTTGTAGTTTTGTATTAGGTGATTAAAAAAATATTAAGCACCCACTATTACTGTCAGGTCACATGCCATTTCAATATAACGGTAACAGGAATATCTTTTGCCATCTGTGACAGGACATATATCTGAAAAATGGTAGCATCATGCAGATTTTATCTAGGGAACTTTGCAATGTGCAGTTACTTTTAATAGATTGGCTTTTCCCTCAAAGTGTTCATAGTCATCTACTATTGAGAGAGCACAACATGCATCCTTCTTTGGAGTTTTTTTTTCACACTGTCCAATTTTAGGCTGCAGAATTCTGACTGTTTTCTGAATTCAGATAAATGAATATGCTGGGCACAATGATGCAATACTGCTAGTTGTAATACCTGCAATGCAAGCAGCTGATGTTGCATCATCTCGAGCTCTTAGACTGGCCAAGGATATTGATGCAGATGGTCTGTATTTCAGGACTAAATATCTTCTATAATACAATCATCATACATTTCAAAGCAAGTGATGATGTTTACTCGCTTGTTGTAGGCACCAGAACTGTAGGTGTGATAAGCAAAGTTGATCAAGCAGAAGGAGATGCAAAAACTATAGCTTGCGTTCAGGCCCTTCTGTCGAATAAGGGTCCAAAAAACCTTCCAGATATTGAATGGGTTGCTCTAATAGGACAATCGGTTGCAATTGCATCGGCTCAAGCAGCGGGGTCCGAAAACTCACTAGAGACAGCATGGCACGCTGAAGCTGAAACCCTCAAATCCATCTTAACTGGAGCTCCTAAAAGTAAACTAGGTAGAATTGCTCTGGTCGACACCATTGCTAAGCAGATACGTAAACGTATGAAGGTGCGACTTCCTAACCTATTGAACGGGTAAGAATTGTGCCTCATGCTTCTATTACCATTGTATCTAGCATCTATTAATTTTTTATAAGTGCTGCATATGGCAGATGGATTCATGTTCTTGTGTTAGATGAATTCATGTTTTTGCTAGACATTACTATTATGTTGATAAAGTATGGCATACAATTCGAATTGATTCAATGAATCAATGGTAAATACTGTGTGCAAATTTAGTATTTGCCGACCATTCCTATTTTTTTCCTCTCTTATGCAATTAGTTGTTACTTACCACCCAGACAAAGTATTCCCACCCACACAACAATCATAAGAGAGCATGCAACTCATTTGCTTGTATATCTTTCTTAATTTCTCCTTATGCAAAATTGTAATATGCCTTCTGTAATCAATGAAGAAAATAACTTACTACTATGTGTTGTCTAGTGCTAAGCTTACGTACAATTGTTTCCAATGCTGCTACTTCAGTCTTCAGGGTAAATCCCAGATGGTTCAAGATGAACTGGCAAGGCTGGGAGAATCTATGGTACAAAGTGCTGAAGGGACCCGGGCTGTTGCTTTGGAGCTCTGCCGGGAATTTGAGGATAAGTTTCTTGCTCATATTACATCTGGTGAGGTTAGTAAAAAGCTTCAAACCTACCTAGATTTTAACCACCCATTCCTAAACTATACAAGCGATTAAGATACCAATATACTGTCATGTATAAATAGGGCTCAGGGTGGAAAATTGTTGCAAGTTTTGAAGGGAAATTCCCAGACAGAATTAAACAGCTGCCACTGGACAGGCATTTTGACCTCAGCAATGTCAAAAGGGTAAGATTTAATCCAGTTTTAGGATTAAGCTCTATTAACGAACAGTTTACCATCTTTAATGAACATTATTCTCTGACATTCCAGATTGTCTTGGAAGCCGATGGTTATCAACCATATCTGATATCTCCAGAGAAAGGGTTGAGGTCCTTGATAAAAATAGTGTTGGATATGGCAAAGGAGCCGTCACGACTCTGTGTTGAAGAGGTATGCTCTGCTTTATTTAAATTGTAACATATTTAGTTCCTATTCCTTTTCTTCTCCTTAAGTCAAAGAGCGATGTAGATCTAACATGTTCACTATGGTGTTTTTTGTGCTCTAAGAAATAAGGTACTTCCATTTCACCATGGCTTTATCGGAAAAGTCTTCTAAATTTGAATTTTGTAGGCCAGGTTGGGTGCATTCTTTTAAGATAGCTATTTGTTCTTTGGATCGAGTTTTTTTTTTTAATTAAGGCTGAACTTATGGTTCAATGGATGCAACAAATAAGCTACTAATGCATGGTACTAATTACCTGCAGAAGTTCCATACTTTCATATGATCAGATTATGTTATTGTGTTATTTTTATGTTATGTGCTGGTCTTTGGCAACCTTCTTATTGAAAGCTGTTAACTTCTTAATTTAATGCCTAGGAAAAATCTTTCTTTATGCACTAGGTACATCGTGTGCTCTTAGACATCGTCAATGCTTCCGCAAATGCCACGCCAGGACTTGGAAGGTATCCTCCATTCAAGCGTGAGGTATCATCTGCTATCTATTTTAGAGTTTCTTTCCCTTCTATTTTCTTGTTGATTAGAGTTCATTGTTGACTGATCTGAGTGCATATTCTATTTTTCCTTGTGGCAAGGTAATTGCAATAGCATCAAATGCATTAGACAGCTTCAAAAATGATGCAAAAAAAATGGTGGTGGCACTTGTTGATATGGAGCGCGCCTTTGTTCCTCCTCAGCATTTTATCCGTCTTGTGCAAAGAAGGTTGATGTTCCTTCGTTTGTTTTTCCTTCAACTAGTGAAAAAAAATCTCCCTGCTCAATCTCTATACTTTTTTTTTGGAGAATATTTGGTTCATTTGATTTGTAAATCATTTCCCATAATATTTATATGTTATGCATCTAGATAATAGTCATAGTACATTTCCCACCTACACCTTCAAACTTTCAAAGAACTATCTTTAAGTGACGGAAACATGCAATTTCAAATGAAGTTCTGTCATTATTTTCTAGGGCCTGTTATGCTATAGTGGTTTTTTATGTCCAAACTTTTTCCTTTTAAGAGTTAAATTCTTGAGAGTTTTGCTCAAAATGAGCTACACCAACAATTGTGGATGCAATCACCTACATCCAAACACCCCCTTAGCTGGATTCTGTCAAACACATGGTTTATCAGGGATATGCAATCTCTAGACGAAATGCATTAAATTGTAGTTTGCTTCATAATGATTAATGACGCTCACAATTTATTATGATTTTGTAAATATATGATAACTTCATGATTACACAGTTACTATAGAATGCTGATCCTATTCATTTTTATCAAATGCTACTGTCAGAATGGAAAGGCAGCGCCGTGAGGATGAATTAAGAAATCGATCTTCCAAGAAGCCACAGGAAGCCGACCAATCCATGGGAAAAAGGGTATGTCTTTTTCCTATGTGCATTTAGGTTCACATTGATATGTTTTATTAGCGTTATACTTAGACTAACAATAAAACTAGATTAGTAGTTACATATGGTGTTTCATCCTTTTCACCATCACAACGCTGATTTAAACCATGATTTGGTTCCAGGCCTCCAGTCCCCAAACAGGAGCTGAGCAAGCTGGCGGTAGCTCAAAACCAACGAAAGACAAATCAAGCCAGCAAGACAAAGACACGAAAGAGGGTGGGTCCACTGTGCAGGTTGCTGGTTCTTCTGGTGAAATTACTGCAGGTACGAGATGTTGCAAATCCTGCTGTGCTCAAGTTTGTCATCTTGGAAGACCATTCTCAAATGTTATGCAATTTAAAGTTAACTAGAAGTTCAAAACACTTTATTTTAGCCTACAAACTCATGTTCTGGGCAAATCCAGGGGTTGGGGCTGAAATGAAACATTTTTTGGTCTCATTGTATAAGTACATGTAAATTTGTCGATAAGTAAATATTTGTGCATTTTATACATCTTTCTTCAGGTTATCTTTTGAAGAAAAGTGCAAAAACTAATGGGTGGAGTAGGAGGTGGTTTGTCCTCAATGAGAAGAGTGGAAAGGTTAATCAGTCTTCCATAATAGTCTTCTGGTTAACTTCTTTATGCCTTTGTAAATTAACAGGAGGAATGCCAGGATAATTTATCTATGAGCTGTACATGTCCCTTGGCAAACTAATTATACTTGTTTTCTATGTATTGGTGGTTGGATTAACCTTCTATTTTTTTTTATCAGCTTGGGTACACGAAGAAACAAGAGGAGAGACATTTTAGAGGTGTCATCACTCTTGAGGTGTGTGTGCAGAACCTTATCCTTTGATTTGCATAATATATTCTCTGAGGCAGTGAAATATCATAAGTTTTGGCATGTTGCAATATTGACTTTGTTCTTTTGTCCCTGATCCCTACTGGAAAATGTTTGCTGATATTTGAAGAAACATCACATATAAATCTACAGAATGCTGTAAAATCAACCTAATTGGTATATTGAGTGTGAGGTCGTTGTGCAGGAATGTAACCTTGAAGAAGTAGAGGAGGAAGAACCTCCTAAAAGTTTGAAGGATTCCAAAAAGGCAAATGGACCAGAGAAAGGCCCAAGTCTTGTGTTTAAGATAACTAATAGGGTTGCCTACAAAACAGTGCTAAAAGGTTGAGGCCCATTTTTACAGCTTAATGTTTTCTTGATAATTTTCTTTTTGTCTAAATGGTTTATTTTACACCGCAGCTCATAGTGCCGTTGTGTTGAAAGCCGAGAGCGTTTCTGACAAGGTTGAGTGGGTAAATAAGATACGGGGTGTTATTCAAAGCAAAGGGGGGTCTTTCAAGGGTCCAAGTACTGATGGCGGTTCGACAAGGCAAAGCAATTCGGATGGCTCCTCCCTGGTAGTTCCTATTGCAGTGCATTTAGGGCTCTAATTTTTTAGTTGTCAACTCTTTCTTATTTGGATGTTAAGATCGTAAAACGTGTCACACTCCTTAAATACTACTACAACTACTTTTGTTGGCTTCCATATGTATAATTCAATTGACGTCTGATCCCTATGCTCTTCAAAGGATACTATGGCACGGAGACCTGCTGATCCTGAAGAAGAACTTAGATGGATGTCTCATGAAGTGCGTGGTTATGTCGAGGCTGTTTTGAATAGTTTGGCAGCGAATGTCCCAAAGGTTCAAATTTTAAAAAAGCTAGCATTGTTTATTTCATTTGACATTGTCATTGTGGCAATATTTTCATTTTTTGGGGCTTTGTTTTCTTATCAGGCTATTGTGCTGTGCCAAGTGGAGAAAGCAAAGGAAGATATGCTAAACCAGCTATATAGTTCGATAAGGTTGATTGGCTGTCCATGATTATTACCTCTCTTCTTTTCTAGTGGCTAGCATACTGTCTCTAGCTTTCTGCATTTTTTCCCACATGATGTTTTCGTGTTGCACATGTTGAAAAATATTCATCACTAGCCGTGTGGATCAAAAGGGTCCTAAGAGAGCCCAGTAGATCTATTTTCTTCACCATATGATTTGCATCTTGTAACTTAGTAATTCCTACTTTTTTTTTGGGTGGAAGAAGGAAGTATTAAGTATATAGTATATACACCTCATGATCATTCTGCAGCACCTGATTGATGGGTGTGCCCCTGCCCTGTTGGTTGCGTCATTTGACTCTCTTGTTATTCTATTCTACAAAAGGATCAAGGGCTCTCTCATCTCCTATTTGTTTGAGCCATTCATTGTAGTATATTACCTATTTTCTGGTTGCATGAAAAAGAAATATTAGCACCTGAAGTTATAATATTTGGGAAGCATTTTAGTTTTTTTAGCTCTAATTGATAGTTTAAAAGTACAGGGTTGTGGTTCTAACGAGATCCACATGTTCACATCCTTTATTCATTGATGCTATTTGCAATTTGTTTATTCTTAGCTTATATTTGTAGCACTTGCTTAAATGTTCCACCCAATCTATCTATACTATCTACTGCTTTTTAATGTCATTATTTTATAATCTTAAACCCTTTGTTTTTTTATCATTCCCAGTGGGCAAAGCAATGCAAAAATTGAAGAACTTCTTCAGGAGGACCATAATGCTAAACGAAGAAGGGAAAAATACCAAAAACAATCATCTCTCTTGTCAAAGCTTACCCGTCAACTAAGTGTCCATGACAATAGGGCTGCCTCTTATACCAATGATAGCTCTGAGGCTGGTAAGCTTTACTATATTTTCATTGCCTGAACATTAAAAGTAAATACAATTGTGTGATTTTTACATTTCTCCTTTGTAACCAGTGGTCATTAACCTCTGCCTGTTATGTCAACTTGTGATTAATAGTTACCCAACGGATCAATTCCCCATTTTTTAAAAACACTTTGGAGAAAATTTTTCAAAATATACAGAAAATAAGTTGTTGAATTAGCTTATTCATTTTCAGCGGATCAATTCCCCATGTTTTTTTAAAATTCACACTTTGGAGAAAATTTCAAAATATACAGAAAATAAGTTGTTGAATTAGCTTATTCATTTTCCTTGATTTTATTATGTCTTTATGGCTTGTTGGAGTCAGGAGATCTAGGAAGCTATTCATACTTTGTTCAATGAGTGAGCATATCAGATTTTGCAAGTTTTGCCATTCGAAGTATTTTTTGGAGCTTGCATGCAAACTCTCTGTAGACATACATTTAACCTCTGCCTCCTTGGTCTATTTTATGTGCTTAGAGCGGAAACTTTGAGCCAAACCAGAGTTTTGAAAACCAGCTGGTGCTGGACAGTTACTGCAAGATGTACCGTAACTAGAACTCAACATGTTTATTAGGTCTTAATTACACAAGTAGAAAACCCCTTGAACACAACCAATAGTTTATATAGCAGACATATTAGCTTGATGTATGTGTCTAAACTCTAAAGTTCATACCAGTAATATTGGAACCCTTCTTTGTGATTTTCAAATTTTATTTAGAAGTTTTTGCCAGTGAAAACTACTTTCTGAGCAAAACCCTGTGGACTGTGGATTCCTACTTTTGAAATGTTTATATCTACATAGTCCTATACTCCTATTTAGACCTACTCTCATGCCAAGTACCGACATATCTACTTCTACATGTTGAACCATAGGTGACTACTGTACGTTTTATGCTACTTAACATAAGGTATCAGTGTAATGTCTTTTCCTTTTGTAATTGATCACAAATTGCTTGAACGCAATCATTAGCAGAGAGCCCCCGGACGCCCACCCGCCCAGGTGAAGATTGGAGGTCTGCCTTCGATTCCGCAGCGAATGGACCCAGCTCAGGCAGCGAATCAAGATCAAGAAGCGCTGATAGTCGCAGAGGGCGCTACGAAAATGGTGACGTGGGCTCCGGTGCCAATTCCGGCAGCCGACGGACTCCAAACCGGATGCCTCCAGCGCCACCGAAGTACTAATCGCGCTGATTAGTATCTATCCATGAACGCCGTCGTGTATTCTTGCTAGGCACTACGCCCTGTTTCTGATTGATATTGGTGGCTGGGTGACCGGATTTGGGGATTTGGTCTACATAGAGAGAAGAATGTCTTGTTAGAGGAGAGATTGCATGAACAGTTTGTAAGAGGGGGACCCTGAGTTGTTTATAGCAATATATAGGTAATCCATTATCTCTATTGTTTCGTCATCTTTTTGACTCAATTCATGTCTGATTAATCCTGCTTATAGGATTTTGTGGGAGTATCAGTCTTGCTTTGTACTATATGTATTATCATTGTACGCGTACACTTCGAAACAGTGGTGGCCATTCATTTTACCGCTCGCTACCGGTAATCTTGCACACCTTAGTAGTTAGTACTGATGCGTTAAGGGCACTTTAAGTGACCGTAGCACCAAGTGTTATTTTGATGACATTTCCCTTTCTACCATGTGAAAATTTCTCGGTAAACTGCGAGCTGAATAGCCGAATGACTTGTATAACTTGATGGCAGCATCTCAGTAAAAAGACTTTGCCTTTTAGCCTCTTTTGAACGTGCTTTAAATACTTCTCAATCACATGATAACACTCTTCAGGGAATTAGTAGTATATCTGTGGTGTTGCTTTGGCGTCTTAAGATTATTTTAAAGTATACTTTAGTAGATGCTGTAATGATTGCAAAAGCTATTTGACTTGTATTATAACCGATTGCTCTGATATTTACCAGATGCTGTAATGATTGCTAAAGCTCCAATGCATGGACGATTAAGATAATAGCAGACACATCACTCACCGAGATCGTCAAACTAATTGACTTATATAATTAATTAATTATTTTTCTTTCATATTTACCGGGAGGGGATTTGCATTTGCTTGCCAAATGCCACCTCCCATTTCCCCCCCCCTCGTATACAAATAATTTTTATCCTGTGAAGGGAGATAGCCCTCACATCTACAAAGAATGAACAAAAGAATAGGGGCAAAAATTGTACAAACCCCCCCGGTGTAACTATCTATTTACACTTATGCCCATTTCCGGGCTACTCCTCCCCACCGTGGCCTCATTCCGAGACAACCGGTTGAGCATGGCGAACATACCAACCATCGGCGCCGTGTTATACGTGCACGCCTCCGTCTGCATGTAATTCTCACGGTCATCACGAAACCTGTCCCGCCGATCCGGCCCACCGACGATGGCACCCACAACGACATTCGGGTTAGCCTCTCTCCGGCCGAACCAATCATCAAACCCCTGCGCGCAACCGATGAATTCCTTGCTATCCTTGTACGGCACAATCGACGCCGCGCGGTGGTGCACCCGTGCCGGAAACCTCTCGCCGTAGCCGACGAGGTAGCTCATCCCGATCGGGTTGGTGCCCAGCACGTAGTCCACCTGCGCCCTCGCCTCCGCGAACACCTCGGCGGGATCCGCGCCGCACGAGGCCGCGGATTCCCCCGCGGCGGAGAGGGTGGCGGAGTAGGCGGAGAGGAGGAACGCGGCGTTGGTGACGTACTGCATGTTGTTCCACTGGCGAACGTAGAGCATCCCGCCTGGGCTACGCTCCACGTTGGCGTCGGCGCCGCCGGCCGTGTTACGGCCCATGCACGCGCACACGTAGTGCTCCGCCTTCTCCCTGTATTTCTCTAGTGTCTCCCTGTGCTTCTCCTCGTGATCCCCTCTCATCAGCAACTGCACACACATAGACATGACATCAGCATCTACGTTTGTTAAATTATGTCATACTCCATCTATTTTTTAATTTATGACATCCTTGACTTTTAAATATATATTTGGCCATTCGTTCTATTTAAAAAGATAATACAAATATTACTTATTTTGTTCTATATTGGTTTATTGTTATAGATAGTTTAAACACGACTTGTATTTTTATATATTTATATAAATTTTATGAATAAAACGATTTTCAACGGTGTCATACATTAAAAAATACAAAGAAAAATATGTTGTCAAATTTTTTATTGTGAGCTGACGTACCCTAGTGGCGAGGATCTGGACGCCGGCGTACTTGACGTCCCAGCTGAACTCGGTGATAGCCCAGCCAGTGCCGCCGAACTCGTCGGCGTTGTCAACGACGTAGTCGAGGTAGGCCGCGTGGCCGGTGGCGCGCTGCAGCCAGAGGGCGGCCCAGAGGAGCTCGTCGTGGTAGCCGCTCACCGATGCGTAGTAGCTCTTCACCTCGGCGATGCTGCTGTCGTATTTGCCTCTGTACTTGTCGGCGAACTCAAACAACTGTTGTGATAAAAAGGGAAAAGGAAAATCATGTCAGTGTGATCGATGATATCTCTAATAATTTAAGTAACCAGCTAACTAATATTCGTTCCCGCTTTAATAATAACCATCATGTTCGATCACTGGAGATAATATAATCATGTCTGCATCGTTGTAATCACACGGTTTCGCAGACACCAACGTGCCGGAAATGTGGTGGTTAAGCTAAGTACGCATCGGAACTCGTGCTAACTCTGCGGCGGCGACGACTATCCTGCTAATTCGTTGCAAACGTCAACGTGCTAACAGCGGGATGTCTTTGTTCTCCGGCTCGGGATCAACCCGGGCCTACCTGTCGGCGTCTCTCGACCGACACAAAGCTTCACACGGTTTTAGCGGTGACGTCATCAGCAGCCGGCCGTCCAACCTGGCACGTGTGTGGGCGGCACAGGGAACAAGGAGGAACAGGGCTCCAACGTGAACCAGGAAAAAGAAAAATTAAACCGCCGTCTTGACCGGGGTTTGAACTTATATACAAGAGATATAACTCCCCAAACACGCCACGTTACGTACCACCATATGTACTCCTTAATCCGGTGATTAATTAGAAGCTAATTAATCGCGAAATCGAGAGTAATTAGAGGTGTGATTAGTTGAAGGGAGGTTGTTGGTTGGTTCGTACCTGTTGGGCGTGGTGGAGGAGGAGGTGGGCGTAGTGCGGGTTGGCCTCGCGGAAGACGATGGAGGCGGCGGCCATGGCGGCGGCGGTCTCGCCGGCGACGTCGGAGCCCGGCCGGTCGCGGTCAACCTTGTACGCCTGCCTCGACGTCGTCATGTCCTCCGGCCGCTGCCAGCAGTAGTGGTCCGTGTCACCGTCGCCCACCTGCCGTCATATCACGACCATGGTTAATCATTTGAGATCACATTGTCAAAGCCATGGATAGAAAGAATTAACTAGCTAGAAAAAAATGATTAAGCTCCATTCCATGTGAGGAGACAATCATGGAGGTGGTGTGCGTGTGAGATTTGCGCGTCTCGATCGATCAGATGACTGAATTTTAACCACTCCCAGGCTCCCAGCTATAGCTAACTTTGTCCTCTTGCTCCACCTAACAAATGTTCTCTCTCTCTTTCCTTTGTTTTTCTTTTTCTTCTTTTGCCAACCGCAGCTAGCTAGCCAACATCGATCGGTGCGTCAGTGCGTGCATGTTGGTCGCTCGCATAGTCGCATAGTTTGAATAATTCTATTCTATCTCAGTGTTTGGTTGATCAACTACGTCGGTAATTAACTTGCTAATGACAGTGTTTGGTTAGATAATTATAATTACCTCGGCCCAGAGCTCGTGTGGCTTGGTGTGCGCCTTGATGAAGTAATCGGTGCCCCACTTGATGGCCTCGAGCGCGTGTGCGAGCTCGCCGGAGTCGGCCACGTCGGCGCCGTACTCGATCATGCTCCACGACAGCATCGTCACCGTGAACGCCATGGGCAGCCCGAACTTCACGTGGTCGCCGGCGTCGTAGTACCCTCCCACCAAATCCACCTATACCCAACATCAATTCCATTCCACCGTCAGTTCCACCCCAAAAACCAATCGATCGGCATCCTGATCGCCGGCGACGAAGATGATGACAAGTTGACAACACGTACTCCTTGCTCGAGGCCGTCGGTGAGGCCGGAGTGGTCGCGCCACGAGACGCGCTGGCCGTGCGGGAGGCGACCCGACCTCTGCGCCTCGAAGTAGAGAAGGCTCTTCCTCAGCGCCTCCTCGTAGTCATGCCGCTTCCTCTCCTCCTCCGCCGCCGCCATCGCCGCCGCCGCCGCCGCCATCACCACCACAACGGCGACCATAGCCACTCGCCGCCACCTCATTGTAACTTGAACAATCTATAATATATCCTCCCACCTAGTAGCTTAATTTGATACAAGCTGCCACCTCGATCGAATTCGATCGCCGCGCAAGAAACGGACACTTTAGTATACTACTCGCCGGCGGCGAATGAGCGATCGATGGATCGCCGGAGATTGGGAGCGAGTAGTAGAGCAGTTGGGATGTTGGGATCGATATATCGATGGGTGGGAGACTTTCAGGGAGAGAGAGAGAGAGAGAGAGAGAGAGAGAGAGAGAGAGAGAGATAGTGTGGTGGGCTGTCTGTCGATCGATCTGTCTAAGCTGCAGGTCGCGTTTATATGGGAGGAGGAGAGTGTCGCCGTGTTGACAGTGGCGGGGGTGTTAGGTGATCGACTCGCTGTGGCTGGGGCCCACTCGCTTCGCCATGACATGGCAGATTTAATTTAAATAAAATAAAATTAGAACGGAGCTATAGCTTTAGACTACTGGTCATGATCGAACTCATATCGATTTGGTGAAATGTTTTTGGTGAATTGGAGGGTGATGGAAGGGAGGAAGAAGGGAGAGGGGATATTGACCGAATGAGGGAAAAGGGGTTTGTTATTTCGGCGAAAACGATCGTCAAACGGCTGATGTGGTGGTGGTGGTGGTGCTGTGGGAGTGAGTGATTGTGTGTTTGATTATTGAGTGTGGCCTGTGGGGGGAGTGTCGGAGCAGCATCAGCTGCTGATGACTGTGTGTGTAGCACTGTAGCTGCCTAGCTGGACCATGCCCATATGCAAAGTTTGGAGAACAGAGTGGCGGATTGCTAGGTAGAGCGGCAGATATCCTAGGATGTTTGGACGTTAATGTTTGGAGGAGGTGATAATTTCGGTTCATTTTTCCAGTTCGAGTTTAGATTTTGTAATATGGACTTTAAAAGTTGAAATGTATTGACTTTGAGTTAATTAGTATGTAGTTTAAGTTAGAAGATACTATCAGATTTAGCTTGAAAACTCCCTGTTTATTGGAGTGGCCACAGCATCAATGGAGTAATTGAAGATGTGTGCATGTGCCTGTCAGAGTTGCAACAGTGTGTCTTATCTGTGGAATCTTTTATTGTCCATAATCATAAAAACACTCTGCCGCTCGCTCGCTGATTTTCTGATTTGTCATGGTATATATTCAACTAGTATAATTCAAACCCAATCTGGACAAAAAGCTAGTCATCTCTCTCTCCCATTCTCTCTCCGTTAACAACCATCACGAACCAAAATTTTCTACTTTGAATTCAAACTTCTCGATCTCATTTCGCGTTTGTTGGTGATGCTCGGTCGGTATGGCCGAGCGCGTACGTACGGCGGCCGCGATCTCGACTGTTCTGATTTCTGAACCTTCTTGGCCCCTGCGCAACCGCCGCTGCTCCACGATTAGTTATTATTAACTCGACATGCCCTACGACTATAATGACCAATTAATTAAACAATAAATAAACTAAACTTAGTGTTGATTCGGCACAGGAGAAGCACATTTTTTCTCTTGAGCTCGAGCTGCCGAACGAACGAACGAACACACACGTTTCCAGCGACCGGCGATCGATAGGGACCCAACGAAATCCATTTAGGATTTGGTACATGTTTTTAATTTGGACATGATTATTCCCTCCATTACGAATAATTTCTGATCTGTCGTTGGATGCCGCATAATTTTCATCTTTTATTTTGTTGTGTTTTGCCAAGTGTCCGGGCAGAACTGTTATAGTATTATAGCTTGCTGTTCCGTTCGTCTCCTGCTGGTTAATTGTTTAAGACGGACGTGGCTCGTCATACAGTGATAACACATGAGGAGAAACTGAATCATGCCGTTCAATTACTAGTTGTGCACTTGTGCATTTTATTTTTTATTTTTTTGCAGTGGGACCATTTGTTCATGGTATTTATCCTTCAAATAAAAACTGTTCATGTATATATATTTGTTAGTTAACATGACCCATCATATATACGTGCTCTCTCTGCCGTCTATACTAATTGACCTACGTATAGCACGACGGCCTGACCGTCTTCTCAATAAATACAAGAGCACACTGCGTGTGAAGAAAACCACGAAATAATTAGTTGGAGTACAAGCGAACAATTTTTAAAATTTTGCAAGCTATTACATGACGATGCTCCTAAAGTGAGTCCAAATTACATAAAAAAACTGAGTCCAAATTAACAAACGGGACCAAAAACACCCGTGAAACTGTGGTGCATGATTTCACTCATCAAAATTCAAATACTCTATAGAATTCATAAACTCTCCCAAGTGTCTAAAATTTATCTCAAAACTTTAGAATTGGAGACTGTCCCCGAACTTATCGCACATTTTTACTTTCATCATTTCATCAGAATCAAAGTGATTTTCAATCTCATGGTTCTGATCCATGTACCAATGTGTTGTAATGCCAGAAATATACCCTATAATTAATTTAGGGTTGAGGGGTTATATTTCTGGCATAGGGGATGATCGATAATTTAGGGCTGAGGGGGCATATTTCCATGTATCACAGTTAATAAACTTTTTCGTTTACATAGGGGTTTGATGATTTGATCAATAATTTCATATTTTTATGATATATATTAATTTGATGTTGTTAGATTAATATTCTCTTATGGTTATACTTTCACATCACACAAATGACATCTAATAGAGAAATTATAAACGGGTTTTGGCCCTCGCGTCGCCCCCGCCCAGGGCGACTCGGGCGGCGACGTG
>CM002484.1:6196794-6213956 GCA_000325765.3 Leersia perrieri
AGCGGGAAGTCGGGCGACGGCGCAAAGGCAGCGACGGCATCCGGCTATTCCACGGCAGCGACGACGTCGCCGCGAGGACGTCAGCGACAGCACGCGGCCTGGCATCGGGGATCTGCGCGGGCTTTCTGGCGATGAGGCAGGGTCGGCGACGGTGCTGCGCCGGCCTCGGCTTTGCTGCCGGCGAGGTGCCGTCCACGTAGCGGCGGCATGTTGCTGCAGTCCGGTCTCGTCTGGACTGATCCAGTCTTTCCTCGGCCGGATCTAGGATGGCGAGGTGTCACGTGGCGGTGGAGTTGCAGTCTCTCGACGAGGCTAACAGGAGGAGCCCTTTGGTAACAGATCTGGAAGTGGAGCTTGGAGACAACTTGGGCAGACGCGGCGAGGAGTTGGGGCTGTTGCGGAGTAGCGGAGTAGGCCCTTGCCAGGGAGGAGGCATGGAGGCCAGTTGACAGGCTCAGCCTAGAGCAGCGAGAGGCGAGAAGTTTGCAGCGGAGAGGTCTGGAGTGGCTCGTGGACTCTGACTTCACGCCTAGATCTGGTGCCGATGGCGCTTTTCTCGGAGGGCTCGACATGGTTCTGTTTGGGGCATCATCAGCGTGGTGCAGAGGGTGGCAAGACGACAGTGGTGCAGTCCAGTGACACGAGGGTGACGCGGGTATCTAGACCGAGGCGGAGTCGACGGTCGTGCCGCCAGCGGATGTTGCAGACTTGCGACGGGCCCCTTTCCAGACGTTCATCCTCTAGCGGCGGCGTCTTTACCAGCAAAAGATAGCCACGATAGGTGAGCTAGTGTGGGGGAGAGGGATTCCATTCTTCTCTCTCACTCTCTCCCCATCAAACCCATCTGCGTGGTTGGATATGGAGCTCATCGGTTGTCGAACCTCTTCTTGTTGGCCGGTAGGTGGCGTGGTGCTGGAGTGGTGGCTGTGCCTTGAAGGTTGTGGGAGCGGTGGTTTGCTGAGCCTGACAGTCGTCTTTGACATGGGAAGATGAGATGTTTTACAGGCGAAAACCTTGCCTTCGGCCCGGCAATGGCGACACCTGCGGGCGCCGTTATCCTCTTGGGGCGTTGCTGCGTTTTTTTCGTCTTTCCCTGATGGTTACTTCGGGTGAAAACATAGTCCTGGATTTCTGGGGCAGGCGACGGCGTTGCTCTCGGCGTTGTTCCCTTCCTGAAGGCGTCGTCTAGAAGTTCCATTACCATTAGAGTGTCTTTTTTCTGTCTTGTGTTTCGCTTGAGGACTAGATGTAAACGTGCGGTGTAGTGGTATTTTCTTTTGGACTATAGTCTTTCAGGACTATAGTTTGTATTTTTCTCCTTCTATAAATCCGCACTTTCTTGTACGCCTCATTTCAAAAAAAAATAGAGAAATTATTGGGCAAATCCTTGTCCTATTAAAACAAAAGGAGTCCCACAATTTATGCCAGAGGGGGTATATTAGAAAACAGTAAATATCCGTAAAAAATCCTAAAAAACTATCAAACCCTCATTGGAACATTTAAAACTAAAACAACTTTTCTACAAGACACATTAATACAACTACCCCATAAAGAAGCACTTAAATATGAATGAGTTCATATTATAAAGAGAAAATATAAAATATTTCACATTTGACAAAATTTATGTTAGCTGTAATCTATGCAATTTCTAAGTATATTATTTTTCACAAATTCACAATACATTTCTAGTCTTTGAAATTCAAATGCATAGCCCACGAATGAAATTGCACTTGAACTTTTAGATAATTCATCTCAAACGGGGAAAGTTCTCTTGCACATTTGTATATAATACCAAAACAAATTAGGTCCAATCGAAACACTAATTTTTTCAAGCAAATAAATTGATTTTAGCTTTATTATACATGGATTTTATGCAAAAATTTTATATAAGTCATAAAATAATCTAGGTTTTAAATGCCATAAACAATCAGTTATAACTTTCAACGATTTTTTTAAGTTATATACTATTTTTAAATGTCAAAAGGTTTTTCAGCCTAAAATTACAATGCCATATCAGGCAAACCACTTTGAATCTAGTCAAAGGATGAAAAGTTAGGTATGGAAAAATTTCGGCATCAGTAATGTTCGGTTTTCTATGTTTAGGAATGAATTTTGGACTTTCGTGAAAATTTGGTGAGGTAGTCATGAAGAATAAGGTTTTCTCAATGCTAAATAAGCCTGCAATTATGCACACTAATGAGTGTATATATGTGTGTAGTGGTGAATGCATGCTTTCCATATAATTGGTAAAAAGGGGACAGCCTATATAACTGTCGGCAGTTTTTAGCTAAATAATAGTCAAATGTAACTATAGTATAATTTTAAGTGTAATTAAAATATAACTCATATGTAACTAGGATGTAACTTGTATGTAATTGGAAGAAAATTATCACAAACAAAGAGCTAGCTCAACGGCATCGATGCTTTTCCTACTACCGAATCCCCCAATTCATGTGCGGCCACAATTTTTTTTCATCTATACAACACGAATCTCAGAGCAAGATCATCAACAGTTTTCAACCCAGGAAAACTGGTGACAGAAAAATAGCAATTCCAAAATAAAAAAAAACATTAATGCAGCTAAAACTAGGTGTAAACCGAAACACGCAAAGAGATGTTCACCTTTCTTTTAACGAAGAGAGCTTTGCATTTAGAAATTGCCTGAAATACATGTGCGTGTATATATATTTGTGCATGTGGCCGTATCAAGGGAAAAAGGTCAATGAATGGAAGTGACAACGACCATCGTGAAGGAACAAACGACCTACCAAACAACAACCTGAGTGATCCACAGAGGTCATATCGTGAATAAGTCGTGTTTTTATTCACTAAAGAACACTTTGTTTTCCTTTAAAAATTACAAAAATCTTTACTGATTTGGCTCTCTCTGGTCTCTGTTCTCGTCTATCCTCAGTAGTAGGCTGTCGGAGGGCTGATTGAACCATGGTAACAACCCATCGCTGTTGAGGGCGTGGTGATAACGAAGTGCTCCCTGGCCTTGTTTCTCCCATGCAGGATATATACTTTTCGAAGCACTGCTTTCTTTTTCTTTTTTCTTCGGTTAATTATAACGATTACAACGTGAAAGTTGGATTTTAGGACTCCATGTGTGTGCATGGGCCACTCCAGGTGTGTGCTAGGATGTTCTCATTACTATCAACCTTTGATTCGCTTTCAAATTAGTTAGAGGTTCACGAGTCACCAATGATCGAAAAGTCTTGGTGAAATGAAAGTGAAACCTTTATTGACCTGTCGATATTTTGGAATTTCACTATTTTGTCATAGACTGATAGTTAAAAATTATGTTCCAAACAGATGATATTAGGGGTTGCATAACATTTTGTCTATTTCGTGACACGTACGGCATACCTTAATTTTTTTTTTTTGCGCGGGGGGTGAGGACGGGGGATACCTTAATTTTTGATATGTATAAAAATTCAATTAATCTTAAAACTTGGTTCGTATTAATTATCGACACAATGTTAACAAAAATATTAGCAGTAATTTGAAGTTTTCAGCTTATCCCTGATATCAATTAAACACAATGTATGGAGTGTATTAAAGTATACTCTACTTACTACACATATGAGTCCTTTTAATAAACTTTTTTGGTGCATAAAACTCGATAGCCGTCTGTTATATTGATCAAACGCTTTTGCATGCTCCGCCGAGCAGCTGACTTGGTCATATATTTAACTTTGGTCACTACAGATGGTGCTCAATAATTTGCGAGCATGAATTTGTTTGCATGCAGTGAGGAGAGAATGGATGCTAAGGCATCCATCGATGAGGACAAGAGAGGATGGGGTTTTAAATAAGCCTTTGCACATTCTGTTAGGGTTCTATATAAGTCTCAAGTGATGGCCAACTAAGAGCTTCGTTGGCCGAGGCAAATGTGAAACGAGATGCTTTGGATCACCAAAGCGCGTCCAGCAAAGAGAAAGCAGAAGCTGCTAAAAGAGTGGTTTTGCATACTTGACCTTGTTCTTTTGCTCCTTAAAAAAGGAGCAAAGTTATGTAGACGAGTGCTTTATATGACACATCCTATTTGAGTATATTGCCTTTGAATTAGTAGAGATCAATAATACGTAGAGTGGGGCTAGCTGATGATGAGCGGCATAGGACATTTATTTCAGAATAGTAGGTTATACTCTTTCTTTCTGGTCACAAATATTTTACGTTAAAACAAGATTTGATTAAAAATGTAAAGTTCCGACCACCAAATATATTGGAGTTTGTAAAATCTAAAAATTTTTATGATACTACTTTTAGAAGCAAACTTATACGTATAATTTTGATAAAGCTAAACAGTTAACAATTTATCGATGGTCAAACTTTAAACAGTTTAACTGAATATTATACTTACATATTAATTGATGACCAGGTGGAGTATATGTTACGGCTCTTCCATACATGTATGAAAGATGTGTTCTGGAATGTCATATATTTTGGTACCTGCTTTCTAATTCGCATTTGTGATCCTGGTTTTGGCTTGTACGTGGTACAGTAGTAGTGTGGTGCATGTGGGAATAGTTGTTGTCTTCACTCGTGTGTTGGCATGTGAGAGAGTCAAAAGGGTAGGAAGATTATGAGACCGGGTACTGCTTAATTGCTTGCTTGGAGTTTGGCAGTAGTACCATGACCAGAGGACATCATGCATGCAGGGTTGACGACGCCGGAGAAGAAGATTTGGACTTGAAGTCTCGATTAATTGGGAGTACAAGTCTCCAAATTCTACACGGTCAATTCACACCTGCAGCCTGCGACGACCCCAACGGCAGCAACATAGAAACATACGTGCGTAGTACTAGCCAGTAGCCATGTATGCCTTCCACGCGCTATGAGTGTGGTCACAAGCAAAAGGGGAGTGAATTGATGAAGGTAAAGGTCAAGTTGTGCTACGGTTTTGTGGACCAAGGCGAGTTGATTTTAATTCCGGTAAAGTTTCAGTCTAAAAAGTTCCAGAAACGGTACGGTCCGTAACGTAGTATTCACCCCGTTTCAAATAAGTTCATTTTTAGAAAGTTGACAGTCAAAATTTTTCAACCATAACATTAATAATTAAAAATTTTAAGAAAATTGATCATGCAAGAATAGTGTTAGTAGATGTATCACCAAATAAACTATCATAATATAACTTTTTATCTAAAATAAATATTCTTCATAAATATTATCCACCAAAGTAGTGTCTCAAAGACTACACTTAGATTTAAAATTAAAGTTATTTTTGGACCGAAGAAGCATTACTTAGTTACTTTATTCATCTCTAAATATAAAAGATCTTTCATGTGTACTCCCTCCATACATCTTTATTGGACGTTGGTTCGTCAAATAAAAAAAAAGGGTATTTACGTCGAGAATTTTTTTTATATTTAGGAGACGGAGGATCTTGCTAAGAGATAGCAATTACGCCCACACGAACAAGCTGGAAGCAACTAAATGCGGCACAATCGACATCAGCTGAGATGGATGGGTATTGAGTACGCGTAGCCGTAGCAGTAGAAGTAGTATCAAGTACAGTAGCTGTACTATCAGACACACTGCGCTACTGGTCGCCGTCTCGCCCAACAAACCATACCCGAAATCGCATCACTCGCCGTGTCCTCACGCAGCCAAATTCTCCGGACGCATTAACACTGCAAGTTGACACTGAGCAGCCTGCGAGTGAGCTGGGTGATCAGCTAGCTTGTCCTGTGTGTGACCAAGAGAGAAGAAGGCGGCGGCCCGGCGGTTACACGGTGTTTCCCTGCGTCCACACGGCCACGGTGGTCGGCTGCCGGGCCCGCCGGCCGGCCAGTGCGCCACCGCCAGCCGGGCTCGAGAACATATGCGGAGAGATGGGGCTTGTGTCTCGTCGATCGTCAATCTGTTTACACATGTACGAGCGCGTTTGGGTTGGATCTCGAGGGAGCTGATCTGCTGCCGTGAACATGACGTCAGAGGTAGAGGTGGACCCGCCAAAGGGGAAGGGGGTCTTGCCAACTCGTCCCAAGCTATAGCAACATACTCCCTCCGTTTTAAAATAAACACATCTCTGGCTATAAATTTAGACTAACTCATAACTAGAAATATGTTTATTTTTTGACGGATGGAGTATATAACGCGTGTCCAAATTTATAGTATTATAAAATATCTCATCCGGTCATGAGTTATTACTGCCTCTATTTCATAATATATGGGTTTTGACTTTTCTACTCGTAAAGTTTAACCACTCATCTTATTCAAAAATTTCGTGTAAATATAAAAAATAATAGGCTGTGCTTAAAGTCCTTTTTATAATAAAGTAGGTCACAACCAAAATAAATGATACTTACATAATTTTTTAAATAAGACGGATGGTCAAATGTTATGAGTAAAAAGTCAAAACCCTTACATTATGAAACAAAGATTGTATATTGTAAAATGGAGAGAGGAAGATGGTTTATAGGTTTCTCGTAACGATAGAGTCACAAACCTTTTTTCTGATGAGCTTAGGTCAGAGAGAGTATACAGATGATCTGTATGTATTCGGTTGAGCGGTAGAGAAAGAATATCCATACATTATTAGAAAACAAGAGACCACGGACCGGGGGTCCGTTCCGACGGACCACCCGACCGAGCCGCGTGCGCTCCCGCGTCCCTGGCCGACACGCCCTCTGCCTCCACGCGTCGCTCCGCTGCTTCGCCGCTACCACCGCTTCCCTCCACCTCCTTCCGCCGCCGCTGTGGACGCTACCACCACAGCTTTACCCCCATGAGCAGATCGGGAAGAAGCAAGGACGACGAGTGGAGAGAAGACGGCGAGCCGGCGATGCCTCCCCTCCCCTCCCATGCGCCGGCTCCCTGTCAGTGACGCCTCCCCTCCCATCCAGATCCCGCGACGGGTGGCCGGCTCCGGAGAGGCTGAATCTGGTCGTTGGCTGCGGTGACGGCAGCGGGCCGGCGACGGCGACGTGGCGAGCTCGGCAATGGTGGCCGGACGCGGACGCCGGAATGGTAGGAGAAACACTTTGTTGTTTTTAGTGGTACCAAATCCGGTACCCAATGTACCAGAACCCGGTACCCAGAGGTACCAGCTGGAACCTATGTACCGGCTGACGTCAGCACGTCAGTTGCAACGGACGTCCGTTGTGTAGTCTTGTGTAGTCTGCTATTAGAAAATACTCCGTGCTTCCTTAAAAAAATAATTTATACTAGTTTTAAGGAAAAGTTAAGGTTGGGAAGAAAACACCACGTTGCTTTTTATTAGTTAGATCGTCGTATTGATTGTGAATGCATGGGTAAAGGGTATTTAAGTAATGAGAACGTAAAAAATTGATTTATTTTAGAAAAAAGTTTAAGTCCTATAATATTTTTCTAGGATGGAGGGAGTATAAAGAAATTGGAGGAATGTGTAAAGGAATTAAAATCCAACAGTAGAAATATTAGATGACAGTAAGCACCTATGTGATATACATGGTGACTGAATAAAACTTACAAAAAAATTGGAAAATAGAGTAAAAAATATTGAATACAAATTATAAAACTGGTAAAATTATCTTTGTCGAAAGTTAAGAAATTGAAAAAAAAAGTTGATCCAATATGAAACTGTGATAATATAAATATGACCCAAATTTTAAATTAGCCTTAGAAATAGAGAAATGTGAATAAAGCTAATTGAAGTATTAGTTCACATATTTTGCTCTTTTTTATGTATAAATTTTACAGTAATAGTCAATGGTATGCTCAACATGTATGGATATGCATTGTGATCTTTCATTCTGACTGAGCGAAGTGAGGGAAAAAAAAAGTCTTAATTTGTTTGGTCGTTAGGCTGCCCATGTCGGGCTACATGGAATTCAGAACAGTCGGTGCGCACCGACTCTGTTGCACCCCTGTTGACTCCCTTTAAAAAGGGCGAAGGCTAAATGCCGTCCACGCATTCACGCCCAAGTAAGCAATGTTTAGTGTAAGTCTCACATATCACAGGCCTGCAAGGAAAATACAATGTATCCCCGGTTCCCCAACAGTTTTGTGGATGATATACTTCTGAAGATAATCTATACTTCTTCAGTTTTATATCTAAGGCTCATGGAGATTTGACTCAAATAGTTTTATGGCTCTCTGTTGGCAAAATAAATAGATATAAGTAGCTTGTCAATAATGTTAGCTGCCTGATTCTTTGACTCAATACAGCTCTGAACAACCACAGTTGTTCCGGAAATAATTTGTAAATAATAAAAATGGATTATATTGTTGGTCATACCGACATATATACGTACAGCCAATAAGTTTTTTTTTCTTTGGAAAACGGATGTAGCGTGATAGGACATAGACCATTATCTCTGATAAAATGACTAACTGAATTAAAGGCTAAGAAACCACGTTTTATCTAGACATTTGAGAAATGAGATTGTAAGGGTAGTATACACATTGGCTTTCAATTTGAAGTATAGTATACATGGAAAGCATCCTATGTGGTAATGAAGTTGTGGGTGTATGGATCCATCGACGTATTTTTGCACGCCGTAGTTGTTTGTTAATCAAGTAAAATCCACGAAAGTTGAACCCTAAATTAAACATAAACCTGTCACCACAATTAGATCACCATATATACATACATATGCTTGTAAATTATTAGATCTCTCATCTGAATTTTTTCTTTATAAAGACCTCTCATCTAATTGTGGTAATGTATGGGCATATATACTACCCATTAAATGTTTAGGTTAGAGAAAATGCACATACCAATTAAATGTACATGCATGGGCATGCAAGTATGTGTTCTTCTAAACTTTGTTGGCATATATGTTCGCCAGTGTCAAATATATGTGTACAATTTGCTAGAGACGGTATGCACTCTTCCATGCGTAGACATTTGGCCACCGGTCGGGTAGCTAGTTTCGCAGTGAGAATTAGTCCTGATGTCGATTTTGAAACACCAGTATGAACAATGCTTCATTTTTCTCTTCATTTCCGACCACATAAAGATGACAAGGATCTTTAAAGTAAACTACATACAAAAATACAAATAATTACCAAACTTTCTTTCTTGATTCCCTTTTGACAATGAGGTATCTAACTTTACCATGACGAAAAAATGCCAACGAAAAGGGCGTGCAAGGCCTTTTTCATTGCACTGGCTTCAACTAGCCAGGGATATCATCTTTTTGGGGGAATTATTCCTTCTGGCAGCTTGTTTAGTTGCAATGTAGGGTTCCTCCATCTGGAGGAGAAAATGTTGGTCCTTTGATACATTGTGGACCATATCTTGTTGCCAATAAGATGATTTGATGAAAATATTCCCTATTGATTGATTTTGCCCACTAATCCTACACGGTTAGGGTTAATAGCTCCACTTGTAATGTTATTAGGAAAGTGGGGGATTGATGTGATACTTTGAGAAATGTGACAGTTATATTTCAAAATTTACATTAATTAGCTGGATATCAATCTGTGTATATATATCTAAGTGTCAAAACTAAGCAAGTACATAATGACTTCGCACAAAAGATTGTGCCATTTTGTTTAAGCAATTTTTTTTTTCTGAATCGATCAGGTGACTAATTTTAAGGTCAGAAAAACAGTACATTTCTGTACTAAAACTACGTAGCTTGTTGAGATGACGTTCCATGAAAAGTGGCTTGTAACTATTTTTGAGAGTGACTGTCATCAGGAAGGAGGAGAAAAAGGAAATATGGAAAGGTGGGAAAGATATGTGTCATCTAACGGAACAGCATGCCTGCTTTTTAAAGCGAGCGGGTGACGTCATAACGACATGATTAGATGTTTTGAAGGACATGAGCATCACTGGCTAAATCTTGTTCATTAAGCTAACGGAGAAGAGGTTATAATATTGAAAGTCACGTAGAAGCAGATAGCTGACTTTTTTAAAATTACAGTGGGAGTACAACTACCACACACGCCTGCGAGCCTAAATTCTTAGGCTTATTTGGATCACAAGAAAAGTAAAAAAAAAAGAATTTGTAGAAATGCAGTTGCAAAACAAACTATTGAAGCATAGGAGTTTTTCCTTTAAAAAGTGAATGAAGTGGGTGTTTTTAACTTTTTATTCATATGGAATCAATATGTTTTGGTACGTGCTTTCTATGGACTTTTTTCTTTCGATCAACGGAAGCATGAACAGTGTTTATTCTAGAATAAAGATATTTCATAATGTTTCCTGTATATATCCTCCAAAATGAACAAGGCCTTAGGGAGAACGGTGCATTTTGACCTCATATTGAAGTCTCCGTACATATTCTGTTTTATTAACTTTCTTCATTTGAGTTTTTTTTAGAACAGTTTTCTATACATCCAACATCAATTTTCCTACCAAAAATTTTGATAAATGAAAATATAGTATAATTATAATTTAACTTTTTTGTACTTTGCTTGTAACTACAATATAACTGAAGTCTTAGATTTCCTCCGAAGTCGTACACCAGTGGAGAATAAAAAAAATCATATTGTATGCACAGGGGAGAGGAAGTAGCGCGCTAACGTAGTTTTGAAATTACATACAAGTTGCACTATAGCTACATGCAATTTAGTGTAATTTCTAAATATTACACCGTAATTATAATATACATTTATCAAATATTTTGGAAGAATATTTGACGTCAAATGTATCGACAACCTCTTATAAATTGAAGCAGTTGTCTGACACTATTCCATAAATAAAGTTGATGGTGTTAAACATAGGGCTAAAAATAATGTTTGTCCTCTTGTTTATTTCATCCTACTTATTTAAAAGTATTTCTTATTTGGCCTAATTTCACATACTTAGTATATATATAACATGTATGATGACAAATGTGACATATTTGACAAATTTGTTAAAGCCAAATTTGTCATAGATGTCTCAAAATTTCCATCACATATTCCATATTCATTAAGATACGAAACTGAGCCAAATAAACAAAACCTTTGAGAAATTAGGGTAAAACAAATAAGGGCATAAACAACATTTTTCTAGCTGAGTTTAACATCGTAACTCTGCTTTACAGAAGAAATTCACGCAACATCTTCATTTTTTTGATGCAGAGTCAGACGGAGTTAAAGAATAAAAGTACCACAAATAGTTGCACAACGTTTAAAACTGAATAATTTGTTGGCATAACAAATATAAGTCTCACGGAAGCACATCCACACGTACGTAAATTATTACCGAAACAAAAAAAAAATTACCCGGACGAGTGGACACCAGTAAATCAAGGACCAAATCTGTAATTGCCGTGCGACTTTCGGGTTGAGTATTTTGTGAATAACTGAATACTATGTCCATGTATGTCATAACATAAAATATTTTTTGAGAAACTAATAACTTAATATATAGTTATTCCAATATTTTAATTCTATACCACGAGGCAATAAAAATCATCAGCGTAAATTTAGACTAATCAGATGTGTAGAACACAAGATGCAAGGCAACCACCATTGCAAAAAAAGTTCTAATTCATGTGTACATAATATAAGGTTGAGGAATAATTACAAGATCCTTCTGATGGATCTACTATAATAAATTTGGGGGTGGGGGTGGGGGGTGGGTTCGTGTGTTTGATATTCCGGAGATTTTAATCATTAATGAATGGGATTTTATAACAGAATTGAATGTTCATCCTCAAACTCTGGAGTTTGCTTATTGATGGTTATCTTTTGGTTATTTTTTTGTTGTAGTAATGAATAGCTATCTACATCGGTCGATAGTCTGGAATGTTGAAATATATTCCCTTCTCTTAAAAAAAAAAAACAAGATCCTTCTGATTAGCTTGCCAGGATCCAACGGGGATGCTATTCTGTGTCTCCTTCTGAATTGTCAAAAGCACCAACAATCCAAGTCCAAGAATAACAGCACTACCCAAAACATCAAAACACACATAGTCGTTGGACCTATGTGCCTAGGCATTTGGAATCCTTTGCAAATGTGGTACACACATCAGACATGCATGATGACCACATAACAGAGGTTGGCACTGAAGAGTTAGTATTTTCTTAGCATCTGGTTAGTGTCTTCTTCTCTTCAATGGCAGTAGCTAGCCAGTAGCAGCAAGGTAGCTTGCCTCGTCGCGTGAGAGGCCAGGTAAGCAGAGCGGTTGGATTGATGCTGTCTGCACCAACCATCCGGCGAGAGTAGTGGAGGAGGGTTTCGATCAGGTGCGGTCACTAGTGGTACTATCTCCTAATTAGAATCTAATCCTGTGTTTTGTATAATTAGCTCTTCGTTTTCTTTCAGTTATAATCACAGCTTTGCTGACTGTATGTTCTGAGTGCTCGTTGGGATTAAAGAGAAGCATAAAGAATGGTGCCTAATTCCATGTGTGAATTGCACTGCTGTTCATTAAACTGGGTTCTGTACATTCAGAAAGCATATTTCTTTGAGCTGGGAATAATTCTAGGCTTAAGACTCGGACACATTGATAAAATGGATAACAGTTTCCAAGCAGAGAAGAGACCTGATGTTCCAAGAAGATATTTCTGAACTTGGTTGTGGGTAGCTTAATTTAATTTAGCAACGACAAGTACAAGGAAATGCCAGGAGCAGTTTGGTCCTGATGTAGACCTGACAATCATTTGACAACTATCTGTTGAAGAACTATGGCCTATATATGCACCCAACACCAGTACTGGACTATTAGTTTTGTCCCTGAAACTTCAGCAAATACTGTTCAGTTTCTTCAGTAGCAGTAGTAGTATCACACAAATTCTTTGGCATCTATTTAGTCCAGTAAAAGTTTTCATCATGTGAGAAAATTTTCATCTGCTGGAAGGAGAAAAGGGAACAGGAGAAAGAAAAGCTAACACTCATCATGAATCAGGCAGGTTTCAGTCTTGGCTCTTGCAGAGGTTGGCATGGCCACTTCCATGCACACGACATCCACGAGCAACTTTTTGCTTTGTCTCTGAATTTTTCTACTCCCTTACTTTAGCATGGCACATGGAAATTGGAATCGTAATCTTTCAACATCTGGGGCAGTTGGTTGAAAAGAACATGAAATCGATCAATCGAGCAGGTCAATTTCGACGACAATTACTACGATGCTAGCTAGATACTCCTACATGTACCAATAATGCGGGGGTTAATTAGAAAGGGGAAAAGGATGGTTAAAAGTTAACCCTGGCTCGATTAGCAAAAAAGTTGGTGATCATAGGGAGCAAGGGTTTGGTGGTTAAGATGGTGACCTCGTGTCAACAATAAATCAAAGCAAGTGGTGGCTTTTGAACCCGATCGACCATGGTGGATTCGTCGAATTAAGGATCGGAATTGACGTGACATATCCATATCGAATCAACACTGACTAACTCGATCGCCCATTAAAATCAAATTTAACTGTTAGGTTTTTTATGTCCTCCAAAGAATTTTATGGTTCATCAGGGGCATGAAAAATTCCATTTAAGCTGCTGCTCTTGCTGACAATCTGAAATCTACAGTACAAAAGACAACACAAAATGAAGGGAGACATAGGCACGAGCGCAGCATGACACATGGGCCCTCGACATGTTTGTTCCTGCCAGATGGCACATGGTCCCACGTGGAGTAATGAATCGATCGGCCATCAGGCAATAGGTTGACCTGTAAACTAGCATAGCTAGAAACCATTTTCCGTTCAAAGAAAAAAAAAGGGTAATTGTCTTGCCCCAAATTCAAATTTAAAACTGGCTATAATCCGAAACCAGTGCGCCAATTGGCGCTTAGCCCATGTGGATTTAAAAAAAATACGTGAATTATTTATATAGTATTTGACGATTATTTTGAATGCAAAGATTTTTTATAGAAAATAATTTTACATTAAATTAGAAAGTGAAAATGTTAAGTTTATGATATTACTGAAGTGTCTTTCAAGGCAAAATCTACATGTCCCTTTGGACCCTTTGAATCGTAGCACAGAAAAACAAATATAAATAGCGAAAACATCGAATCACCTGTAACGAGGGCAGATGAAGACGACAATAAAGTGGGCTAGACCGGTACAGTGCTGAGATATCGCGGCGGACATCGGGCTCAGGCGTATCGAAGGGGTATCGGTGAACGTATGAGATGCGTATCGGGAGTAATTTAATTATTTTCAAATCTTAAAATCGCCCATACATATCCGGGCATATCGAATACGTATCTGATACATAACTTTAAAGCCGTATCCAGCTACGTTCGTGTTACGCGTTTTCCAACCCAAGAAAGTACGAAAATTTAGTACACATAGCATTTTCACGCAAGATTTAGGAAGAGCCACGTGGCAGGCTTGAAGCCGGAGATTTTTAGAGAGTAGAAATGGCCTTAGACCGTCAACACTTGTTCACGCAATCACGCCTACCGCCACCAGCAAAAAACCAATGGAACTCCTAGTCGGAGTTAGAGAATAGCATCGACCTTAATATAAACTAGATGATGCCGTTCTTTGATTTAGAGATAGTAAAACAATGCACGAGAGTACGAGATTATACTAATGAGATGATGGTTATGCACGATATATAGATTTGTATTATCTCTAAAAGAAAAAATATGTCAGTTTGTGTTTAAGCGAAGCGAGCATTCATTTGCTTTGCTAACTAAGGAACGTTAACCAAGTTGCATATATATACCATTGCTGTGCAGCTGTGGCATTGTGGTGTTTTTGTGCACGATTCTACCGTGAGCAGGTAATTAGGTGGCACTAATCCAATGAGGCATGTGGTCAGCAGCCGGCGGAGCCCGGGCAACGGCCCATGCTCGTCAGGCCTTGGCTCCGCCGCTGCATCTTCTAATTTTTTTGCGTCCATAATTAATAAATAAAACTTGAAAATTGTATAAATTTGTCTATAGTTTTTCTTGTTAGCCTTGTCCAGGCTCTAGAAATTTTCTAAATCCGCCACTGATTGAAGATGAACCTACGTGGAAAAATGAAGATCAAGTGGAACAACCTCCTAACTTGGCTAAGAGGATGGAGCAGTAACAACATCAGTACAACTTTTCTTCATCAACGTACATGATTAGCACTAAACACTGTCCTGTGCATCATTATATATAGAGATGATGAGGAGGGAAGGCGACGAACCTTAAAAATCCAAGCAACTTTTGTAGAAGGCGAAGATGTACATACGGGAATGGAAGCCAGCAGGTCGATTTCTGTTTCTACCAGCACCCCAAGGAGCCGAGCAGCCAAGGTGGAGGATAGCAGGCAAAGTGAGGCGGTAAATGGAAACGATGCAAGGAGAGCGTTGGCGGCGTCAATAGTGCATACGGTAGAGGGACGGACGGGATCACGAAATGGGCTTTAGGTCAATCAAATGGGCTTTTTCCTTAGTATAAGTGGGCTCCACACTTGGAGGATAGAAGGAGACTGTACATCTGACCAGTCAGATCGGATCCAATGGTTCTCCTTATTGAGGTGAAGTGGCTCAATCTAGAGGCATGAAATTCCTACTAAGTGGGGATGAATTGTATATGTTTGTAGGATTTGGTGGATACTCTGTTCGTCGTCTCGTTCTCGCCATCTTGTCTCTTTTGCCCGTCCGCTTTCCGTGGCAGTGTGTCATTCCTAGCTAGCGTTCATTACTTCATTCCTATAAGGATCAAGCCTGCAGAAATCTTATTGATGATTGGAGCTATCTAGCAAGCGTTCATTCCTATAAGGATCAAGTTTATTTGAAAATTCTCCCAAAGTTGAAATCAAAAGTTCATGAAGAATTTTAGTTGGACTGTCAGATTTTCAAATAAAAATTTTATGGGATTTCATTGAAAGTTTTTCCAATTCAGATTGAATTTTTTCAGACTTTGAATGTGAAAAGTTTTAAATTCGAAATGAATTGTTTGTGAGATCATTGGAACGACCAATCGCTAGATAGATGGATTTTCGGATTGATGATAGACTGTCAAAAGACTTGAAGAGTTGAAGTATCGCCGTGTTGATCATTCTTTTTTGACCAGTAAGAGAGAACTTTATTAGTTATGAAAATAGAAATTACATTCCTGGTTCATGAGGTTCAGGGCACACAACTTTCACTCTTCACATGATCTTCACCTCATAGCGAGTTGAGCAATGCACACATTGGAGGCATTGTATCAATCCTGTAGCTTCAGCAATTGTTACCGCCCATAAAGATCTCAATTTTTCCTTAGTCGCCAACGCTTTGAAAACCTCCAAGTTATCCATCTCCAGTATTATCGGCATATGAATCAACTCCGTAGCTACGAAGCCCCCTTGCATCGATGGAGAATTTTGTTTTCCGATAGCAAGACCAGAGTACCAGACCCCTTCAATCTCTTGCTATAATGACTGCCCTTGCTTCTCCAGATTCTTCTCTATACCCTGCATCACCGTTTGAACATGATAATATATGATGTATCTTGCAAACTCCATTACTCCAATGTGGAGAGCTGACCCTTACCCGTGTTGCTAAAAGGATTTATAAATTTTTGGACCGTATATGAACAGAAAATCATCAGCGTAAGCACTGTTAGCTGTGCTCGAGCATGGCAAAACATTCCGAATCATAAAATAAAAAAAAAGCAAATAACGTGAAATTCCTCAGAAAACAAAATACTAACATTCCAAACAGGCCTGAGTTTAGCCCACTAGGTCACCTAGTACAATAATTTTGAATTTGTGACTAGCCCAACATGTCAATAAGCCCAGCAGCCCAGCGTACGGTAACACCCTCACCACACCCCACGGCCCACCACCGCCGCCGAACACAACTCCCCGTCCGTCGATAGGAGATTCAATTCCGCAGCCTCCACCGGCCGAGCGATGCGTAATGACCAAGTTCGTAATCCGAGTCGGCTTCCAAATAGAGAACCGACTTGATCGGACTATATAAGAAGAGAATATCCATCCGCCACGACGCACTCCTTCTCTCCTGTCTCGTTTCATCTCGCCTCCTGTCGCGGCGCAAGCCGAGTCGGTTTCAGAATACATAAACCGACTCGGAGTCCAGTGCCCGCACATACATCGCCTATATATCGCCGCGCGCAGACCGATCCACCATTCACCACAACGTGAATTCCTTTCTCTCCTGTCTCCGCTAGACTGAAACCTAACATGGCCTCCGCCTTGACCGACGTCAACTGCTGCTGCAGCCGATTCGTCTTCGTCGGCAATATCGCCTTCCACGCCTCCGAGGACGAGCTCCGTGCCGCCTGCGAGCTCATCGGCCCCCTCCGCTCCCTCCGTGTCGCCACCGACCCGGCCACCAACAAGCGCAAGGGACACGCCTTCGTCGAGTAC
>CM002484.1:6220068-6239973 GCA_000325765.3 Leersia perrieri
GAGGAGCAAGCCAGGAAGAAGATGAAGGTGGTCGGAGTTGACGGCGGCGTCGTCAAGGCGGCTCCACGCATCGTCCCCTGCTTCTGATCGGCCAGATCAGTGTTGCCAAGTGTAATCAATTGTAAACCTCGAATTTGTAATCAGTGCCAATATTTAGAGGCTGCTATGCTCTTGATCTTGATCTGCAGGCAGTATATATATCAGCCTGACAAATCTATTGTGAATTTGTAATTAATCAATGATCTACTTGTTCTAATAAGCAAACATCTTTGATGCTGTGAAGTTGTAATCTATGCAAACTATCTTGGTCTGATCTTGCAGAACTGTTCTATCGGGAATTTATATATAATCAATGTGTAACCCTACTGTCAACTATAATTCTTCTTTTTCTTTTTTTGCCTGATCGATGACGGTGATGATACTGCGTTGTCGTCTTGAATCTTGATACGCGCGCAGCAAGTTCTCTCCCAAAGAGTTCCTCCAAATTTGTTGTCGATAGTTCTGTTGATGCATAGGCGAATTAAAACTGTTCAAGATCTTTCTGTTGATCGATACATATGAGTATTAAAACTGATACAATACTAGTCCAACAGCTTAAACCCTGTATTGCTATGGAACATGGCATAATATTTGTTCCAAAAAACAAAGGTGCTATTGTATTCTTGGCCTTGTTTTAAGGTTCAATTGTGATTTTACCCCTAATTTTCTAGCTTCGTGATTTTGCGTTTGTTTTTTCAAATTAAAACTTGTGTTTACCCTTATTCCGTAAAGTGGACTTAACGGTGTTAAAAACCATGTCAGAACATGCTTAAAATTCATGCCAAGGCTCGCAGTCATGTTAAAGCATAGAAGAAAATAATATCAAAATATTTATTATCAAAACAGGGACAAAATCACAAAGTACTTAAAAAATAGGGGCAAAAATCTACGAATAATATGCATAGATTTAACACCGTTAAGTGGACCTAATGGAATAGGTGCAAACGTGAGCTTCAGTTTAAAAAAGTGAGAACAAAAACACAAAGTTGAAAAAGTAGGGATAAAATCACAATTAGGGTTAAAAATAAGGGTAGATCCAAAAAACAAATGGATGAAATGAAATTCCTTAAAATAAAAAACTAACATTCCAAACGGGCCTGACAATAGACTGGCCCATCAAGTGTCATGACTCGTGAGCACAAGTAACCAAAACCGCTGTTAAGCCCACGCGGCCACGCCCATCTCCTCCCCTTGCAGTCGCCGCCGACGTTCCGCCACCGCCGGCCAATCGCCGCCGCCGCTACCTCCTCCTCCCTCTCCACCACCACCATGTCAGCAGCGCGGCCAATCACCCCCGCTCTGCCCAATCTCCTTCCCCACCGCCGCCTCTGCTCCTCCACCTCCACCTCCACCGCCGCCGCCGCCTCAACCCCGACCGCCGCGTCCCTCCTCGCCGACATCCTCTCCTCTCCAACCCCATCCGCCTCTGCCCTCACCCACCTCCGCGAGAAACCCACCCTCGCCGCGTCGCTCTACTCCCACCTCGCCGCGCCGTCCCACGCCATCACCCGCGCCTCCCTCTCGCTCCTCCTCTCCCTCCCCGCCCGCCACCGCCTCCCGCCGCCGACCGCGCCGCTCCTCTCCTCCGTCCTCTCCAGGCTCCTCGCGCGCTTCCCGTCGTCGCCGGAGCCCGCCGCGCGGTTCCTCGCCGCCTCCCTCGCCGCCGGCGGCCCCGCGCCGGACGTCCTCGCGTTCAACTCCGTCCTAGCCGCGCTTGCCCGCGCGCGAGATGTCCCCGGCATGGCGAAGGTCTACGCCTCGATGCAGGGGGGCGCCGTGCGGCCTGACGTTGTGACGTACGGCATTCTCGTGAATGGGTTGTGCAAGGCCGGACGCGTTGGGGACGCGCTCAGGGTGCTCGATGGAATGTCTCGCCAGGATTCGGGTATCCGGCCTGATGTCGTGATGTTGAACACTGTTGTGGATGGTTTGTGCAAGAGTGGCCGGGTTGAGGAGGCTGTGGCGTTCGTGGAGCAGCGGATGAAGGGCGTGCGCGGGTGTCCGCCTAATACGGTCACTTACAATTGTTTGATTGATGCGCTTTTCCGTGCGGGGGATGTTGGCATGGCATATAAGTTGGTGGGGAAGATGGAGAGTGAGGGTGTGGCGCAAAATGTTGTTACGATGAACACGATTGTTGGTGGTTTGTGCCGGGTTGGGAGAAATGGAGCTGCACTGGAGTTCTTCAGGGAGAAAAGAAATGTGTGGCCAGAAGCCAGGGGTAATGCAGTGACTTACAGCACTTTGATTGGGGCATTCCTCCACTCCAACAATATTGGCATGGCCATGGAATTGTTCCATGAGATGACGAATGAAGGGCATTCACCTGATGCAATCATGTATTTCACTATGATATCCGGGTTGACACAAGCAGGGCGACTGGAGGATGCTTGTTCTATGGCTTCATCAATGAAGAAGGCTGGCCTTAAGATGGATGCAAAGGCATACAACATCTTGATAGCTGGATTTTGCAGGAAGAAGAGGTTGCATGAGGCTTATGAACTTCTTCAGGAAATGAAGGAGGTTGGCCTTCGGCCAGATGTCTGCACCTACAATACTTTGTTGTCTGGTTCATGCAAGGCAGGGGATTTCACGGCCGTGGATGAATTGTTGGGAAAGATGATCGATGATGGTTGTCAGCCTTCTGTGGTAACTTTTGGTACACTTGTACATGGATATTGCAAAGCTGGTGAAATTGATGAAGCATTGAAAATTTTTCGGTCTATGGGTGAATCTGGTATCCTTCCCAACAATGTAATATACAATACTCTCATTGACTTCTGCTGCAAGAGTGGAGATACTGATTTAGCCATTAAGCTGTTTGATGAGATGAAGGAGAAGCATGTGCCTGCAAATGTAACAACCTTCAATGCACTATTAAAGGGGCTTCGTGATAAGAACATGCCAGAAAAGGCTTTTGAACTTATGGATCAGATGAAGGAAGAAAAGTGCTCTCCTGATTATGTGACCATGGATGTTCTTATGGAATGGTTGCCTGTCATTGGTGAAACAGACCGATTAAAGAGTTTCATGCAGGAAAGGGAGCATAATGCATACAAAAGGATAGATAGTTTGTGAGAGAACGTCAGCTTGGTAGGCACTCATGTTACTCTGAGAACAGAGGAGAGGCATGGGTTTTGCTTCAGATTATTCATATCAAAGGTGTAATTCATAAAGTGCTTAATCTGGTTATATTCTTAATGCATGTTTTATGTAGCTTCATGTATGGAGGAACTGGGATTGTAACATCTAAAATAAAAGGTTACATATGCAGATAGCGAATTATTTTAGAGTTGTTGAAATGCATTTTTTTTATTATTTAACTGAACTATACAGTGAATTTATTGTTGCAGGTGACCTGACTGAAGGGTGTGCTTCTTCAAGGACATATCAATCTTGGAACTGTGGAGTTAATCAGCTTATTTTATTTGTCACATTAAAATATTATTACTTTGGTGAGTTTGTTGTAGGAGTATATTCAACAAATTATATCAATCCACACCTTTGAAGAAATCATATGCCTATGAACTCTCTGACCAGGAAATTGGGCTCTCGAAATGTTAGGATCCTAGGATTTTTCTTCACTAGAAATGAATTGACTTTAATATTTGACATAATTGCATTTTCCTCTAGGAAGATTGCTTCAATATTGCACTTCACATCAGGTTTTTGAGAAACTCACTTTGCACTAGGGTTAGGGTTCCCTTGATACCGGCCCAACTATTTAGATCTAAATAACTAGACCAGTGGCTCTCCATGCTGGCATGCCAGTTCACATTGCTTGTCAGGTTTAGTTCATCCATGAATTGTCTGTTTTATGAGCTTGCACGGCCTTTCTTGTTGGATTGACTAGTCCCTTTCATAGGTTTGGCATTGATCCTGAATCTTCTGCAAAGAGCTACAAGGCAACAATAGAAATATAACTCTTCCGGCAAAGAATAGCATAGTTGAATTCTCTATGTGGGCATTAGGGGGCATAACAAACACTTCAAATATCTTGATTTGGGATTAAGGGTGTTGTTTATTTCTTGATTTGGAATTACGGTCTAATAGTTTGGGGGAAGGTGACCAATTTTTTTTTTAGTTAGTCGGGAATTTAAATGTCTCGAGTTAGGAACAATCTGGTTAGGATGGAAAAAATGAGTTGATGTAGAACGAAAGTATTGATCATTAACAAGTTTGCAAGACCAACTCTGCCACCAGCCATCCTTAGCTGCCGTTGCTTCGTGGTCACTTTGTGTGTAACTTGTAAGAGTTTCAGGCGAACGGAAGGTGGGGCTGAACAGACGACACACAGTTTCGACTGACCCCAGTAAAGGTGGATGGCTGGCACTGTGGACTAGTATGCCAGCATGGCATTCCAATGTGGAGACTTTTTTTTTTTGGAGGTAGCCAATATGGAGACTATGAGCTCACTGTTTGGACTCGGAATGGTTAGGATGGTGTTAGAGTTAGATCAGCACTGCGGCAAAGTGAACATGTGTTCTTTTTTCCTTTTTATGTAAATACAAGTGAAAAGTGAAACTTGAATCAATCTACACAGTGCAAAGTGCAATTTTTTGTTAATATTTCAATCTGATCGCATTTTTTTTAACAATGTTTCTTTGTCGGATATGACAGGCAATTATTTTGCACTACTGACTAGTATGAGATAATATTGCTATTCGAGAAAAAAAAAGAGATAAGATATTGTTAGTGAAGATTTGTGTAAATGAAAGACATATGGCCTAATTTTGCACAATCTTATAATTGTAGTTTGGCGAAATTGCTGTTTTTTTAGTAATCTTGTAAGTATTCACTCTCCTCTGGCTTATACAATTCTTGCTTGAAAATTCCGTAGGGCCCTGTGAATTCTGGACCAATAAGTTGAACATTGGAAAGAAAAAGGTACAACTCTGTGGTAACCAATGGCTTCACAAATACTGCTATAGTAAGTGTGCACCATGGCATATCAACGAGGTAAATTTGAATTTGCATTGATCTTTTCAGTTTAAAGCTTTTATTGATAACAAATGGGTGTGTGCAAATAAGATTAAGTTTCTGTATTTGTGCCATTATAATTCTTACTTGGTTCATTATGAACAACGAACTGGATGTTCTCAATAGTGCTAAGATTCAGGCCCTCAATAATGTTAGGTCTACTTTACGACATCTGAAAGAGTAATTGCCGTACAATCATGAAACTGAAGGAGGCAATTATGAAAAGATCTTCATTTTGTTTAATCTCAAAACTTCCAAAGGGTGACTTTAACATTGCAGTGTTATATACTTCTGGTACAAGCAACACTTTTTAGAAAGTTAAGTACGGTAAACAAAGACTCACGTGGACATCTCTTGGAAGAATAAATTATTATCTAATGCCTTAGCCTAGGAAATGTAAAAAGCATAAGCACAATGTCAATTCATCTGCCAGAAAAGGCCGCACCCCTTGGAGCAACACTTGCATGCTGTGCACATTATGTGATTGAAAATTCATCATATGTTCAGAATTCAGATGGACAAAACACAGGCAATAACATGCAGTGGAACTAACCATTTTCTTTAGCAGAGAAAAACTGAGTGAACTTCAGTGAAGCAGTAATATTTCAACAAGAGAGGTTGGCGGTGGTACACAACTAAATTGATGACAGCCATGCATGACTTGCTACTTCCCTGTCTTTCTGCCATTACTACGAGGTCATAAGGTACTAACCATCAGCTACCAAGCGTGTATGGAAACCAATAGGAACCAAACTGGCATGATTTTGGCAACCTGTTTCCCTTGTCGGTGCTGGAGCAATCTCATTGTCATGGAGGTGAGCATGTTCTGTCCCTAGAATCATGAAATCCCAGTGAAGAGAAGAGAGTAAGCAGCATTAATTAATCGGCGGATTTTTCTGTATTACCTGTTCTGCAGGGAGGTGTCAATTTGGCAATGGAACGCGTCCATGCTGGAAATGAAGCTGGAATGAGACGGTCAACTGGTAACAACGACAGAGTCTCATCCAGGATATTTTTCCCTGTGCTGAGCTCCTTGATTGCTACGGACTACTGTTTACTCCAGTATTTCTCCTGCGAAGAAAATGCTCCAGGGTGGTAATATATCTATCATTCTATCTTGACCCTATGGGCTTGTTTGGGAGATTTGGAGGGAAATTGTAGAAGAAAAAGTGTTGCTGTGCCTACAACCTACTCCATCGCCAAGTCCAACTCTACTGCCATGCAGGCATGCAGCACTCGGGGCATTGAAATTCATGGCACATCATGCTGGTGGAGCAGAGTTCGAGTTGTACAAGTCACAATCTCCTGTCTGAAGTGGTCATAGGTGGCCTTTGTGCCCCCAACGTGTCACAAGGGGCCATAGCCAGGTCAAATATCATCCGCATACACAGTAATTACGTAATTTTCTCATGTGTGGAAACTAGTAGTAATGATAATTAACATCAATATGCATTGGCAGATATGAGATATCGTGCTTCTTTCAAACATCTGCATTTTTTTAAAAACAGCAACACAAGTTTTGTCAACTAGGCTAGCTGTTGCGCAGCTTATTACACGTAAGAAACAGGAAAAATGGCGAACCTGGTAACCAACTTTTGAGTACTTTCTTGGAAATCAGCATGGGGTTTTGACTTTGCATGAACGTCAGGGCGCAAAAGAATTCCATCCGAAGTACAAGCGTGCTGCTTGAATGCAAAATGAGAAATAAAGAATTCCTAGTTTTTGACCATTCTGAAACGAGCACCAAATTAAAGTGTCCAAAGACCAAAGTACAGACGACCGAATTAAGTACGGGCTAATTAAATCGCATGGAATTCTAAGTCAAACTAGACCCAAAACTACCTTGCCTATCAAGGCAAACACCCTCACCTGGTCATAACACATCTTCTTCCTCCTGTTGATTCCTCTCCAAGAACCAAGTATACAGTACTACTACTATACAATAATATACTGGACTGGAGTACTTCTTTTAAAAAATATTTTTAGTCCTGTCCAACTAATCGGTCATCCAACATTCCAAAAAAAATTATATTAGCCATCTTCTTGACTAAAATGGCTGCTCAAGAATCCATCACGCAGCCTGTCCATGCACAACACCCTTGCTGATTATCCTTCTGGTCAAACTAAACGACGCGCATCCACGTTTGACGTCGCATCAAGCCGGGCGGCTGGTTTGTTACCGCCGCTTGCATGATTCCCATGGCCGCTAAAAAGGAAACAAATCCGTTTCGAATCGAATTGAATTTCGCGTATGCCACGTACGTTGATGAAATGGGCTCACCGGCCGGTGCAAATTAAGTTTGTGCGAGCAAACTAGCGTCCGTTCGCGCGGCGACTTTTCAGAGTGAAAACGCGACGACGTAATTGAAGCGAGAGAGAAAACCAGGTCGCCGCACGTAACCCAGCATGCGGCTTCCCTCCCCCCAAAACCCCCACATTGCCCTGTCGCCTCTCCAATTCCTTCCCATCTCGCATTATATATAGGCGTCTCGACCCCTTCCATCGCTAGCTTGCCATACTCAGACTCTGCAAACAACGACGTTGCATTGCATTGCTGCAAGAAACAGAGAGGAGAAGAGAATAGAACGAGCTAAGCTAAGCTTGCTCATTGACTCATTGTTTGTTAATTCTTCCATGGCGATTAGGAGGCAACTGGCGTGGCCGGTGATGGTCGTGGCGGTGGCGCTGCTGATGCTGTCGGTGCTCGGCACGACGGTGGCGGCGGCGAGGCCGTTGGACGGCGAAGTCGACGGATGGGTGGCCGGCGCCGGCGGCGGGGTGGGGGCGTCGATCGTGGAGACGCTGAGGAGGCTGTACCTGCAGCAGCTGGGCGGGCCGGGCCCGTCGTGCGGGACCAACAGCCCCAACAACGGCTGTCCGCCGTAGGATCGGTCGAGACAGATCGACGCGCGGCGAAATCGTGGCCGTCCATGTGCCGCATGCTCCGGGTTGGCCTATGCAAGCTGGCCGGCCGGGTTAGCTTAGATAGATGATTACGTTATGGTTAAATTTTTTTTGTAAGGCCTGACTGAACTTTTGGGAGATCAGATTCTTTTCATTGATTGGTTTTCTTGGTAAAAATCTTCCCACGGTGAAGTTTATGGTGGGAGTGGCGATCTGTGTACATAACAAAAGAAATGTGTACGTACAATATATATACGGCGTGTGAAATTTTAATAAAAAGATGTATTGATTAAGTAGTCTCACATAAACTTATGTATTCTTTTTCTCCGATTGACTTATCTACATGTAACTTGTAAGTAATTATAAGTTGTGCTTCTATTATTGTATTTGTGTCCCATCTGGATCATTTTCTCCCACTTTCTTTGTCTGTGAAGAAATGGACACATTCGGTATGAAGCGAGTAGACATGCTCATGTATGCATGTGTGCGTGCGTCAGCGCGCATCTGCGGTCACGTGCAATTGTGCATATATAGGATAGTCAAAGTGTCAAACAGAGGCATAACTAATTACTTTTATGGGCCATGGCCTATTAATAATCTGGCCCATCAGTAAGTAGAGTACAAATTACAAAGCCTGCAATTGGAATATGACATCATCAATGGTCTCACGCGTCGTCTCACCATGGCAGAGACGGGGTGCTGAGCCCATCACGTGTCAGTCCACACTCCACACCGTAGGTTCAGCTGTGCATTTCTCATTTCCTTCGTAGATTAGTTACAATTCTCTATGATTATATTCTCCCTCCTTTATTATTTTTGACCTGCAGCAACACTATCCGGAGCCATTATTTACCTTTTGTCATATGTCATATAGGGGGTGTTTGGTTTCCTGCATCCTCCTGAAACAGGCTGGAGGGATGCAGGGACTGGTTGTTTGGTTGCCTGCTCGCCTGGTTGAGCCAGGCTCTGCCCATGCACGAGGCACCCTGTGGCCAGGCTCTGTGGGAACGAGTGAATCGGCCGTTCCTGTCGGGACTAGCTCGTCTAATGACTCTATTAGTGTATGATTAGTGAATATCAAATGATATTAATATATTTTAAAGATGTTTAAGACATAGTTAGATAAAATAAGTACTTTAGGAGTGTATTTGCATCAAATGAAAATCATAATCATAACCTTGTGATATTTTTATCTCATGCAACATGTCTTTGTAAAGATAACCAAACAACATCTCTTCTCAGCTAGTCTAGGTCGATGCAGCCAACCAAACAGGACATGGTCGCATAGATTCAGCATGTCCCATATAAGCTGGTTCTCAGATACAAGCCAGGCTCTGTCAGCATGCGAACCAAACATGCCCATAGTCCCGTGGCCAGCGTCGGCGCCGGCGCGCCAGCCACCACTCGCCGACGTCGATTACTTTCTGCTACGACGTGAGACGTCCTCCCATTAATTTCCCTTCCGCTTTCAACTTTTTTAAGCACTTTTCCACTTTCAACTATTGCCACATGGTAGCACCACAAACAAGCCAACAACATACCCTGCATCCTGCATGAATTAATGAACGCACGACGGGGATAGCTCATTTCAGTGCAGACCGAATAATGTCGGTGCTTTAAGGTTTGTGCAACTTAATTATACTTGGAAGGAAAGAAGCTTGGACCAACCTCTTAAGTTGGGATTTTTGTTTTCCAGTCAAATTTCTTTCCTATTTTGACCGAAGGTAGTCAAATTTTGTCACCACTAGAGCTTGATCCCATATCTGCCATACCTAAATTTGCAAAGTGTGGCTGCCACATAAAGTTTGGCGAAGAAATGAACGCCATAAGTTAGAAAAATTTTGGCTAAAAAATAATTATATGAGACGTGGGATGCAGTGCTGAGAAATTATGGCAACGCACAATTATAACGTAAATCAAACGTACAGTTAACAAATTGTGGCATCAACACCAACCTCGTCTCATCAAACCACATGCTCTATCACGTTTAAATCACTATCCTATCTAGTTCATTGTCAAGTCCCCCCATAAAGTTTTTATTTGATCTCTTGTCAATATTAACCTCCAAGTTCCCAACGCATTCGTCCCTTATTACTACTACTTGTTTTTAGTGCTTTTGATCTCTCTTAGTTTCTAGATGGTCACCTAATCATCCCCGCTAAAAAAAGATGATCGCCTAATTAAGCTAGTGCCTACGTGGCTACGTAGGCTTGTGCACTAGTCGGTGTTTGCCTCCAACTAACCCCCGAATTTCTTAAAACTCTGGGCCTTTTGTTTAAAAGCACAATATTGGTCATAAACCGATTACCTTACACTTCAAATGGCTCTATTTCTCCCGAAAGTTTCTAGAACCAAGTTTGCCAGCTTAAAACTTAAGGACCCATGTGGTACAACTTTAATTATAGTATTCTTGTCCCGTGAAGTTAGAGCTATACCAAATACTTTTGGAGATCCTATAATATATAAAGTGGAGATGCAGTTTTGCTCCTAAAAACTACAGGTAGAGTTGTATTTCTTTTCACTCTACCTTCTACCTTCATCGTAGAAGGTGTACTAAATGGATCCTAGGAATCTACTTTTACTTTTCCATGCTTGATGTTTGTTGCATCGGTCCCACTCCTTCCAGTGCTAACATGCATGTACTTCTTCCTTTGTTGCCTGCTGCCCTCATGCCTCCTTCCTAGACATATAGGTCCAAGTATTCAAAACTTTTATATAATTATTAATTATTTTTCTATCATTTAATTTATTGTCAAATATACTTTTATGTATGTATACATATAGTTTCACATATTTCACAAAAGTTTTTGAATAAGACGAACAGTCAAACGTGTCAAAAAGTCAATGGTATCAAATATATAGGGACGGAGATAGTATTCCACAGGCAATGAACGGTGTCGTATGTCAAACCACAGGGTCATCACATCATGCTGCGGAACGGTGTCATGTTGCATAGTACTGCACGGCCACGCCATGTCACTGCATGGTGTCGCTCAACGGCTAAGTGAAATCAAGTATATTTGCGTAAAATTTTTTTAAATTGGTATATTCATGCAAATTCGTCAAAATGTTCTAGGAGCTGGGCAATGGCCAGCTAGTCCATCAGGTTGCCAACTAGCTGGGCTTGCCCTACCAGCACCTCAGTTTGTTGTTAGCTTCCTGCGGTAAGGTGCTTCGCGTTGCAGAAGAAATCAAATCTAGGAGTTGCCACGGACAAGCTCACCTCCGGCTTCTAAAGGTCATCCGCCAACCCGTTTTCTCGTCCAAATCCAGACTAAGCGATTGCAATATTTATGGGTGGGTGGTGAGGACATTTTCAATAGGAAAAAGTTTACTTTACCTCATTCTCCTCTCAACTCTTTTATTTGTTTGAAATACAACCATAAACTCCAAAACTCGGGTATTTCACACTCTAACTTTCAGTACCATGAAAAAAAAAAAGCCCCCTAGTGAGCAAGCCTTTTCTCACCTCGCAAGGTTAATTAGCTTGCCCCTACTGGCCAGGTAATTTTACCGGTTCCAAACACAAATCCTGCCATCTGAATAGGTTAGGATAGCCCATGCGCGAGGTAATTTTATAGGTTCCAAACACAATCCTACTAGCCTAGGTTAGGATAGCATTGCCTAGGATCCAAATTAAACGTGCCCATAGTCTCTTCATCTCCACGACTGTTGTTAATCCGTTATCAAAGTAAGACAACACAACCTCGTGGTAGCTAGAATCGATTGAAATTTTACAATTCTCCATAAGTATTTCACAACCGGAAAGTAGCTTTATTAGGGTAAATAATCACTTTCTTGGTGGAAATCCATAAAGTTTCTAGTATATAAAGCTCTTTTTTATTTTGTAAAAAAATCTGTGGTATTAGACAATAGTAATAACATATTACAAGATCAAATTACTGAATTCGGTTATGAGATTTGAAGGTGATAAATGATTAATCGAATTAAGATTTTTATTTCTTATTTTTGTTCATTAACTGTTTGCCAATTTATTATTTCTCCAACAAAATGGTATTTCTTAATCTTAGCATTTTTTGCATGGTTATTAATATCACATTTTCCTATGTGAAATCTTTTAAATATTTTTATAGAAACTTATAGTATGCTGGGGATTTCTATTTTGTTCATCAAATGATCTAAATTAAACAGCGGTCCTGATGCATCGAACATAATTAGTTGGTGCCATAATTTAAAGTAGCTTTGCAAGTATAAATATTTCTGCTGATATATGTATCAAGTGTGCAGCGACAAAGCCTACGGAATAAATATGTTTGCAAGCAATTTAGTCCAGATTAAATGAAACGAACCCCAGGAGCCAATTGGACCCATTCAATTTCATCGTGGTCTTCTCAAATTCAGATCATGGCGGCTTATAAAACTATTCGATTAGTTGTCGCCCCAAAGGGAAGCCGATCTCACACTTTTCGCCCACATTCTTGTCCTAAAAGACGCATAAACTACTTACTCTTGCCATTTTGCATCCAAAAAGGAACCACTTAAAAACAGAACAATTGTACTCCAACAAGGGAGCATGTAATTAACATATATAAATGTCCGACCTTGGAAAATTAGGAATGTAGTCCTAGTTAGTCAGTTAATTAACAAGTGTCACACATTTAAGGACAATTAATTAGCACGTGAAGTTAGTGCAGCTTAGACCATTCCTCTGTTGATACGATGTAGCATCCTAGCAGGTGCTCGATAAATCTTTCTAGAAATTCTATATGTCTAGCTAAGTAAGTACGTGCCTATGTCTCTCGTCACGTCACACGTAACTAAGCATGCATATGCAAAGCTAATATTGCACCATTTAATTGGTCGGGAGCCTAAAGCATGAAATCGTGTCCTATATATACATTCACCCTGGTAGCCCATAGTACCATCAAATCCACAGAAACAAGAGATATCATAGAAGCAGAGAGATCAAAGTGTGAGACCGAATTAACGATCAATTAATCGAGAGATAAACAGATCGAGCTTTGGTTGTTAATTCGGAATATATACAAGTAGCTACATTTTTCATGGCGATGGTGGTGATCAGGATGAGGCTGGCTATCGTGGTGGCGATGCTGCTGATCGGCGTGGTATTCTTGGCCGTCTCCGGCGAGGCGGCGCGGCCTCTGATGAATGAGCCGTCGGTGTTCACCGGCGGCGACGGCGCCGGCGTGGTCCAGATGCTGCTCCGGCAAATGTACCTGCAGCGGCTGGGGGCGGGGCCCTCCTGCGGCACAAACAGCTCCAATGGTGGGTGCCCACACCGACCGTGATCTATCAAAGATTCAGAGGGCCATAGAAAAACAAGAGACCTACGTACAAAAATATTCATTGTCCTTTTGAAGGCGTAGGGATCGTGATCCATGACGCTGTCAACCTGGCTTTTCAGGAAGGATGAGCATGGTGGGTAACGGCAATTAATTATTTGATAAGTAGTGAGTGATAAAATGTATACTATATGTGTGCGCATGATCGCTCGTATTCTTTGTTGTTAATTTGATTCTTTGTATACTGTTCTGGTTTGATTCATTCTGTGTCTGTAATTTAATTTATGAGACCTTTGTAAGCAACATTGTTGCAGTTGCATTTTGAATAAAAACACGAAGTCGTGTGTATTCAACTTTGACATTTATTATGTATTATTATAGAATATATTTATGTGTTTCAGTTGAATGTTGAATATAAGATTATATATTAAGTGCAGCATGTATAAATATTTATTGTTCATTAGATTCCTCTGCAAAAATAGTAAGTCCTGTATTTTTTCTTTTAGCTGCAATAGTCTGTTTTGGAAAGTTTTTTTTAGTAAGATTGATTATAAGTTGTACAGTTAAGGCTCCACTTAATTGGAACAAAGCAATATACATAGGAAATTTCGAGGTCTGTATCACCTTAGAGAAACTCCCTTTTAACGTGCGATATATCTGGTGCACGAATAATAGCGCCTACGAGTTGTATATAACATATATATTCAAGAAAGCAAAAGTGCTTTAAGTTTTAGGGCATATTCAAGAAATAATAGTCGGTTAAAAAATTTTATATATATATATACACGGATGTACTATTCTGTGAGCGGGTGCAACCTCTGTGGCCTCTACACCGACCCCCTGCCACGTGTCCATAGTAAATTTGCAACCATCGTAAAATCGTAGTTTTATGATTTATTGCCATAAGTTGATGTGTCACACAGAAATAATTATTTTCTTGCATGATTAGTGGATGGTAATTAGATACTGCATGTTGCATGGTGACAAACGCAAATACCAGATTGGTAGTGGATTAATTCCGTTAATTGCTCTATCACTGTGCATGGTGTGTACTAATTAATTAATGCATTAATTAGTTGTATGAATGTCATATTTGCTGCCATAAAAGGATACATGCATGCGTTTTTTGTGGTTTGCATGGAAAGAAGTAAAAGGATCCATAATTTAAGTTGCCATGCATGAAAAGAAATAAATGCCATGATTCAAGGTTATTTTCATATTAAAAAATTCGGATAAATGTGCAATTAATATTAATCGGGATAGCCAGGTTTATAAAAGTAAAATTTTTGCAATGATAGTATTTTACTATTATACTTTCGAGAAGGGACACTTCACAATGATAGTAAAACTGTGCTTTAAGCAAAATGAAATAAATTTTAGGCCTAGTAAGATATGAGTGATAGTAAAAAATACGTCTAGTAACTTTACTTATTACAACGTAGTGTAAGAATACAAACTGTGTTACTGTAAAAAAAATTAATACTTGACGTTATAATTTTACTTATTATAGCATGCATGGAAAGATTGTAATGATATGTTTTATGAATGCATGCGTTTTTTGCGATTTGCAGGCTAAATTGAGTGTGCCATCCATGGAAAGAAATAAATGCCATGATTCAAGGCTATTTGCATATTCATTGGTAGTATTTGTACTAGTATACTTGCGAGAAAAGACACTTTGCAATGATAGTAAAACCACTGCTCAATAATAAGATATGAGTGATAGAAAAAAATACGCCTAGTAACTTTACATTTCACTATTATAAAAATCATTGATCCGAGTGAAAATAAAACTACACCTATTAAACTTCATAATGTGTCATCGTAATTTTATTTTTGCTATGGTCGAGACCATAATTTAAAATGACACGCCATGATTACAATAACATGCTATATGATAAGAACCTATATTGTAAAAAGAACTATAGTAAATATTATTATTTAAATTTATAATAGGTACTAGTATAATCCTATTTATGGGCAGAGGTTTTCCAATAATTTAATTAGGTGAGTAATTTATTATTGATAATTAACTTGTTTCCTAATTAATATGAGTGTGTGCATGTGGCACCCACGCCACATCTAGCTGCACAGAATGACCTGGGTGCATCTCATGTGGAGGCTGCACCCACCCATAGGATATATATATATACACACATATATATATATATATATACATATATGTACATATGTATGTACATATATGTACATATGTATGTACATATATGTACATATATGTATATATATACATGTATATATATATATATGTATATATAATTTAGGGGCATTTATGGCATAAGCCAAAACTAGCATATAAGAGATAAGATTAATACTAAATGGTGCATAAAGAATTTTCTCTTACTGTCTACTGAATGCTATTGAGGCTGAGTTGTAAATAGACGGTGAAATCAGATTATTAGCTACACACAAAACAAAAGAAACATGATTATTATATGATTAATTAAGTATTGTTTATTAAAAAAAATTACTCATAAATTTATATGACTTTTTAAAATAATTTCTATATAGAAAGTTTTCACATAAAACATACCGTTTAGTAGTTTAAAAAGCATGCTAACAGAAAATGAGACAAAAATTTAGCCACTATGCTGAATCAAACTCGCCCACAAAAGATCGTTGAAAATATTATCCAAGAAAAATGTAGGACTAAGATAGAAAAAATAAAAACGTTGCAATTTTGAATTGAACGCACATATATAGACTTTACTTCGCAGAGCCACGGAGAGACATAGCTAAAAGTTTACTGGGGCTAAGTCGCTAAGGGAAGTGTCTCCAATTGTGCTTCAAATTTTGTGGTGACATATTGAACTTTGTTTATATTTGCTCCGCAAATGTCTCCATTATTTGCCAATATTTATATGATTGTTAATTTTTAGTATTCCTCGATTTTTTTCTGGCGGCATATCAAACAATGTTGACTGATGGCGATGACAAAACATTCAAGTGTAGTATTTTCTCTGGATGTGATGGCTGAGAATGTACAAATGGCTGACCAACCCCACGTAGACCTACATATGTTCGTACTACTAGACCTCGCAAAGTTGGTCTCTATCGTCCCCATTTGGTTTGCCAATCATCAGTTCATCACTAATATAGTTAATTAGTAGCTAACTCTTACATATTGATGTCATCAATTCCTGTATTAAAGCATGCATGAACTCCTCAAACTAAAGCCATAAGAGAGGTATGCATTCCATAAGAGAGATATCCACATCAAGTCATAAGCATGTTTAAGTAAGTCAATTACAAGCGGAGACCAGAGAAAATCTTTACACAGAAAGAACAAACAAGACCAAATTCTAAACCCCAACGTGAATGCGTTCATGCGAATATATGCGTGCATGTAGTATCTATAGCCTCTGACCAGAAATTCATCTATATTCTCATCCTGCATCATGTTGAATTTGAAGTCAAAGAAAACCTAATATTAAGAGATGCATGTAACCCTGGTTAGTTGCTGCCTACGTAACATGCAAGCATGCGTAGGGGTCCACTGCCAAAAAGTTTCTTCTACTTTAATTATCTGGATAACCTAACTAATTGACTTCTTTTAGGGATTGTTTAGATGGGGCTAAATTTTTTTAGTCCCTATAATATCGGATGTTTGGATATTAATTTAAAGTATTAAACGTAAACTAATTACATAGATAGAGGCTAATTCACAAGACGAATCTATTAAGTCTAATTAATCCATGATTAACACATATTTATGGTAGCACTACTTTGTCAAATCATGGACTAATTAGACTTAATAGATTCGTCTCATAAATTTAGTCTCTATCTGTATAACTAGTTTTATAATTTGGTCTATATTTAATACTCTAAATAAGTGTCCAAATATTTAATGTGACAGAGACTAAACTTTAGTCATAGTTCCCAAACAGTTCCTTAGAGAATGATTGACACGTATAGATATATAATAATATATCTGACTAGTCCCTAGCTTGCAACTGTTTGGACACCTAGAAGTTTGCATTCTTTTACTGGGTATTAATTCCATATATGGTCTTGGGGAAGTTAGCCTTCAAAATCCAACGTGTGGGTACATTTATCATTTGAAACTACTTGTGGTGGGCACATTAACATCCGAAACTTATTAGCGCGCACACTATAGGGAGCACAAAGCACGAAGTGGATTTATGCTCTCCGACGTTCTCTCATTTCTTGCACGTAATTTAAATAGTTATGAAAAAATAATGTGTAATATACCACTTTACAAATATGCAAGCATAAATTCAATTTCTATAAGTTAAAAAAATGCAAATATGACTGTAAATTTACGCATACTACAAGTAAAAAAAATACAATTGTGACTGAATTTACGCAAATGACAATAAAATAAAATATGACAGTAAATTTACGCATACTAGTTAGAGTTTTTTCATTTTGTTGTAACTCGTAAAGTTCAAACCCTGCATGTTCGTGGAGTGATATATCACAATTAATTTATTTTGTTAAAGTTCATAATTATTTGGATGACATCTTAAAAATGAGGGAAAGTCCTGTTAAGAGTTCAAATTAAAGACTTTACTTCCCGCACAAGTTTTTTTTGATAATGGAATTCATTTCGACCTTTACTTTAGAGAAGCTACCGACTATTATTATAAAATTTGCAGGACTAATATCTGCGAATTACAATAACACATGGCTTGATTATAAATAAGAAAACTAATACTAAGACCATCCTAAAATAGATAATACCATTTTGGTTGGCCAAAATACAAAAAATAATCATTGCCTTCCTCAATCCAAAGAAATAATCTCTGAAACTAGTAGTTGATCGTTTGTCAATTGAATCATCCCCTTATGACCATTGGCATGCAAAGTCAAACCAAAAACGAAAGCAACACCGAAGATTAGCTAAGTTGTAAACATCCGTCATTAGCCCAAACTTACTCTGATTCGACCAGAGCATGATGAACTTCTAATATGATGCCTTCAAGAAGGTTGTGACATCTGGAATATCGTCATCACTAGATTTTCACCCAAAGTCCATCTTAAGAAATGGAAAGAAACGATACACCAGATTTGATGACAAAATCATTTAACATCGCCTTCAGCTTGGTGAGTGGCGCCCACAGGCTTCACCAATGTTGCACTCTATTGCTGATCGTCGTTGTCACTAGGCCATGAGTCACCAGATCCGACCACACATGGCCAGGTCTGGAGCCGAGGCACCGCCGAAGTCATCGTTGTCCATGTTGTCGCGTCGAGCTGTCCTAGACCGGGCGAGGCCCTCGAGGCCAGACAAAGCCGTCATCGCCATTCCACGGACTCGCCCCCACAGTTGCGCCCTCACGCCACTGCCATGCTGACCCCACCTCCAGATCTTGCCGCGGGAGCCATGGTCACCATCGCCACCGCGCCCTCGCACCGACCTTGCCTCGCCATGGCAAATCAAGTCGAAGCCGGCGCAGTCAAGCCATCGCAGCCGATATCATCGTACGTCACCATCCGCCCGCCGCCACGCCCCGCTGCTGCTTCAGTCACGTCATGACAACACAAGGTTACTGAATTTACCCAACATATACAAGATATATATACATGTTAAGCTATAGTAGCTACTTAAACTTGCTTCATCCCTTTCACAATATGTGCATATGATTTGAAACTTGTTTCACAGAATAAACAGTTTTTAGGCACTGATTTCAATAAACAGAAATCCATATATTTTTAATTAACCAATGAGATGCTTGGAAGTAGAAACTTTACAATTCCACATTCACATAATTATAACTGAGGTGGCGTAAAGAGAATATTTTTTTCCTGTTCTTAATCTTTGCTAAACAAACCAGAAAGGCTTATATTGTGTGGGACGGAGGGAGTATTTGACAAGTTAAAAATGGTGCATATTTCATGATAGACGAGTTGGCTGGTTCGACGACCTCCAAACATCTGAAGGAAATTCATTCTGAGACTACCATAGTTTGGCCAAATCATGCAGCCGCGCGCAGGCAACTGGAAGCTAGCAATGCAGCATCCACGTAGGTGCCTAGCTTATCTAATTAACATGCATATGCGTGCTGAATTCCCGTCAAAATCTGAGACTGACTGCACGCCCGGTCTCACACGTAACATATGCATTCCGAGCACTATGCAGCATTCAAGAAGCATCAGCAGCAGCTACGTACCTTAGCTATTATATCCAAAATTCCCAATCCATTCCCCCCTATATATAACCGCGTGTATAGCACTTGGAATCACACATCAATCTCATCAGTGCCAAAGTTGAGCTCTGTATTTTGCAGCAAAACTGCAGCAGCACAATCTCCTCACTGTTAATTCGTTCTGAAATTCTAAGTCGTTGGACTACATGGTGGCGATGATGAGGCCGCAGCCGAGATTTGTCGTGCTTGTGATCTTGGTGGCGACCATGGCGGCGTTCCTCGTCGCGTCGAGCTCTGCGCGGCCGTTGAGCGGCGGCGATGGGTGGGCCGGAGACAGCGGTGGCGTCTCCGGTGAGTCCTTCCTACAGCTTCTCCGGCGGGTGTACCTTCAGCAGTTGGGGTCAGGGCCATCATGCCAGACAAACAGCTCCAACGGCGGATGCCCACCTCCATCTCCATCTGGGAATTAATTGATTAGAGTGGGGGGCCCACTCTGTCATGCACATAGATGGCTTAATTAGTACTATAGCACATATATGGTGGTTTAATCAATTTTTTAACCACTTGGGTAGTGTGTGTGTATATATATA
>CM002484.1:6254018-6272407 GCA_000325765.3 Leersia perrieri
AATTTTAAGAGTATTATTGAATCTGTGAGTATAAAAAGACAAAAAGACTTGAATGTAGGAATCTTTAGGGTAACAAAAAAAACTTAGGGTATAATCAAATTAAATTAACAGCCATCAATATCATATTCTTTTTTCTAAAAATGGGTGAACGCTCACCAAAAGTGAGAAAAAAATCTTAACACTTTGTAGGAATATACATCTTCAATTACAATTTTATTATTTAGCTGTCCAATTAAAATTGCCCGTAGCGAAGCACGGGCATTTTTGCTAGTGTGTCTAACGTCTTACGTCACGAAATGGAGGGAGTACGTATTAAAACCTATGAATGCATGCAAATTAGATATGTATTTATGTCACTGGCAACTAGACATGTATTTCGTTGGTTGTCATATATACTGGAACTCAATGGATATCATTTATAAGCTATAATCCAAATTAACCATGTGGTGGTATTTGACTCTATGGGCAGTTTGGGTGTTTCCATGTTCCAAGAAATATTTGTATCCATGTTCGAGTTATTCGTATTTGCTCCGATATCAAGCTAAAAGTGTAGAATAGAATATGGTAGAGTATTATTCGTCCGTATCCGCTCTATTTCCTTTGCTATCTTCAGCATATATATGGAAGGCCGCAGGGCATCCGAACTGCACCGCTGCTGGACGAGCAGCCAAAAACAGACAAACGCAGAACTGCGGACGATCCAACGATCAAAAGACTGGACTAAATCAACGTCCACTATGTACATATCTAACTCTTACAGAATACAGACAGTGCATGGTTCCATCAATCAACATACGCTCCGTTTGTCGTCCACCCAAAACCGCCCACCAGCTAGCAGCCCTAGCATCTTCCAAAACGGAATTAATGCCTTGATAGTTCGATGCCAATAATGCTATACAGGTTAGAAGATTTCATCGTATATATAGCATATGATATGCTGCAAGTGGCCCTCATCGTCACGACGGCAGCGCAAGAGAGCGACAGGAAAAGAAAATGTTCAGCAAAAATTCATTTTTCTCTGAATGTTTTCTCACAGTAACCAGTTAACCAGTCCAAGATTTCGCTTTTTAATCAAGTAAATAGGTCCAAGATTTTGGTTCTCTCCCTTTTTTTTTTTTTTTGCAAGCCAATTTGTACCAGTACTATACCTGTCCTACATTCAAGTAGCACAAAGTAGTTGATTACTCTACCACATGGGAACATGTAAAGACGGATTTCCCAGTATCATATCCTTGACTAATTATGCACCTACTACTTGCATTGGATTTGACTTAGGCCTGAGGCCTCCAATGAATGGACAGCCTCATTTGGAGGACTGTGATTAATGTTGTGCCGTCAGGACTCGCAATTCTTTTCAGAAAGACCCCCCAAGTTGGAACAGAGAATTGTGTAGCCGTAATAACACATGGATGGAAAACAAACCTTTCAACGCCGTTCTGGTCCTTGCACTTGAGCGGTGTGGGCATCGAATCGAACCGGATTCTCCCCGTCCGGCTCAGATTAATCTTCCTGTTGCTCAATGATACTTTGCAAAAAAGAAAAAAAAAAGTAGTCACAGAAGCCGGCGGCAGCAAAAAGTTGTACCTGGAAAGGCCAAAAGGAGCGTAACATGACAAATTCAGGGGCAGCAGAAGTAAAGTTGCAAAAGTTGTGATTTCAGCGATTCCAGTTCATTCTCAACTAGATAAGTACAATCGCAACATATTACAGCCTTGTTAACCTGACAAACTGAAGCTTGGGCTTGGGCTTAGGCTCTGAGAATTCAGTAACTTTCAGGTTTATGTACAACTATGTGTAAACATATAAAGCATAACCAACTGTACAAATTTACAATCTCTGCAGAGAAACTAGCTACGAAGTTAGTATAAAAGCAACACTGCAACAATACTTAACCACTGCAGAATGCCATAGAAGTTAACAAGGTGAAATACTCGCTGCCAAAGGGAGAAAGGATAGATTCCTCCACTTACTTACACTGGAGCAACGAAGACCTGGAAGTACCAAAGCAATTGATCAGGTGCATCAACACAAGAACAGATAAGAGGATAGTATTACGTTAGTGGGAGTCAGGGAGGACTAAATACCTGACATACAAGAACTATATATATTCTACCTGTCTTTCTTTCCGTGAGCTGATAGTGCCACGAGTATATCAGCTGCTTGGGTGATGCTGCTGCTAGAATCGACACCTTGATTGGGGCGTGGGTGCTGTGTTTCTCTTTCCAACGTCCCATTTACTGTACAAAACCATTGTAGAAGCTTTAATAGGGGTACAAGACATGTTAATGCAATACTGCAGGAGAACATAAGTTTCCAAGCAACATACTCAACGAGGGAGCATTCTGCTGTTGATCTGCCGAATTTGCAAGGCAATCAGGCCCTTGGAGAACTATACTTGGCGCTGTGCATGCCATACTTAGTTTACAGTTGACGGGAACCATTGTTGATGCACTGGAATAGTGAGCTTCAGGCATGTTCGCTGCATGAACCTTAGAAATCTTTCTCAGAACACGGAGGTGGGCGCCATACTTCTAGGTAGACAGCGATGAGGTATTGCACTCATTCGTGCACAATTTTGAGGTACCATACTTGGTGCATGGACTTGAGGTGCTACACTTGAAGTTGGAGCAACAATGCTTTTAGCATCCAGAGATGAGTTTTCATATACCCTACTTTGTGCAACAGATACCTGGGCTTCAGTTGTCATACTCGGTGAACTAGAACATAGACTTGCTGCAGAGTTACCAAACGTTGATCTTGATACAAGAGAAACATGCCCTTCAGAATCAAAACTCTGTGCAAGGGGAGTATGGCCATGAGATTCAAGGCTTGGTCCAACAGAATCACAACAATTAACACTCTCGCTGATTAATGCCCTCCTCACAAGGGTATCATCTGGTGTCATCCTCGCAGCAGAATCCTGACTTCTCGTGCAATGGGATGAAGAGCTTTCATAACACACACTTGAGATGGAGAAATGCTGTCCTTTGAGTGCCACGCTCACTACTGTCAAATCCCCATCTGTGGAATCCACAGGTTCATATTTCTGAGGTTGTACACTTGGTGCTTGAGAATCATAGCTAGCTCTTGTAGATGCAGAGTTCATGTTTGTTGTACTATTGGAGATATTATCCAGTTTTATACTCGAAGGATAACATGCAAGCTCTCCATGAGACTTGTACCATTCTGATGGCTGCCAATCATAGAAAAGAAGTTTAGAACATGATATGAGAACAGCACATATATGTACTAATTGTCTATTTGATTAGCAAAAGATATTCAATAGGCTGTAAGCATGTCCAACAGTCCAAGAATACAATAAAACTTTATTTATCTATCTACAACTGCTTCTTTCTTGCTAGCATTCCAAGAGGAGAAGGCTCATAGCTTGCAATTCAGCTTCACAGAAACATACCACTCTCCAATAATAGAAATATTCTTTCTCCCAACAGTACCGCATGGTAATTATCGTTTATGTATATATCTACAGCACATGCTACTTGATTTGAGAAATTAAATAGTATGGTGTATTTTCAATGCAATAGCAGCATGTGCCAAATTTTTCCAAGAAATCCGCATTACCATCCATCATGTGTGCCTCTGACAGTTTATCCTAAATAAAATGCCAAATCTACCAAACAACATGCAATGTACAAGCAAACTAACAAGAATTAAATAGTTCATTGAAATCCCTAAGACTCAAAGCCCACATTCCATTGTTATTCATTGTTGGTTCTCAGGCAATCCCATTCTTAGTGATCCTCCACAGAAACATCCTAGAGAAGCAGGCAAGCTATTTATTAATCACAAATATTTTTGTTTCAGTGTTCATGATTATAAAATAAAAAGCAGATACATCATGTGCATATGATAATTTCAGTAACAGTGAAGAAAGAATTAACTTCCATCAAAAGCTTTGTGCAGTAACAACTTCTTTCAAAAATCTACAACTAAAAATATAATGCTTTTCAGTCTTGCCAGTTTCTAGCAGAAATTTATAGTATTTTTCTTCTTCTGTTTTCATAACACTGTACTTCTTTATTACTGCAAACGTTCTAAAAAGAAGACACAATCAGAACTTACATCGTAGTTAAGTTTTGTCAAGGAATCCAAAAGCAATCGCTCTCCAACTATTATAATATTTTTTTGACCATTTCCTCACGAGTAATCTTGTTATCCTGACAAATAGAAAAAGGTGTGGTTTGAAACATTAGATGAAACATAAGAGACAACTAGCAGCAACATTCAGTGACAACTTCCAACAGAACATTATAGTAATACCTTCATCTCTTGATAGTGATGAAAGAGCAGCTCCCTTGCTAGTGATGACACACAATATGGTAATGTTTCAAAGAGAACTCTGAATGAGATCCATGGAGAAGTTGGTCCATTATCAGATTCGCACACCACCTACATGAATGTCATATGTCTCAGGTCAAAGACAATTGTTAGGTTTTTGTGATAATCTTGTACCTGTTTTATCCAACACAAAAGGTGTTAATAGAACTAAATATGAACCTCAACAGGCATTCTCTACAAGATGAATCCATGTTTTTTTTTAAAAAAAAAAACTTCTCTCTGAATGAAATGTACCACAAGGACTCTTTAAAAACTCACAGGTTGAAGAGTAGAAAGATCCACTTCTTTTGGAGTTGGGCATAGCCAGAAACCCTTCAAGTGAAGCAAGTAGTCTGAAAATAAGAACAGTCTCGGTGTGAATAAATATACATTGTCGGAACCTTAACTCTTAAACGTCTTTCTAAATTGGGAGATTTACCTTGAATTTCTGGGGTAAGCCTAAAACTAATGAGATATTCCAGAGAAATATGAGTGCCTAGTTTTGATGGCCAAATCACGTAATAGTTTGGATCTAAGGAATTGTCAACACCAGAATCATATATGCTTAGAAACTCCTCCTGTGATACTGGTTCTATAGTTCCCATGTTGCCCAATATTGCTCGGCACAGAAACATGTACTGAACCCCTTTTTCGTCAACATCACAGAGACCCACACTAGAGAATTATTAAAATGTTTTATATTATCCACTAGTATAGAATTTGAACAGAGAATTAAAGAAATCCGACTAAAAGAATAACGTGGTAAAGGCACGGTTCTTGGGCGACAAATACACGCCAGTACACATATCAGAGTTATGTCTTGTACTTCTAGTACTGACAAAACCATTAATTAGAACTCCAACTATGTCTTGCTTCCTGGATCCAAGCCATCCATATCTCACATTTGCATCACCAATCTTCTTTCTCGTCAAAAGCACCTGTCTTTCAAAAGCTTCAAGCCTACATTGTTCAACGGCATCCTCTGGAAAGTACTGATGAATATGAAGTATGTTTTTGGGTGCCGCAAATGAACCCATGCCAGAGAGGAAAAGGTTCTGAACAAACTGAAAGATTTCACTGCCTCTCTCAACAGGTACAATCTTCTTGCGTAATATGTCTGTAATACAAGAGTTCTGTAAAACTGAAGGACTTGTTTGGAACCTTTCATTTGGAGCCTTTGGAACCATGCCCTCAGTTATATCTGGTCCACTGCCTTCAGTACCCATGTTTAATTTTACGGGTTGATCAACTTGCTTGTCAAAGAATGTTGAAGGAAAAAACCACTTGCCAGTGCCATCTAGCCATGAAACAGATTGCTGCTTTCTTGTTTTTAGGTTCACCATGGTCATTGATAAGAAATCAACAAGCAGAGGCTGACCATCCATCACAACTACAGCACTAGATTTGTCAGTTTTGAACCCATCAACAAGGGACTCCATTATTTTCTGAGGGAAATCACACCATGCACCTTGTCTGTAAAATACAACCTGAGTTGGCACCCCACTTTTCAGGTAATTGACGCAATCCTTAGCCAGATTAGGTTGAATGCAGCAACTCTGAGTATGTGAACTAGATAAGGGTATGCTCTCCAGATTGGGAGATACATTATCCTCTTCAACACGGCGATACTTGAAGTCTTTTGACAGGCAATCATCAACTAGCTTGTGCTTCAGGCACGAACCGTAGGAGTTTTGAAGTGAATCCATGGGATAGCTCCTGACAGAATAATAAGGAAAATGTTCTCCTAATATGATACAAAAATTTATATTTCTCCCTTAACCATGATCTCATATAACACAGTAGAATTATGTAACAGAGACCAGATCTCAAATGAAATAAGGAATACAGAAACATATCAGAGAATTAAACGTCATGAAACGGAATACAACTAAACAACTCGATACTAAGACTGACCTACTACAGTATACAGTTACACTTGCTCAAAAAAATTTGAAAGGTTCGTTGATTATAAAATTACAGTGGCAGTAATTCTAAAGATGGTTCGTTACTTCAAAATTACGAATATCCATTTCACGCACTAGAGTCACAAATCAATCGAATTTCAGCACAGATTTTCCTACCAGACGCCAAATAAACCGTCCAAAACTGAGAAAACCTACCAAAAGGAACGCGAAATCGAAGCTAATCAAGCGTAAGCGTCGCAGCCAAAAGGAGGAGACCTTTAGTAACACGAAAGGGGAAGGGGGGATAGACACCCTAATCAACACCCCATCGTCGGAGGCGGCCGCGAGTGATAGAATCGGGAGAGGGAGTGCGTCACCTGCCAGGGGAGATCGCGGTCGCAGCACCCTCCCTCGAGCCTCCGCCGCCTCCGCTCCCCTCGACGGCCGCGACAGGGGCAGTCAGGTCCCTTTCTCGCGGGGCCGGAGGTGGAGGCGAACGACGACGATGGAGATGGAAGAGGAATGGAGTTGGGAGATTCGTGGGCTGCACGCGCGAGGAGAGCCCATCTCGTCAGGCCTAGGTTTTGAGGCTTTAGCTGGTTGGGCCGTCTATACCAGTTAGAAGATCGACCAGAGTTCCAACAAATTTCGCGTCTAAGAGTGGAAAGAACGGTGACAAGTAAACAACAACGTCGCGAGAAAGGGGGAAAAAAAAGGAGATCATCATAGAGACAAATAATTTTGATTAATTCCAACTGATAATTCAATACGCATCGCTTACCAATTCACAATATAGTTTTCTTACATCGGAATCGATCTCCTACGGAGATCAGATCAAGGAAAAGAACGTGATTCTAGATATTGACATCCATTACAAATTCGAGGTTTACAATTGATTACAACTAGCAATATTGATCTAGCCGATCAGAAGCAGGGGACGATGCGTAAAGGAGCCTTGACGACGCCGCCGTCAACCCCGACCACCTTGCTCCGCTTCGCGTGGTGCTCCTCGTCACTGGCGCGCTTCATCTTCTTCCTGGCCTGCTCCTCCTCGTCGGCAGCGAACATGTCGAGAAGGTGTTGCGCCTGCTCCATGACGGTGTCTAGCCCGGGAACACGCTGCTTCATCACCTCGGTGGTCTCCGACACCATCTTCCGCAGCTGCAGCCTCGACCGCGACGCCAAATACCGCGTCACGGACTCGAGCGGGCGCCCGGTCACCACGAGCGACGCGGCGTGGACGGCGTCCTCCAAACCGACCGGCTCGTGGTCACCGACACGGCGCGCACCGCGGCGGCGGTCGGCGAGGGCGACGAGGAGCTCGCGGCCGCGGAGGAAGTGGCCGTGCAGGTTGCGGCAGGCGCTGCGTGCCGTCTCGTCGTCGGCGTACTCGACGAAGGCGTGCCCCCTGCGCTTGTTGGTGGCCGGGTCGGCGGCGAGGCGGAGGGAGCGGACGGGGCCGATGAGCTCGCAGGCGGCACGGAGCTCGCCCTCGGAGGCGTGGAAGGCGATGTTGCCGACGAAGACGAATCGGCTGCAGCAGCAGTTGACGTCGGTCAATGCGGCAGCCATGTTAGCTAGGTTGCGGAATTGCGGAGCGTGGCAGCAGGAGGTGAGACGAGAGAGACAGGAGAGAATGGAGAGTTCACGTGTTGGTGAATGGAGGAAGGAGGATCGATCTGCGCGCGGCAATATATAGGCGATGTATGTGCGGGCACTGGAGTCCGAGTCGGTTATGTATTCTGAAACCGACTCGGTTTTCCCGCGCAGTTCGTCCCGGCACGCGAGAGTCGATCTGCGGGGTCTCTCCACCAGTGGAAGCCGACTCGAAAGAGTTCACGTCGCAGCAGGAGGATGATCCGTGGAAATGTTCTAAATATAGTGTGTCCTCCTACGGGCACGGAGTCCTGTCCAAGTCGGTTTGGGGCGGCATAACCGCATAAGCCGCTGAATCTCCTGTTGACGTGACGGATCGTTGTGTGATGCGGCGGCGATGATCCGCGAGCGTGGCCTAGTGCACGAGAGTATGAGTTCTTCCTAGCGCTGACCAAATCATTTCACGTGTCAAAGAACCGAGTGCCGTATTAACATCTCCATTCACGTTTCATTTCCTTGCATCAATAATATACAATCTGTACATCAAATCCCTCCCTCCCTCCTCCTTTCCTTGATGTATCTACACCGGCTATGCCGCTATGGTACAACAAACACAAGCCACCGGCACCCGCCTATGCCGCTACATAAAAATATACATGCAACGCTTGAACCATCTCGTCCTACTCACATTGCTCTACGCCACCAACAAGATAAAGCTTTTGCCCGTCGTGTACCATGTCGACGTCCTGCACTCTGGCCCCATCCTTGCCGAGCAGCCGCAACTTCCCCTCGCCATCGCCGTCCAAACCAAGCTTCTCCTGCGCCGACCTGACGATGGTGTGCGGGATCCACACCACCACCCCCTCCCTCCGCTGTCCCACGGATGATACGAGAACACTGAGCATCTCCACGGATGCATCTTATCTGCAGCAGCAACAGCAGCAGCAACAACAACAACAGATCAGGACTGTGGCAGATTTTGCAATAGGATTTGTTGTGTGTTTACCTCTGATTTTGCAATATTATTACAATTCATTTCTGATTATTCAAATCATAATTTGGCTGCTGCTGAATGTGATGAGATGATATAAGCAACCGCATAAAGGATGTCTACTATCAATCAGTTTTTTTTAATTAAAATTAATCTTCTAACATGCTCTACACTTTTGTTCTAATAGTCAGTACTTTACCTCCTAAAGTTGATGTTGATCAATAGGAACTCGTGAAAGATAACCTTCATCTCAATTTAAGAATCAACATACTCCTACATATGTGTCCCTACGATAACCTCTGATCTATGTAACATTTTCCTGCTTCACTATATTGGTCATTACTGCAAGTAGAAATCAACCTAAGCTATATATCTATTTTTATTTAAAGGGTTCGATTGATTTCTACTGTCATCCCAATTAATTATAGTAGAAACATAGGAGGGTATATTAGTCCATAAAAATATGGTCCTGTAGGGCTAAAATCATAATATTTTCATTATTTGTAGCACATTAAAAAATACTAATGTACCCTTGAATTAAATACTTAAAAAAATACCACCCTTATAAACCAGTGTCCAAGACCTTCTTTGCTACCAGTAGTAACCACTGAAGCAAAGCTTATGCTGATTTTGTCCAGGTTCACAATGATGGTATGACTGCTGCTATTGCCATTGTGCCTTACACAGGTATTACTGTATTTTATCATTGCTATTTACTGAAATTTGGTAGTATCCCCTCAGTCTATTCCAAAATACTACTTCCATCGTCCAACCAAGTAAGCATTTTGGCTATGACCTGACGCATCCTAGTACAACGAATCTGGACAGATGTCTTCGTTGTACTAGGATATATCATATCCATGCTCAAATTCTTATATATTTGGACGGTGGAAGTAACAAGTTCTATCCCTCCCTCCCATGTTGCAAGTTTTTGTTAAAGTATTTGTGCCTTAGTTATTTAATGAATCATATTTGTCTCACACCTTGATACTCTCCTCACCCCCATAATATAAGACATGTACGTATTTTAGAACCTTTAAATAATTGACCAACTTTATTTAAATATAAATTAAATTTAGTTTATTAAAAATAATATTAAATTGACATTTGGATTCATTTTCATATGATTATTATGTTTTGTTGCTACAACATCATAATATGTGAGAAATTAAGATCAACGACTATTAATTTTAGAAATTGTGTCAAGTTTACCATGACACATAACTGTCTATCTAATTAAGAGGTTTGCTAGAATATATTTACAGTTGGGTAGCTTTTTAATTTGAGCCAAGAAGTTGTATAGGCTTTTCAGATAACTAATAAGGACACCTACAAGAGATTTTACTTATTGAATTTCATCTCTTAAATAGAGCACCATTTAATTTTATGAGTAAATTAGTCGAACGATCAACTCTTTTAGCAAGTTGTTGAATAATAATAATAAGATATTACAGAATAAATAAATAAATAAAAGACAATAATCCTTAACGTTGTTGAGACACACTCAATTTTCATAGAAATGCACTGTCTGAATCTAACCTATAATGCACTAACATGTTTTACTCATCTCTCATGCCTCACTTGACCGTGGAAGGGCTGAGATTAATTTGGATCATTTTGGATGGTTCAGATCATACCACGTCCCCCGCCTCACATCCCGCATCCCCTGGCCCGGCACACTCACTCACTCGCCCCATTCCCTTCCCTCTCACACGCACCTCGCACGTGGCCCCCGACTCCGAAACCCTATCAGCTACGCCGCTGCCAGTTCGTCGCCCCTCCTGCGTTGTCGCGTCCACTGGTTCGCCGCCCTCCTGCGCCACTATCTCCGCCGGATCACCGCCGCCGCCGTCTCCTCCACCGGATCGACGTCGCCCTCCCGCGTCATCGCCTCAGCCGGATCGCCGCAGTCGCCGCCGCCTCCGCCGAATCTCCGCAGTCACCGCCGCCTCCGCCAGATCGCCGTAGTCGCCGCCACCTCCACCGCCTTCCTTGCCGTTCGTTGACCTCCCACACCCCCGCCGCCGACTCATCGTTGTCCCGACAGGTGTCGCGCCGTCGCCGGCAAGTTCGCCCATGCTAATGCTAGCCTTGAAGAGGAGTGCCGAGGCTGCTACAGTTCAGATGGCCCTCAACCTGGTGACTCGACTTAATACCCTTTCTCATTTTCTCTTTTAGTTTTTCTGTTTTATCTGAAGTAAGATCAGTACAGATTCAAATGGGCGAAAAACTAAACAAAGCAATTGATACATTTGCGATTTCTGTTACATTACATTACTGAGGAGAGTTTGTAGCACTAATCCCGTTGACCTCATTTGTCCGTTAATAAGCATTTTGGTTAGAACTATTGTTAAATTGATTAATGCTATACCTAAATAAATTTCTAAAAAGACATCACACATCCTGTTTGTCGGTACTCTTTGATAATTACTCTGTTGCATATGCACATTACAGATTTCTGAACTACACCTGCGAGCAAGGGAAAATAATAACCAAAACCGGGATACATTTGACTGAAATGGCCAACTCTCTTTTGGCGTATTCCCGAAAAATGCAATTGACTGATTCAAGATATATATAAAAAACAGTGCTGAATACCGATATATGAGGACATACATTTCCGCATGAGAGCTGTTTAGTTTTTTCATCCAAAACTGTTCATAGATCTATTGATCTGTTGTACAATGCTTGTAAAAATCTATCTAGAGCAATGAAAGTTTCTGTCAGGTTTTGTCAGGAAAGTTTCTCACTGTATTTGGGGAAAACAATTCTCGCTCTATATAATATCATCAGTTGGTTTGCTCTTTGATTTGCCAATGGGGACAAATGGTTGATCTCATAGCTGAATTATTTAGCTGCAATGTTAATGCTAGAGGTTCCATAGTATAGTTACAATTTTCATTTCTTCCCTCACCTAAGCAAGGTAATGCTTTTGATTCCAGGGACCATTGTGTGCATTGCGTACAACTAGATGTTTTGAAATTATTTTGTTGATTTTAGTCCAGTTCCATGTAATTTCAGATATTTTTTTAGCTTGCTTCAGGTTGTCTATATTTTCAGATAGCTAACCTGCATGTGGGCTGAAGTATATGAGTCTGCAGTATAGATTCAACCTTTTTTACTATATAATTTGGATAATAATATGTGGTTGGTTAATTAGTTATATCCAAAAGTTAGGCATTTCCAATAGCCTGGTGTCCTAAATTACAAGGAGTATATGATATATCTACCCTTTTAAGTATCTTGTTAAGGTTGCTCTCTGTTTTTTTAGTGCAATGTATATATGGAAACCACCTTGCTAAGAACTACATCTAATGGAAACCATATTTCATTTTTTTAATTGATTCTTTTTGTAATTAGTACCTGGAAGATTAATGGATAATATGGTCTTATAACTGGAAATCATCAATTAGAGTTCACTGATAATTAATAATGAGTTTCTGATTAAAAAGAACAGATGCTTAGTAGCTGAAAAAAATTCATTGTTTACTGTTATTTAAATATATAATGCAAAATCGTGTATTGCAGCTTTAGGATCTTCTGCCAATTGTTCGGAGGGTAAAGACCCACACATTTCCCAGCATTGTCATTGGAATGAATACTCAATTAGCTAGCTTTTGGTTCATGTGTAATACTGCAGGCTACTTCATTGCCAGCAACTATACCTGCAGCTGAAACATCACCTAGAATTGTGTTTACCAAAGCTCAATGCAGTAATTAAGATTGACCAACTCGATCCAGATAAATGAATAATGTAAGTCCCCATATCTAACTACTTATCGTTTCTTTGGCCAGGCACAACCCTTTTTTGTGCAGAGTTGTGTAATGATAATGATAGTGTGCGTTTGTGTATACCCGGCTGTCCTCATTAGATTTGGTGGGGGTTTTGTTAGGCTGGCCCGGGAAAAAAAATTGGATAGTGTGTGCATGCTGAATAAACAGTTAAAGATATGTTGTTAAGTTTCTACAGACAACGGCCTTCAGTTTAGTGTTGTGTTGTAGTGGAAACTAACCTCCATCATTATACTATTTGACCAATTTATGTTTGACAAAATCCTTGCATTACTGGTATATGAACAGCTTAATCCTCTTGTAACCAGAAAAAAAAAAGCTTTTTTGAGAAATTTTTGAAACATATATGGTCTCCGTTTATTTGTTTCCTGTACATTACCAAATAATGTACCAGTAATGCATAATTCAGTTAACTTAAGTAATGTAATGGATAGCTCCACTATTCAGTTAACTGTTGATTTTGTGTCCAGCTTTTTGTTAAATACATTGTTTATTAATTGGCCCTAACTCTGTTAGCAACTTCCATTAAATCTATAAATCCAGCATTGGATTGATATGTGTTACTTATGCACTATTTCTCTTAATCCTTTTTTTCTTGCCTTATTTTACAGTATTGAAGTGAAAGGTTGTAAGGCTCTCTATTATTAGTGAAAGGGAACATGTTTAGAAATGGTAAGTAGTAGTTGTTCTGTCTAATGTTGTGTATAAAGATGTCTTAGACTGGTGAACAATGGTAAGTAGTAGTTATTCTGTCTAATGTTTATTTTTAATCTATATACATGTTTACAAATTACTAAATGTTCGTGCATAATTGGTTGTTTTGTAACCTTATTATAGGTAATCATGGTGGCAACGCTAATGGATGGCTTAAGTCAAGCTAAATTTTACATTTTATCTTGTGTTGGAGAGAAGCATTAATGTACATATGTTATTAAAACATGTATTTATTTTATTGCACTATCAATTATCGAAATATATATTGTCTCACTGTATTTTGCTTGTTTTTATTAATTTCAGTTATTGCCGTAGCGTTAGCACGGGCATATTACTAGTAGTTTTAGTGGATATCTTTTAAGGGTCTTATATGTTTTTTGAAGAAATCACGCCCCTCAATAAACATGGCTCTATCGATAAAATGAAAAACTTAACCTTGCGACAATAAAATACTTGTAGAAAAATATATGATGTGGATAAATACTTTGCTTACAAAGATTGGGACATTCTCATTGCATTTGTTACGGCGGTGGGAAAGGAAAAAATAAAAAATCACTATCTTCTTCTATACTGTTGGAAGCCACAATTCCAGGATCACATTAGTGAAGGTCTTTTCGAGGAGGCTTAAGAAATATTGCTACAAGTCTTGGTTGCATTGTTGTAATTCACTTCTGATTATTCAAATCATGATTTAGTTGTCACTGAATGTGATGAGAGATCTCCAATGTTATAATCAACCGTAGAAATTATGCTTTCCAACATGCTCTGCACTTTTGTTCTCAATAATTAGTACTTTACCTCCTGAAGCTGATGTTAATTGACAAAAACTCATGAAAGATTAACTTTATATCAATTTAAGAATCAGGGTACATATGCATCCATTCCTATGATAACCTATAATATATGTAACACTTTCGAGCTTTGCTACGGTGATCACTAGTACTGCAAGTAGAAATCAATATAAATTGTAGATGTATTTTATTCAAAGGGTTTGATTGTTTTCTACTACTATCCCAATTAACAATAATAGAAACATAGGGGTATATTAGTCCATATAAATATGATCACGGAAGGGTAAAAGTATAATATTTCATTATTTGCAGCAAATTTAAAAATACTAATGTACCCTTAAATCGAATACTTTAAACATAATTCACATATGCATCAACAGAACGGTCGAGAACATGTTTCATTTCGCCTAGGCATCAACAGAGAAAAAAAAACTTGTAGGAACTAGGAACTTATTGCGCGCATCAGGACGACGACACAAAGAAAAGGAAGTTTTACGATTTATAGCAGAATTACACACCGATGAAAATTTCCCCTACGTTAACATCGATTACAGTTTCACAGCTCGAGAGATGTTTGCTAAGAACAAAAATATTATTGATTAATTACAAACTGATAGTTCAATAGCATGAACGCATCGATTACAAATTAACAGTAGAATTCTCAAGCTGATACAGTCTACTCTACATCAAGATCGATCAAGAACGTTAGCAGCCTCTACATCTCGGCGTCGATTACAAATTTACAGCTTTACAATTGATGACAACTAGCAACATTGATCTGGCTGCTCAGAAGCAGGGGACGATGCGTGGAGCCGCCTTGACGATGCCGCCGTCAACTCCGACCACCTTCCTCAGCTTCGCGTGCTGCTCCTTGTCGTTGGCGCGCTTCATCTTCTTCCTGGCTTGCTCCTCCTCGTTGGCAGCGAACATGTCGAGCAGGTGCTGCGCCTGCTCCATGACGGTGTCCAGCCCGGGAACACGCTGCTTCATCACCTCGGTGGTCTCCGACACCATCTTCCGCAGGTCACGCCTCGACCGCGAAGCCAGATACCGCGTCACGGACTCGAGCGGGCGCCCGTTCACGACGAGGGACGCGGCGTGGACGGCGTCCTCCATGCCGACCGGCTCATGGTCGCCGACACGGCGCACGCCACGGCGGCGGTCGGCGAGGGCGACGCGGAGCTCGCGGCCGCGGAGGAAGTGGCCGTGGAGGTTGCGGCAGGCGCTGCGTGCCGTCTCGTCGTCGGCGTACTCGACGAAGGCGTGTCCCTTGCGCTTGTTGGTGGCCGGGTCGGCGGCGAGGCGGAGGGAGCGGAGGGGGCCGATGAGCTCGCAGGCGGCACGGAGCTCGTCTTCGGAGGCGTGGAAGGCGATGTTGCCGACGAAGACAAATCGGCTGCAGCTGCAGTTGACGTCGGTCATGGCGGGAGTCATGTTAGGTTACCGACTTGCGGAGCGTGGCCGGAGGAGGTGAGACGAGAAAGGAGAGAAAGGAGTTCACGTCGTGGCGGATGGGGGATCCATCTGCGCGTGGGCAATCCATATATAGGCGAGGAACTGGAGTCCGAGTCGGTTATGTATTGGAAACCGACTCAGGTTGTGCCTCGACAGGAGGTGAGATCGAGAAAGGAACGCGTCGTGGCGGATGGAAGATCCGCGTATGTCCTGACAGTGACACGGCCGGAGTCCGAGTCAGTTTTCTATTTGGAAGCCGGCTCAGATTACGAAGTTGGTCATGGCGCGTCGCTCGGGCGGTGGAAGCTGCGGAATTGAATCTCCTGTCGACGGACGGACGGGTCGTTGTGTTCGGCGGCGGCGGTGAGCTGCAGGCGTGGCGAGGGTGTTACTGTACGCTGGGCTTGTTGACATGTTGGGCTAATCACAATTAGACGAGGTGACCGTGACCTAGTGGGCCAAATAAACTCAGTCCTGTTTGGAATGTTAGTTTTTTTTTTTAGGAATTTCACGTTATTTTATTCGGAATATTTTGCCATGCTCGAGCACAGCTAACATTGCTCACGCTGCTGATGTTCTGTTCATATAGGGTCCAAAGATTTATGAATCCTTTAAGAATGGGTAAGGGTCAGTTCTCCACATTGGAATTTGGAAGACACATATCATGTTCAACACGGCGTTGCAGGGTGTAGAGAAGAATATGGGGAAGCAAGTGCAGGTATTATAGCAAGAGATTGCAGGGTCTGTAGCTGATCTGTAGCTAAACAATAAGTTAGCCGCCGGTGACTACAACAACACCTCTCATTGCTGTGTTGTGTCGAAGATGCTATCCATCTACGAGCGCGTGCTCTTCTTGTGTTGAAGAAGATCCGGCACAAATCATCATGCAGCAAGAAAGTGGTGGATGAGGGATAGATAGGGATTCTACCATTGCCGACGAGTGAGATGTATGCATCTTGGGGCCCCGCAGAGGAAGGGACAGGGGGCGATGCCGCCTCAGTCATTGTCATCGCTGGACTTGGGGGTGGGGGATTTGCGGAGGCGAAAAAGACATAAAGGCGTATTTGGGTGGATTTAGGTGGAACGACGAGCTTGATGCAGCGTTGTCTAAGTTGGATGGCGCACTGAGCACCAAGAAAGAGACAGTACCGTCGTTGGAGTTGGATGAGGGTCGATGCTGCTACGGCCGCCGTCGCTAGATTCTGGGGGAAGGGATTTGTGGAGAGGACGGAGAGGAGGAAGGGGATTCGGGCGGAAATGGCTCTCTATCTTTCTCTCACCCCGCGCGATTTGCTTTCTTCTCTCATTTGAGACGTGTGGAGAATAATTAACTATTTGCCACTCTCTGGAAAAGCCAGTTTCTAAATGTCACTTCCCAATTTTTTTTGCTGAAATGTGTACTACTTGTTAGGCGCCTCTTAAAAAAGGGCGAGAAAAATGACTAGAAAAAGCTACGAGGTTGACACGTGGGACCAAGTAGCATTTGAACACAAAAATTTGGGAGAGTGATATTTGAGAACTGGCTTTTCAAGAGAGTGACAAATAGTTAATTCTCCCGCGTGGGACACATGTCGAAACCCAGCCGTGTCGCCGGTTAGGACGGGACGGCGAGTACTAGTCCGTTAGATTGTTCTTTTTTTTTGGAACGAATATTATGCCATGATCAATAGTAATACAGTGCTTAAGCTGTTGAATTACCATTCCTATGAATTCAATGACAACCACAAACAGTTGTATATCCGTTTTAATTCGCATATGTGTCGATCAACAGAAAAAACTTGAACAGTTTTAATTCCCCTATGCATCAACAGAACTATCGCCAACAAATTTGGAGGAACTCTTTGGGAGAGAACTTGTTGCGCACGTATCAAGACGACAAAGTATCATCACCGGTGCCAGGCAAAAAAAGAAGAATTATAATTGACGGTAGAATTACAGATTGATTATATATAAATTCCCAGTAGAACAGTTTTGTAAGATCAGACCAAGATCGTCGGCATAGATTACAACTTCACAGCATGAAAGATGTTTGCTTAGAACAAGTAGATCATTGACTAATTACAAATTCACAGTAGATTTGTGAGGCTGACATATATATACCGCCTACTCTAGATCAAGCAGCCTCTAAATCATGGCACTGATTACAAACTCGAGGTTTACAATTGATTACACTTGGCAACATTGATCTGGCTGCTCAGAAGCAGGGGACGATGCGTGGAGCCGCCTTGACGACGCCACCGTCAACTCCGACTACCTTCCTCAGCTTCGCGTGCTGCTCCTCATCGCTGGCGCGCTTCATCTTCTTCCTGGCTTGCTCCTCCTCGTCAGCAGCAAACATGTCGAGCAAGTGTTGCGCCTGCTCCATGACGGTCTCCATCCCGGGAACGCGCTGCTTCATCACCTCGGTGGTCTCCGACACCATCTTCCGCAGCTGCAGCCTCGACCGCGACGCCAGATACCGCGTCACGGACTCGAGCGGGCGCCCGTTCACGACGAGGGACGCGACGTGGACGGCGTCCTCCATGCCGACCGGCTCATGGTCGCCGACACGGCGCACGCCACGGCGGCGGTCGGCGAGGGCGACACGGAGCTCGCGGCCGCGGAGGAAGTGGCCGTGGAGGTTGCGGCAGGCGCTGCGTGCCGTCTCGTCGTCGGCGTACTCGACGAACGCGTGCCCCTTGCGCTTGTTGGTGGCCGAGTCGACTGCAAGGCGGAGGGAGCGGACGGGGCCGATGAGCTCGCAGGCGGAGCGGAGCTCGTCCTCGGAGGCGTGGTACTCGACGAAGGCGTGTCCCTTGCGCTTGTTGG
>CM002484.1:6272507-6298583 GCA_000325765.3 Leersia perrieri
AAAAAAAAAAAAAAAAAAAAAAAGTTTCACCGTTTCAGACTAGCGGAGAGCCGAGGCATGGGATAAGACGAGACAGGAGAGGAAGGAATTCACGTTGTGGCGGATGGTGGATCGATCTGCGCGCGGCGATATATAGGCGAGGCAGTGGAGTCCGAGTCGGTTATTGTATTCTGAAACCGACTTGTGTTGCGCAGTTAGTCCCGGCACGCGAGACTTGATCTGCGGTGTCTCTCGGCCGGTGGAAGCCGACTCGGAAGGAGATCACGTCGCCGCAGGAGGATCCGCGGAAATGGTCTAAATATATAGCGTGCCTGGGCACGGAGTCGTGTCCGAGTCGGTTTTCTATTTGGAAACCGACTCGAGTTGCGCAGTTTGTCGTGGCGCGCGCCACTTGATCGATCAACTGCGGTGTCATTGGGGCGGCATAATGCTTAGATGGATGTTTAGGGAAGAAAATCGGGTCTTTTTTTCTGCCAGTTGGACCTCCTCTGCGAGGCGAGCGGTGTCATACTAGGACAAAACCTGTATATATCTTTGTTATGTCAAGAAATATCAGGAGCTCTCCGAAGAGATAAATTTGTCATGAAAGACATTTAGTCTAAATACTGAGTTTTTAGTGACACCACCAAAATTCCAAACCTTATTTTGGTTATCTAGTTCATTACTTTATAATTTAATTTATTATTGTTAATTTAATGCATTTAGTTTTCTTAATGATGCATATGGTTTGTTTTTTTTCATCGGGCTCAAATTTGCTTACCATTATAGCTTTGAGGCGCTTAGATGGCTGCAAGGATTTAAGCATATGAAATTTAAGAGTCCTCCATTGAAGATTAAGGCTTTTAAATAGATGCTAAGTAACATTTTTTTTCTAAGCACCTATGTAAGCATCTATCCCATTGCACATGGTCTAAGCCACGGAGTCTCGTCTTGACGTGACGGATCATTGTGTGATGTGGCGACGATGATCCACATAGCGCTGACCAAATCATTTCATGAGTCAAGGAAACGAGTGTCGTATTGACATCTCCATTCACGTTTCATTTTCTTGCATCAATAATATACGATCTGTACATTAAAGCCATCCCTCCCTCCTCCTTTCCTTGATGTATCTACACCGGCTATGCCCCTATGGTACAACAAACGCAAGCCACCGGCACCCGCCTATGCCGCTATAGGCGCTACTACGGTACAATACAAAAATGTACGTGCAACACTTGACTAACCGAATTCTCGTTCTACTCACTCTGCTCTACGCCACCGACGAGGTAAAGCTTCTGCCCGTCGTGTACCATGTCGACGTCCTGCACTCTGGCCCCATCCTCCCCGAGCAGCCGCAGCTTCCCCTCGCCATCGCCATCCAAACCAAGCTTCTCCTGTGCCGACCTGATGAGCCCCTCGATAGTGTGTGGGATCCACACCACCACCCCCTCCCGCCGCTTCTCGCCACTGTCCCATGGATGATACGGAAACACCGAGCATCTCCGTGGATGCATCTTATCTGCAAGAACAACAACAACGACGATGACAGCGAGATCAGAATCGACATGTTTGCTGATTTATGGTGGGTTTCTCGTGTAATTTTTTGAGCAATTTTATGGTGCTTGAGTCGATACCAAGAGATACCAAAATTTTAGTGTAAAATTTGGTATACTTGAGATGTAAAATTTATACTAGAAAAGAGCAGTACCTCTTAGTACTTCTCAAGACTATAAAATAGAAGAATTTTTACGGTCCAACAAATGATACCTCAAGGTATCGGTAACTCGAGGTACCAAAACAAAATCTAACCATCCATTCGTCGCACCGGTACCGTGAGTATCAAAATAAACAGTTGGATTTTGTTTAAATAGCTCATTTTTTTTTTTACCTCTAACTTCTTCGCCGCGATCGGGGAATTTGGAGAGCTCATCGGCCTTGGCGGCGTCGAGCAGCTGCATCATCGTCTTGCTGCCGCACTTGCGGCCTTCGTCGAGCGGCGTGGTGCCCCACCTGTCGGTGGCGAAGACGCTGGCGCCGGCGTCGACGAGAAGCTTCGCCATCAGGTAGAGGCCCTCGGCGGCGGCGACGTGGAGCGGCGCGCGGTGGTCGTAGTCATGCGAGTCCGGGTCCGCGCCGTATGCCAGAGCTCGCCGGACGAAGTCCGTGTCGCCCCTCGCCACCGCCGCGCACAGTTCGCCACCGGCGTTGTTCAGGCTCAGCTTGGCTCCCTTGCTGAAGAGCAGCGTCGCCACCCTCTCGTGCCCTTGCTTCACCGCCTCCAGCAATGGCGTGTTGCCGAATTTGTCTGGGTCATAAAAGTTTAGAAATTCAGCTGGCGTTCTATTTTGTAGGAATGAACATTTGGCATTTCTTCTGGAGGCCGAATTCGATAGAAAGGAATTTCGTAAATTTCGGGCCGAATTAAGTCAAAAATTAAACAATTTTTGGTTAAGTTTGAATAACATTTGCTTAACGCAAGAATTTTTAGGATTTTTTTTGACGGAAAATTTTTAGGATATTTCGGCCGAACAATATCCTCTCGAGGGACCGATATATCCGGAATTTCCGAAATTTGCAATAGTCTGTTCCGGAATATGGAGATGAGTGATCATACCGGCAAGATCGATGTCGACGCCTTCATGGAGGAGGAACTGGACAACGTCTTCGAACCCTTTGCAAGCCGCAAGATGCTGCGAGGAAGAAGAAGACGCAAAACAAATTGAAATCAGATCCAACACGGCCAAGAAACCGTGCACCAAATTACAGTTGCTGATTTCGTACCAGAGGAGATCGGCCGTCGTAATCAGTGTTCTTCGGGTCGGCTCCTGCACGGATCAGGCTCTTGAGCTGATGCAGGTCACCGTAGAACGCGGCGTTGTTCACTCGCAACGTCAGCTCTGCCTCTTGCTTCCCGATGTGGAACGTGATGTCCGATTCCAGCTGCTTGATCCGCCCGCCGTATTCGCTACTCTGAGATCACAGTTCACAAGTGCCGAATCAGTAAGAAAAATTATAACCACCACCCATGAATTTGCAGGTGTTTTGCAGGATGGATTTCAGAAGTTGACAAACGCAAGAGTTGCAATTTTTTATGTCTCTGCTGTGTACCTCAGAAAGGTTGCTCAGGATTCTTCTTCCATCAACGAAGTAGATCTCCAGGATGTTTGTGAAGGATTGCTTATCAAGCCTCAAGAGCCGACAAAGTTCGCAGACACGAACGGTGAAAGGCTGTGGGATGTTGCAAAGAACCGCGATTTCTCCGAAGGAACTTTCAGGTTCTAGCATTAGAATGGTCTCTTCTTGACCATCTTCACCAATGCCAACACCTTCCTACACACAGAAAATTATCCTCGGTAAGTACTGAATTACTGCTAAACTGATACATCAGTTACCAATGTGTAGCCACAGGAAGTCTTTTTAAAAAGGTTTCTTTGAGTAAAAATGCATTGGATACCAAATTCATTTGGGTATTGAAAGAATTAAGCAATTATTCCTGGTGGGCTTTAACTCACCAGTGCACCATGACAGACAAAGTACAGCTGATCAACTGCACTCCCCTGCTCCAAAATAACTTCTCCTGGTAGGAAGAACTCTTCTTGCAACCTGATCACCTGCCATATCACAACATGTTAGAGAAAATATGTAAAAAATTAAATATTGAAATTTGTATGAAAGATCCATGTATATAATAGGGTACTTACAATCTGTTGAATGAATTCTGCTGAGCAACCTTTGAACAGTGGAATGCTTTCAATGTACGGTTTATACAGTGTTTGTGAAATCTGCAAATGTGATAGACGTATTATCAATGACAACAAATTAAAACACAGTTGATATGCATATCTGCAAACTAAGAATTGTGAAGCATCAGTACAGAAAACTGGTAAAAAAACACAGTTTTAAGAAGAATACAACATGTTGGCAATAAAATTAAATAAAGCATTTCTTACCTTTGCACGAATAGAGACTGGGATATCCTGAAGGACAGAAGCTTCAGTGTAGCTGCTCTCATACTGCAACCTCAAGTGTCCTTTGATCTGTTCTCGTATGTCCTTTCCAAGCTTGTTTCTGTTCATATACCTGATAACTTCTTTCATCTTATCCCTGAATCGTTCAGTTCTCGAGCCCTTGACAATAAGTGCAGTCATGTTACCAATGAGGTAAGCTCCAAGAATCATATCAAAGGAAACATAAATCATGACGAATATCATTTCCCTGATATTCACAGCATGAATGTCACCATAACCTGAAGGAAAAGAACATTTCAGAATTTTAAAAACCACGAGTTAAGCTTTACATACAGCTGGATTGAAATTACACCAAACTTACCAACTGTTGCCATGGTGACAATCGCAAAGTATAGCGATGTCATATAACGCTTGGTAAGATCAATCTCCCTGAAATGAGAATAACTGTAGTCTCCCAACTGCAAGCTCCCTATCCATGTATATCCTTCCATTGATTCAGGAAGTGTTGTTGCTAGATAATAGAAGATACATGCTGCTGTGTGTGTACAATAGAGTTCCACAACTATAAGTTTTACTATCCTAGTGAACAAATAATTTATACGGATGTCCTTTTCCATGCTCTTGAAGAATTCGGAGACCTTCATAGCTCGTGTTAAACGTATCCACAATAGGTATCTTACTTCTTCTTTACTTCCACAAGCCTGTATTATAATTAACATATAAAAACGAGGAAAGACAACCGAAATGTTAACCACAGTAAAGTTCCATGTTAACCAAAGAACAAAACTTTAAGCAAAAAGACCAACCTTATAGATAGCATCCCACGGAAAGCAACCAAGAAGATCAAAAATGAAGCTTGATTTACAATATCTGAATTCAAAAGGCATGAACAGAGGTCACACTTCAGTTATTGCAGAGCATATATAGTATCATAGAAAGTGCAGAGTTCAGATGCCTAAATATAAGTTCCCTCTCTTCTACTGTTGTAACAGCACACTTTCAGCTACTTAAAATACTCCAATTGGCAGTTCCATAATATCACTATCAAGATGTATGCAGCCATATTTATGGTTCTGAGTTTTATAGTTCTAGTTTTAAATTTCAAACAAGAGGTGAGGAAATTTTATTACCGGAGAGCAATAGAGGTGGGGTTGTGAACCATCCGGTAGGTGTCAGGGTCACGGTAGGCCACGAAGAACCTCAGAACAATGTCGATGAGAAAAGCGATCTGGCCAGCTATGTCCAGGAAGAAGAGGTTCCTGGGGAGACCCCTGAAGAACCCAAATTCCAGTGGCGTGAAGAAGGAACTGTACACTGCCCAAACTAGTATGAATTTTGTCCATAACCGATACCACCTGTAATTCCAAAAAATTTTAAACCATGTAAGGTCATGCACAACCTAATACATTCACAAACAGGCGAACAGTCATACAATTTGGTTGCCTGGGTAATTTCTGAATTCTGAACTGCTAGAACTAGCGATAAACAACAACTCAAATCTCAAAGGTTACCCACGTACCAGACAAAGCAAGTTAAATTCAAATTAATAATTATAAGAATTGTATATAATATATTTGCAACGGATACATTAGTGTTTTTATAATGGACCTGTAATTCTTTTTGTGAAACAGGTATTCAAAACCTTACCTAGAAACACTGAACTAATTAGGTCAATTTTGGTTGTTAGGCCAAAAAAGCACTTGTTTAAGGCGTTAAGCATTGCAGCACGCTGCAGAGATTAAAAAATTGTTTCAGGTGTGTTCATACGCGTAACCCATCATGCACATGCATGTCTCAGATGAAGTGGCCCTGAGTGGGTACCTAATGTGCAGCGATCTGATGGTAGTACTGGTAAATAAACTATTAATTAGAAGTTGAAATCAAATAAACTAAGAGGACGCTGATGAGAATGCTTGCAGACACTGACAGTCACCTCATCTCGAAGAGGATCCGCCCCTGTCACCAAGAAAAGGTGGAACACGACACAAAGCCATCCTCTCAAGATTTCATCTTTTCTCAGTGTGATTATATAAATCCTTCTAGTTACTTCAAAACAAAATATTGCAGTTTTACTGCTTCATGGCAAGTACAAATTGGAAGCAAAGTCAAGTGATGTAGTGACATCGTGATTAATACATCTTCGATCTGTAATTATCAAGTGAGATCATTGACAAGCAATTGCTATATTTAAGCAGCTCTCTGAAAAGTGTCAATCAATCAAATAACCAAAATCAACCAAACCACCGGATTCATGTTCTGCCAAACTGGCTCTAAAAAAAGTGCAAAATATTATACTGTCCCTGACGCAGTTTGATTATGCCTGTCATTGCTAATCAAAACTAACACTGTCATCATCAAGTAAATAAATTAGCTGTCAAGAGATCCCTCAACCTACGCATTGACTTAATAATATTCCTAAAGATAATAATGATTCCAACTACATCACCAAAGGGTTAGCGGCTCGCTGGTAACAGACCAAAAATCCTCTGTTTGTTCTGATCAATATTTTAGCTCGTTCAAACCATCTATCGAAATCGATGAAGAAACAAAAACAAATTTGGAGTGCGCAGCGATGTGGTCAACCTCCCAAGAAGCCGTACATCTGGTTGGCTGTAAGTATAAGCTATAGCTTACTTGTCATATTGTGATAAGCTCTCAGTTTGCTCATTTGTATAGTATTACCGATTAACAACTACATACAGATGTAGACTGCCGAAATCCGGTATCTTTGTTATTTCTTTCACGAATCATATACACCTCAGTGTTTCAGCTATTTTAAAGCCATGATATGACACAAATATATATACTTGACAAAAATGCATTATAATGTTTAGATACCAGCTAAAGACAAAATACCCAGAAAAGACAATCTTTGGAGTATACTAAAGACAAAGTACGCATGCCTACATGAGACCGAAAGCAAAAGCCACTAACCCCTCCGTTCTATTGAGGTTCCAATCAAAAGCAAAAATTTCAAAAGTAACTCAAAACAGAGTTTTCTCTTATCGTGTATTCTCTGGTGGGAAGTGTACAAGGAATGGAGTGTATGCAGTGTGCGTGACTGTCTTTCATATAATCAAAAATTTATTAACATTAATTTGCCAACTTGTTCCATATCTTTAGTATCTTGCTAATAATGCGCACACATGTTTAATTCCATCCACTCTTTTCTAGCAAGAAAAAGGTACTACAGAAACTATGTTTATGTCAAAGCTGTACTATTGCACGCTATTCTGCACTTAATAAAGTTGGGCCGATCAGAGAAAACCCGCCCAAACCGTTGCTGTTAAGTACTACTAGTAACCTCTGAAATATAAATAACCTGACAAGCAAAGAAAATCCCAGACATAAATGATTTGTGCTGCTATGAGGCTTGCAGGTTGCAGCTAGTAAAGTGCGACCACGCCCAATGTTTCTATGGTCGTCAGAGGCTGTCCCGTGAACCGCGGGAAGCTATCATGTGGCTTACCAATCAAACAGCCTGCGCTCATCTGGCAAATTGATCGACAAAAAAGCGTAGTTTCTGGACTGAGACTGTCAAGCATCACAGAAGTGTTTGGAAGACAATAAAACAGGAAAATATTTTCTACTAATTTTTCCATATATATATGAATATATACTGCTCTTATACATACTTTTTTTTGAAAAAAAAATGAGAACGTTGCAGCAACCAGCGATGTGTGCACCAAGCGATTTGTTAATTTCGACGGAAAAATACTCGGAAAAAAGCTTTTAAAACAGGGATTTTCTTCTGGTGCTGGTTTTTTCGAATTAATTTATTGCAGCAGCAGGAGGAGGCGAACCATCCGACCGCACCACCGCCGATCAGCTGCGTGCCCTCGCCGTGACGGAGCTTCTGGACTAGCGGCGGCGGTTTGCGGAGGGCAATCCATGGCGATCGATAGAGAGAAATCGGCGAGTAGATCGATGAGATGGGATCGGAAGAGAGGGCGTACGTACTGGTTGTCGGGGTCGATGACGAGGTCCTGGAAGAAGCCGTCGTCGCCGTCGACGGCGGAGGCGAATCCGTGGCGGTGGCGGTGGCGGCGGCGGCGCGGGCGGAAGCGGCCGAGGCGGAGGTCGGAGCCGAAGAGCGCCAGGCGGCTCCCCCTCGACGACTCGATCCGGTCCCGCAACACGTCCACCTCGTACTCCACCTCCTCCTCATCCTCATCCTCCTCCTTCCTCCTCCTCCCCGCCGCCATCTCGCGCCCTTCCTCCTCCTCATCATCCACCACCCTCCTCTTCGACCCATGCTGCCCCTTCCCCATCCTCGACCGCCCGCGCACTGTGATCGATCAGTGCAGTAGCGCGCGCGGCGGCGAGCGAGCGAGCTTAATTAATTAGCTGCACACGTGGCGGCGGCGGCGACGGTGGCGGCCGGCGTGCGTGCGTGCGAGGTGGTGATGGGGTTAATGGAGCTCGCGATCGAAGCGGGAGGGGAGGGGCTATTTATAGGGAGGAGAGCTGATGGGGGGAGGGAGAGGAGATGATTGTGATAGAGGGTTTACCGTTTTACCGCGGGGTGGGGGTGAAGAAGACGGCCGTGCCTGCCTTTTCCGGGACGCCGGGAGGAGACGGAGGAGAGACGAAGAGGACCTGAAGTTTACGAGAAGACGAGAAGGCAAAAAACCCATCGGCTTTTTTTAATTAGTGTTTAAACTTTCAACATCGTATTCTTTGGCACACGGGCTAAGTCGGCAACCTTATTTTGCTTGTCGATTCTGATATATGCGTGTAAAGACATAGTACTGGACTGTAATACAAAATCTTGCGCCCAATCAACATTTGTAACTTTTGGCTAATAACTAAACTTAAATATTATGTGTTTAGTTTCATGTGCATAGTGCCATTACATTTGTATTTGGAATATTTTCTAAGGATGTTTGTTTCTTAATTGTTCATGGTATCTATGACAAAATAAAATGAGTTACCAAAGTATACAAATTCTATAGACTGTGTAAGAGAGCTAATATGTATGTTTTGTATCTTTTAACAGACGAAGTATATATATCCGTTCATCTAAAATTTTAGGCGGATCTACACCTTTAAATTAGCAATAGATTTGATGCGCAAATCTTTCTTAAATTCATATAAATCCCAATCTATTTTATAAACCACTATATTGATCAATAATATACCAGTACAATTCTAAACTCTAAATGTTATCTGTATTTGTTTCAGAAATAAATGTTATCTGCATGGCCATTATAATTCTTCACCACTCATCCCTCCTCCCTTTAATGCATCACCTTTCTTTATTTTTTTTCCCCATTTGCATTAAATCGGCCATTCGCTTGAAAATTATTATGGAGCATCTTCTCTCTTCTGTACTTGTCAATCTTGTATGATGAAGCCCTTAAATTTTTTATATACTCAATTGGCCTCCGTTCATCCAATGCAGTGTTGATAAATTGATAATTCTTACCTAGTTTAGGGGGTGTAGTTTCCACTCAAAAACTTTTCATTCATCATATCAAATGTTTGGACACATACATGGAGTATTAAATATAAACTAAAAAAATAATTAATTATACAGATTGCATGTATTTTGTGAGACAAATTTTTTAGACTAACTAGTCCATGGTTAGACAATGTCGTGCTACATTAAACATATGGTAATGATGGATTAATTAGTCTTAAAAAATTTGTCTCGCAGTTTACATGCGATTAATTTCTATAATTATTTTTTATTAGTATGCACATACCTCTTTCAATATTTCATAAAACATCCGATGTGACACGCCAAAACTTTATACCACTGGATAACACTCCTTAGCCATCATTTTGATTAAAAAAAATTAGCACACGTGTCATGTACCAACTACCAAGGATGCCCTGTTTCTGGTTTGCAGTTATCATTTCAAGCAGCTTTAGTTTTCATGTGCAGTAATTAACGCCCTCATACGAGATTTGATTGGTCGTACTCCTGCTCATTCACAATGTCTATCCATGTTGTGCTCCTCCGACAAATCAATGCCGCTGTGTCCAATGCGTTACATGAGTAGTTTCAGCATGTGTAATCCTGTGATTCGGATACGTCGAAACCGAAAGCTGGACACAGTCGTCTCCGAGGGAACAAGAGCCCACCGATTCATCGAAAGTTTGTGTTGTCTCTTTTTTTAGTTTTTTTTTTGAACAAACTCTTTTTTTAGATTTGTGAAAACAACAAAAGAAAATTGCTTGGAAAAGAAAATTACGATTATTTTGTGCTAGCGAAACTGATCATTGGCCAAGTGATATATATAGTTCATATCCCATCTTATTAGAAAGTGCTTTTTCTTTTTACAAATTACAACTTTAATATAGAGATTTCATGTTATCCGTTTATGACAACTCTATTACTAGACTTCAACACCGTCTGCTATAATTAACGTATGAGATTGTTAATATTGTCTTGTATCATTTGTTTGTTAGCCAATTCGGGGACGGATATGTAGGAGTTATGGTTTTTTGGACCCCTACTACCGACATCAGCCCTCACTGAAAATTTCTTCCATAGATTCAGGGATGTGCTTTGATCTATGCTAATTTAGTTTATTCAGTCCTTACTATTATTTTTTATTCATAGATCTGCCACTAGGCATGTTTATTCAGTCCTAGGCAGCCGCTCCGCCGCAGCCGCAACATAATCGTGCCAAACAGCAGCTAGCTGCAACCGTTGGTGCCTAGGGTCTGATTGTTTCGCTTATTCTAATAAGTTGTTTGTCATGTGAACAAAATAAAAATAAATAATTTGTAGGTAGAATTTTTATATCCTAATTATTCATAACTTAAAATCCAAGGATAGCCGGAAAAAAGACCACAATGAAAAAGCTTCAAAATCAAATTTTGAAATTCAAATTTGGCTTGTGCTGACAAGCTTAAGGTCAAACAATGAAAGCCTTAGCATTCTGACAGACACACACACGCTGGCATGCACGTGTGTGCACTCCATAAGTGGTTGTATATTTTCCATGTATATTTATAAATATTATTAAAATTGCAGGATACGCAAAAGTTATTTATGTTAAATCTGCTGTAACCTCTTCTTCACATAGCAGCTCTCGATATTATGTTTGCATATTGCTAATTTACAATCTTGAGATTTGATGTCCTTATCTATACGAGGACGCACAAAGTGGATTGGCCAGTAATGTCAAATAGCCATGTCCAAGCAAACTTCATTGGAAATACTAGTCCCTGCGTCACAAATATAAGTAATTTTTATCGCTTAAATTTTATTCATAAATATGAGTATTCTGAATACTCATTTTCCTATTCCAACCACACATCATGTCACAACTCACTACATTTGCATCGTTGGACGTGATATTTCCCAATCACTTCAACCTTAATATATTCTAAAACTCTTAGAATTGCTTATATATATGTACGGACTGTGATATGGTACTGCTCACTCCGTTTTTAAATATTTGACGTCGTTAATTTTTTATACATATTTAACTATTCGTCTTATTCAAAAAATTTATATAATTATTAATTCTTTTCCTATCATTTGATTTATTGTTAAATATATTTTCATGCGTATATATAACTTTACAAGTTTTACAAATTTTTTTAATAAGATGAATAATTAAACGTGTTTAAAAAAATCAACGGTGTCAAATATTTAAGGCCGGAGGGAGTATATTATAATTTTCGTAAAAGGTAGTACTAAAGTGGCAAACTTATTTGGCTTTGTTGCTTGGACGTAGAGGCCAGAATTTTAATCCATTTTCTAAGAAAATGGCAAACTGATGATTCTAATAATATAAATAGTAATTTTCTAAATTTTCGTTTCCAAAATAGTTGTACGTCCTTGTTCTGTTTTCACCTTTTGACCTGTATTCATTTGCATCCCCAGGGGTCATGTGACTATGATATCCCTTTTGATCTTGCCGGTTCTGCGTGCCTGCTTGTTGCTTGTCAAGTGTCGCCTAACAGATTCATCTGATCCTGTTCGATGTGTCGGGGATCCGAGCTTGATCCACGTCAGGCGCTCAGGGCCGTGCCCCAGAAAAGGCTACTTAATTCTTTTTTCTCAACCACCGTGTAAATATTTGCCACAATGCCACGAGGTGTGTGCCCTATATGTCGTCACTGCAACTGCATACCTGGATCTGTGTAGGCAGTGTAGTTGTTCGTGCTATTGCAAGACACACATGCCACGTTTCTCTCTGACAAATATAAAAATGTATAAGCGAATAGGAAGCAATATTGCTGCTACATGCGTGAACGCCATGATTTCATTTTGCAGTAGTACATTTCAAGTTTCACATTTAGGTTTGTGTCGTACTCAGTCAGCTCGAAGTTTATGTATTAATTATTTTTTAAAAAAGATATTTACGTAGCCTAGACACATGAAAAAATATCATGTAAAATTCACATTAGTAAGACTACTGAGAGTATATGGGCACTAATTACTCCTTTAGAACGTGTAGATTTTATAGGATTTTCACATTTACTGTTTTGTTTTCTATTAACTTTCTGTAAAATTCCTCCACTCTAAAGGTGCTCTAAACTATAATATTTGACCGCATTTAGTGGTTATTTGGACTGTTTTAACTAGGACAATGCAATGCACATGTAGATTTTAGAAAATGAAAATTAGCTAAACTACTTGATTTATTAAAATGCGGACTAAAATATATATTTTTTACTTTGATTGACAATCTGACAAAAAATATCTTCTTTATCACGATGTATGAACCAAACTTATAGAACTGGAACACACAGCAACTTGGGCATACTTCTATATAAAGTGATGTGCCATGGCTACGACAGATACAACCATTGATCACATCATACCACAGACGGCCATGGTGCATGCAAAGATGAAGGAGATGAAGGTTGCTGCATTCTGGAACCCAATTCGGCCACCCGATGCAGCATGGACTTCAAACGGTCGCCAATTCTTCGTACGACATCCGTTTTGGGCCCGTGAGTACTTGATGGAAAGGTTTCGGAGTCCTCTTTCCAACGGATCCAGACTCATGGCCAAATTCCATTCGAGTCAGCGGGAATCGCGAAAACAAGATGTTGGATTGCCAGTAATGGGCTTATGGGCCTGTAACTTCGTTTGGGACCCCGGTCCAAGAGGGGCCCAAGGGGGGCTGCGCCCCAAACAGGGGGAGGACGCCCCTATGACCTCCTCCACCCCTTTAAATAGTTAGTTACCCCTTTAGGGTTGGTCGGGTTTTGTTAGATTGAAAGTTAGCCACGTGCTGCTTCCTTGTAACTACGCATCCGGCTAGGATTCCTGGTTACATGTTCAGAACCCCAACTTTATCTTGTATCGATTTATTGTGCGACTTATTCATCTAGCAATTCAGTTGCTCACTTTATCTTGTTCTTGCTAGTTCTCGATTGCTTGCAGGAATAGGGTTGATCTGCACCGGCAAGATCAACAAACCCTTTGGAGTGGGTGTAACGATCGCTAAGGCGCAACGGTTCGCGGATGGTTGTAGTCGGGTCGCCAACTTCCTTTCCACCCAAATCGTAGTTATCTTTACTCACCGAAAGATCGGGCCACCCCCGTTCACATCATAAAGAAAAAGATAAAGTTGGACTGATTGTAGTACTTTCTCATGATTCACGCCCATGCCATGGCCCTGTATCAATCAAACTACTATTAATCGATCCAACACTGCCAATTCTAGTACGAGATCTTTGGAGCAGAGCTGCATCAAGATTCCCGGACCAGGACCAATCTACGTACACCTACCTAGCCTGTCCGTCGAGATCTTTCATCCAACGGCTGGGACCACCTTTGACCACGCACTATGTGCAGCAAACCAGTCGGATGCAGTGCCATTTCTGATCAATCCGGTCCAGGCAAAATGGGCCAACACGGATTTTCCAACGTGGACATGTGGGGTAGATGCTCATCTATCATTGGGCACACCTCCCAAAGAGAACAAATTTGTGTTAGGGAAAATAATGTTGTACAGCGTGTCCACATGAGTTAAAATGCTCTTCTTTTCTCCGTCACCGAGGAGTAAAAATAATTTTCACTTTACATCAATATGAAGATTTTTATCACATATGTCCATGCATGTCATTTTTCACAGGTGACATCATGACATTGCACACAAGATTGCACAAGAGTTAATTAAAATACTTTTACTTCTGGTCTCTGAATCGAGAGAAAGTAAGCTTTGCTTTTGCAGAAATGTTTTCATTATCTACTCACTCTATGCAATTTTACCCCCGTCAGTCAATTTATTAGAGCACAGACCTCATTTCAAGGAAAATCAGGAAGATAAGAGAGAATTAGAATCCTTTTTTTTTTCAGTCCTCATCGCAAAGGATTGAGCCAAAATGTCAGTTTACATTTCTGTGTACGATTTGATTAAATGTCCATATCATCTCACCCTGGTTAACAAGACTGCACAGCAGTTGTCATCATTAGGCCAGATGGAGAAGGTATTTTCTTAATTAATTTTACATCAATGCGAAGATTTTTATCGAACGTCGTCCATGTCATGTCACCCTCGTTTATAGGTGGCCAAAGGGGTATATCATTATAACATGTTGCCCAAAATTGCACAAGAGTTTTGAATGCCCTCGCTTCTTATAACCAGGATCGAAAGTAAAAGTTTCACTTCACGTCGCAGTATTGTGAACAATGTTATCAGACATGCATCCATGTCATCTCGCCCTGGTTAAAAGGTCGCCATATGTTGGTATAGTGTACGTTGTGTGTGCACAAGATTGTACAGAAACACAAACCTCAACGCTGGATCAGGCGAAAATAATTAAGTTCCATTTTACATATTTGGACAATTTTATCGGGCATACTGTCATCTCGCCCTTGTTAACAGGTTGTATATTATTTGTGGAGTGTGAACCGGCGCGGGTCATAATCTAGAGTGCATATGCTGGTAACTACAAAATAAAACTTATCCATAAATATCATCATTTCAAGAGTTTAAAATTTATCCACAAATATAAACATTTCAAGAGTACTATTTGTTTCATCAATTACCTTAATCTATTCAGATTTCTTTCCATAGTAGCCCAGCCATCCTCTCATCCTAAAGGCCAAAACCATCTCTTAGAGATATATATTAAAGTCTCTTTACTCTTCATCTTTTATAATTTTTAAATAACTTATAGTGCTTATATTTATGGACAAAAAGAGTAGGCCATGTTATTTTTTTACAAATATTTAATACCATATAGATTTATTATTTTGCATCCTACACTTGCTATAGTTTGTAATATAACTATTCTATTATGATATCTATGGAGTATTTCAAAATAACAACAATTAAAATCTTGTCTCAAAGATAATACTTACTACTACATCCGTCTTGGTACATAAGACATAGTAGCATATTACACGGTCTTCAATATATTATTTTGACCATTAATCCTGTATCCATAAGATTTTATGAAAAGCTATTAATATTAGCACTATGAAAACATTTTCAAATATGTCTATAATGACTTCACATATATAACATTGAACATATATATTATTAGTTCAATTATTAACTAAAGCTGCTTTATAAGTATTGACTTTACAGAAAATAAGTACTCCCTTCGTCCTAAAATATAACAAGTTTTAGAAAAGTCAGAGTCAAACATTTTAAACTTTGACTATTAACAGTGAAAAACTCTAAATAAACTATCATGTAAAACCAATGCTATTAGATTCATCATTAAACAAACTATTATAATATACAAGTTTTTAAATTTAAAATAACATATTTTTGCAAATATTGTTGGACTTATATTTTGGGACGAAGATAGTACACCATGTATTTCACCACGGAGGAAGAGAACAGTAGACGAGTAGAATATTAACAACATCAACTACTAAAAAAGAGCAGCGGCAGTAGCTAGGTCGTCGCCTAGCTAGCGCCTAAAGTCTACTGCGAGCGGCACGCATGCATGTACACCAACCAACAAAACCAGCTGCTTACGTACGTGCGCGAGTGATCGATCCGAGCGGCGCGCGGTGGCGGCGCCTGCAAAGCTGGCCGGACCAAGTTGCATGCTGCATTAAGGAGATTAGATCAGCAGAAACAGGTCGCGTCGCACTCCATCCGCTTCGCTAACCCGCAACGCACGTACCGTACGCCGTTGGTATATCAGCAAGTGGGCAGTTAGTAAATAGAGTAGTCCCGCGAACCGGATCGATCGATCGACGCTGACCGTACGGCCGGCCGGCTTGTTGCGTGGACTTAGGGACGGTATATCTCTCTCTGCTAATTAATATGCGTTGCGCCAAGCTATAGTTACGTTGAAAGTTTGAATTGCGCATTTTATATGAATGAATTTAGAATCAACGCACTTAAGTACGTACATCGTGTTGAGTTATATAAGATCGATGTTGGATGAGAGGTTTTGGGGTAGGATGGGAAGAAAACTGGATGAAGGTGGTTGATGGGATAAGTAATATTCGTTTTAGAAGCATTTATATTTTTTTAAAAAATAAATGCTAAAAATGATTATATTTTGGAACATATGTGGAATAGTAACTTAATTATCAGATTTCAGACTACCAAGGATAGTGTTTTTTTAACTGTACCAAGGATAGTGCTGGCTTAACTCAAGCATATGGGTGGTTGTGCTTTTATGCTCATGTGTTTTCATTCAAGCGTGGATTTCGATAGATTGCTCTAACAATTATATGCTTATGCACATGCCAGAATAAAGCTATATATTCCTTTATCTTAAAGAAAATAAGAAGGATATCTAAATGGCCTTGGCTCAGTATAAAGCCATTTGGAGTTTGTTCAATAAACTCCAAATGACTAGTATAAAGAATATTGCATAGCACAACCCACTATAGCGCCAACTGTATTTGTTGAGGGCTACCTTATAACAACAGTTTGACTTTGGTGTAGAACCAAAGAAAAAGAAAGGAGAAATGTGCACTTAGTCAGATGAAAAAAAAATAAATCTAACTTGGTAAAATTCTTCATGTAGCTAATGAGTTCAATTTTCTGGTCAGCCGTCAATGGACCTATCAATTATAATGGTTATGGATAAGCACTGGCAACTCATCTATCTCCTTGCACCTTGTGGCAATGTTGATAACCATGAGACGACTGCTTATTACAGCCGTACATATACATTTCTTACTAAACTAAGTCTTAGTTTGTACCAATAGTTATACAATATGGTTTAAATCTTCTTGCCCTTCACTTGAACCTAGCATAAGGGAAACCTCTACCTACACACAGGTGGCCCTTGGGACCTAGGGGCCTTGAATCCATCCTAGGCATTAGGCAATTGACTCAGAATTGATACGGACTAGACGGATTTGACTGCTTAATTAAAAACACAATTTCAATTGAGATATTTCGTTCAGATGTAACTTTTTATTTCTTTGATTGATGAGTGCTTAGTTCTTGTAAAAGCGCAAAAAATATATAATGCATCGTTAGCCGTAACTCACAATAAGCGATTACTACTTCCTCTGTTTAATATCATAAATTATTTTAATTTTTAAATAGATTCATATATAGATCAATTTATGCTCAGAGAAATAAAGATGCTAAAACCTGTTATAACGTCAAAAGGAGAGAGTACGTAGTATGATCGAGACACACGCATACGGAGCCAGAGGCCCACTACGAATTTGTTCTAAATTATCTACTGCTAGATACCAGAATGTACTGGTGATATTCGTTCATTTGAGTGAGAAAAAAAAAAGAAAGATTAAATCGATCAGCCTGTTTAGATCAGATCAACGGCCAATCGATCGATACATCCGTCCATAATACTTGTTACGTTTTTTTTTTCAGGAAAACAGTACAATATAAGAAAAGGTTGCCCAATGTCAGCGAATTGTTTCTGAATATATTCAGAAATGTACCTGTCTTCAACAGTCGAATCGATGGGCCAGTTAGCTAGCATGATGCAGCAGAAATGTCGTCACTGATTGGGTTCGTTGTGGGCTGTGCAAACAAAGTGATGGAACCTGGGTGGAAGATGCATGGCCGTGAAAGCAGCCGTGGATTGGCTTAGCGCCTTAGCGGTTAGCTTCGCCGGTCGCTAGCTCAGCTCCCGTGGTTTTCAGGCGGCTCAGGCGGAGGCTTCGTTGCGTCGTTTTGGTCGATGACAAGTGCTGACTACTGAGCCATACGCACACGTACGTTTACGTACGCTTTTTTTTTTTTAAAAAAAAAACTCTTTGATTATGCATATGTACTGCACCATAAAGTAATAAGTCATTGGCATATTGGTTCGAGTTTCAAAAAAGACATATTGGTTCGGATGAATGCCGGAGCTGCCGTTGTTGGACCGGGGTCCTAAGACACCGATGACCTGGAGAAAAACTTTCACTTGGTAAGTTGGTATCATAGATAACAAGTATGAACCCAGTGAAATACTTGATTTGAGCCCGGCACAAAAAAGCATCGCGGAGATATATAGCTTTATTTTAGCTTTTGTAATCTATTTATGTTGCAAATTATCTATATTTTCCATAAACTCACAGTTGTTCTTAACCTTCTATGATTAATCAAAGGGAAAAATCTAAATACCCCCTATAAGTCACTTGTCATTCTTACAAGTTAATTATATACATAAACCTTCCTATAAGTTGATTTTTCCTCCACTTTCACACCTATATTAACCTTTTTTTCTATATTTTTTTATGCATGGAATTCCTCATTTCTCATTGGCCTCCAACATGTCGCTAAGGCGGTGAAATTGCCCCAACCACCTTGGATGCAAACTCATACATTTTTTTCTTCATGTTTTGTGTCTACTCAAGCCTTTATTTGTGCCTACTTGATATGTTTACCCTTGAAATTCTTTTTTTAGTGCATTACTCTTGAAATTCTAACAAGATACAATACCCATGTTTAGCACGCACTTTCTCCGTGGGGTACTTTGGTACTTAATGTATCATGTTAGAGGCCCTCGAGGCATGAGAAATTAAGTATAAACTAAAAAAATTATGAAAAAACTTAATAGATGTGTGAATTTGGAAGAACAATTGACTTATAGAGGGGTTTACGTAAGTATTTAAGTTGTAGGGATGAGAGTAAAAGGACAAGCGACTTATAGAGGGTATTTGTATTTTCTCCTTAATCAAAAGTACATATTGTATCCCGAAAAAAAAAAAGAAGTACATATTGTACAGTGCATATAAAGCCATATCATTTAACTACAAAGTAAAACTAAATTGGCTAGTACTCTAACTTACTCCGTCTCAAAATATTTGACATCATTGACTTTTTTGACACACATTTAAACATTTGTCTTATTTTTTAAAAATATGTAAAACTATATATACGCATAAAAGTATATATAACAATAAATTAAATGATAAAAAATGAATTAATAATTATATAATTTTTTAAATAAGACGAATGGTCAAAATATGTATAAAAAAAATCAATGACATCAAATATGTTAGAACGGAGGGGGTATTACGGTGACAAGGTGTGTGGTTTTATCATGTAAGTTGTTAGTATATTTGTGCCACCACACTTGCCCAAAATTAAAACCGCACGTGGTGCCTGAACTGAGCCGCATCATGGCTCAAAATATTTACATCTTGATTTCCTTCTAGTAGCTGCCAAATTCTCTTTCCCTCGAAGTTGTCTGCCTCAAAAGATGAATTCTGAACTCTGAAATCACAAGTGACATACAGCACGGCCGGTCGGCCGGACGATCGTGTGTTGGCCAAATTAAAGTGGACAAAAATTAAGTTTGTGTTAGTGCTGACCAGAATGTCTTTTTGGTACTCTACCCATAGCATTTTTATTCAGACGGCATGCTTTTTCTTCTTTTGCTTTTGGACATAAGGAAAATTGAATTGATGGATGGATCAGGTATGTTCAGGTCTCCTTTTATGCATAATATTTATTCATGAATGGAAAAGAAATTTAGTTAATGAAGCAGGTCTTAATCTTCATGGAATCCATGGCACTGCATCCATCATATCTACCGACAATTTAAGACTGAAATGGCTTATCCTTTTGTTGTGCCATGAGATTCAGAGCAAGCTAGTATCAGTGTGTGCTTTTGCTACAGTACTGCTTCATTTCTGGCCATACCTTTTCCTTATTTTGTTTTGATTTGCTTTGCGTCAGTATCAGGCAACATTACTTAACCGGAGATTTTGCAGCCCACCTGCATGATATTTTTTACATAATGAAAATGTTTTAGATATATGCACAATAATTATTACTGATGTCTATGTTTTAGCATATAATTGGTCACATAAAAAGCTCTGCTGATCTGCTCTTTTCCCTGCACACTGTCATCCCCTCCTCTGTTTTTATTATCGGGTACACGTCATGGGCACTTATAAGTGTATGAACACTGCATAGAACTTTGTTTATGAATGTTTACAGCATCATCCCATTCCCATAATTGTTTACAGTAACATGCAACGTCATGCTGTTCAAAAATCCACCACAAGAAGTAAGCAGGCTTTCGTTCTCGCTTTCGCTTAACATTGTTATCTCGGTCCGTTTTAGTCCAAAAATGTACAGTAATGAAACTGGAATACAATGTAAACTGACAATGTCGTGGACATGTATGATGGATAAGTGTGCAATGAAGCAAAAGCCAGATGAAGCCACGACCAGCTAGGCGAAAGTTCCATTAAAGAGCAGATTATGCCAACTTTGCTCAAAAACCTCGTCCTAAAATTGCAGCATACTTTCTCCAAAGTTTGACACTTCAGACAAATTGGCCTGGCCTTTTCAGCAGGCTGCCACTTGCAATCAGTTGACCAGCTTAGAAACAACTGAGATTCGAATGCAAGGAATTTGGACATGTCACTGAGCGGCAACTGGATTGACTAGTAACATGAAATTGACGAAACTTCATACATTGCAAGCAAAATGGATGTTGAAAAAAGGAGAGAGGATAACCACGCAATACAGGGCTTATTTTCCTCGTCCTTTCTTTAGGATAACACACACATGGTCAATCCATGTAATGAAGAAAAAGAGGCACAAAAGATAGATAGATGCTTAAAAATTAAGCTGAAGTATCTGCACAACCTGAGAGCTGGAATTCCATTAGTTGATCAGTGCGGCAACACAATGGCATCCATCATCTTGTCTCGTCCTAATGTTTCTTGCTCTGAAATATGAATTCAGGATATGCACTAGCAAGCATCCATCTCTAATCACATACGGGTATTGAGATGTGACAATGTGATATGCATTACATGCTTTTTCAGAGTTGGAGTCTGAAGTTTTCAATGGTTTGTGAGGTGTTATTTAGCCAGGCTCAACAGATATATTGCATAATGCATATCTGTACTTGTTAAGCTAGATATCGCATAATGCACATATATATTTTTGATATTTTAAGTAATTAAGTGCTGGTTTCTTGGAGGCGTGTGTACATGCTGGGACATACCTAAAGTGAGTCAGTGTGCCTTGGTAGGTAATTAGGCCAGCCTAACAACTTCAACTGTGTCACATATATATTGGCTCTACGTCAGCAAAGAATGAAATCAATATTGATAGTAGTAGTTCCATTAACGTGCATCACGATAATTATTAGTCTATAAGTAGCTCATACTATCTGCCATGCATCTCTTAGAGATGAATATTTGAAAGCATATTCATTTGCGCACAAAGTTTTTGTTTGTTTAATGAATACTGCCTCCAGTCTGATAGCAGTAATAAACGTTTTGAAAAAATGTGCGGTCTCCAAACAACATATTTGACTTTGTTGTTTTTATATAGTAATATATATATATAACAATAAATATTTGATTGTATTGAAATATATTTCAAGATGAATATATTTGTGTTTCTTACCAAACTTTCGATAGTAGCGTCAGGGCATCCTTAGTGGTTCTTATCAAACTTGGTAATAGTGTGGAACCAGTGGTAGGGTTGTAGGGGTAGTAGTTTTTTTACGAACTACACGATGTATTTGCATGGCTATGAGAAATGAAGTGGGGCTTGGCGCCAAAAATCTCCTCCATCTCCGCCACCACGTAGGCCTCGGTTGCATTTTATTTTGATTTCGATAGTAGCGGTATGACCTGGTATTTGTTCTTTACTACCTTCACAGTGATTGTCATCGGGCAGTAAGAAGGTTTTTAAACACTTACGTACTGCCCGGTTCTACTGTAAATGACAAAAATATGAAGCAATGGTACAAACAAAACTACCTTACTACATAGTAAAATTCATAGTTCCGCTAGCTACTACAAAGCAGTGATGGATGCTAACTTTTATAATGGTGGTTAATTCATAGCTTCGCTAGCTACTACAAGTAAAGGTGATTAATTTTAATAGTCAGGTACTCAAGTCACAATATAATGTCACTGGTGATGAACAAAACACTGTTAGCAACGTATGCACAATGGTGGCTCAAGAAATAAATTAAGACACGTCGATGATGCATGCTAGCTAGAGGATAGAGGGGGACACGGAAAAGGCTCATACCTAGACGCCGATCTATCTACAGGCGGATGCAGTTGGTAAAGCAAAGGAGGGGCGGCAGTGGCCCGCAGCTCGTGAACACGACCGAGCGAGAGAGCTAAGTGTATATATGGGGCATGACGTGACGCCAACTGTCAAATGTGGTTTTGCTCCCAATTCGTCGTCACGTAAAGAGGCAGAAAATTAAGTAGAAATGATGTGCTGCCTCTCGTACGTGCTATGAATCTTAATGCCCACTTTCGCCATCACAAACGATCGAGGTCCAAATCAAACGAGAGGGTATACGTTTTTTTATTAACTGAGTGGGAGATTAGGGAAGGTTTTATGTTTTGTTTTTCCTTTTCAGGTCAGATCATAAAGTTCATAGTCACTGATCGAGTTTAACTTAATTAATTTGACAGAAAAATTATGTACTACTAAGTAGTAGATTAGCCATCAGAACATGAGTTTGACCATATAAGTATGACTCTAACTGCTGGTACTGGTGGTAATTAATTTTTTTACTATAATATATTTGAAAATATATGTATATATGATCTTGTTACCAGGACCAACCATTTTCTAATCACCTTTTATTACCATTATTTCGCTTTGGACCACCTTCTAATCGATGTTTTTACTTTGGATCGGGTAATCTTATCTTTGTGATATTTTGGACCACGTAAACTCTTTTGTACATTTAAATTTCAGTTGGCATATGTATAAGAAATAATCTACATACACCAGTAGAAGTTTATTTAAGAGCAGGAACCGACATAATCAAAATTGTTTATATGCTTCATAAGAGAGTCGAGTAGTCCAAAGTGCAACATAAGTAAGATTATCCGGTCCAAAATAAAAACATCGGTTAATGGGCGGTCCAAAGTAAAACTTTGGTAATAAAAGGTGGCCCAAAGTGAAATTTACTGATGCATTTATTACTATGTTTTAAGGGTAAGGGCCAATGTGCAGATTTTCGCCAGTTTCGCCCATCTTTCTTCTTCTTCTTCTTCTTCTTTTTTCTTAAGTTGGCAGAAGTTTATACCCTGGTGGTTTAATAATATCGGAACTTTATATGTTTGATTTAGATTCAGATTCTAATGTTTTTACACAATATTTCTACATTAAAAGTTTGGATATATAAAGTCTTATGACGGGCTAAACAACCTGAGGCATGCGAGTTGGGCTATATCTTCGCTCTCCATATATTTTCTTCGGGATCATTGTCGCTTTCCATATTCTGCTCTAACATTTGCATTCCCATTAGATCTACTTAAAAACATACATTTACTAAAACATGTTTGCAATTAGAAAACGAGACAATATTAGTACCCTGTCAACGTGTTTGGTAACTTGGGAGAAGAGGACTAGAAGTTTAGAGCAAGAAATTAATTGTGACATCAACAAGAAAATTTGATTTTAAATCCCCCCCCCCCAATTCTGCTTCCCTTTCCCACCAAAACTCATGTGCCATCCGGCATCCAGCTAAACAAAAAAATTATTACCTCTATTCCAAAATATAAGGCATAACCACCTTATATACAAAGACCAAGAAACATTTAATTATACATTTACTTAGTACAAATCAGCCAATGCATGCTATCTATTTTTGGTTTAGTTTATTGTTTTGCCAATACATGTAGCATTGCAATTAATGTGCGTCTTATATTTTAGAATATAGAAAAAAGTAATTGCGTCTTATATTTTGGAACAGAATGAGTAATATCCATATCTAGGCAGCGTATCCTATGGAAACTAATTTTCTGTGCAAACTATGCAAACTCCCATCACAACCCCTGGATCCCTATCCGATGGCCAGATAGAGAGGTGGGAAATTTTAGCACTTAAGCCCTCCCACCATTAGCTTTCCTAATCACAATTTTCCAAAAACCCCCCTCTAAACCAACCGTCGCTCGATCCCATCCACATGGGGGCAAGCATACCGTCGCCGCCGCCGCCTGGGACCGTTGCGTCAAGGGCCTGGCACCGTCGCCGCCGCCTAGCATCGTCGGGCAAGACTTGGCAGAGAGCCGCCGCCGCCGCCTGAGATTTGTCATGTCGGGCAAGAGCACAATGCATTAGTGTTTTAGTGTTTGCACGGAATAAGCTTGTAACAAGCTTATTCCGTGCAAACACTATGAACAAGCTGCTTGTTCATAGTGTGTACATTGTACATATATGCATTGACAAGGTTTCCGGATGCAATATTAAGTGACGTTTTTGCATGGACATATACTAGCTAATCATATAATTTTGGTCTTACAGGGTATTTTTGTACAAATAAATACGTTTGTGATGGAATGTTGACAAATGATCTGCCTTTTCTATTGATAATCTGTTGGCTATATCCTTTCAGTATTACGTTACATGCCAATTGCCGGAGGGAGATTTTACATGTTACAGAACATAAACTACACAGGGTATCACTCAACTATGCCTCTTCTTCTACTGCAAATTTAGATTCACGAAAAGTCTATCCACAAGCTGAAACGCAGAAGCCAAACCACTCACTGCTATGTGTTATTCAGAATTCAGACAAAAAATTCAGACTAAACCAACTCGCTGCCTTCAGAATTCAGACTGAAACCAATTCGCTGCTTTCAGTTCAGACTGTACCCAACGTACTACAACTGAACATCCACTAAGATGAATGCGTAGAGGCCGAGGCTGCACATCAGTAATCAGTATTGGGAGGAGCATCGTTTTTTTTTCTATTCAGTTCCATATGCGACGGTAGCGGCGTGGCGAGGGCGCAGGTGGCGGCGGCGCTGGGATCCCAGGCGACGTACGCGACGTCTCGCCTGCCCCCGTGAAAAAAAATGGCGACGGGTTGGTTTAGAGGGGGGTTTTAGGAAAAATGTGATTAGGAAAGCTAATGGTGGAGGGCTGAAGTGCTAAAATTTCCTACCTCTCTATCTGGCCATCGGATGGGAATCCAGGGGTTGTGATGGGAGTTTGCATAGTTTACACAAAAAATTAATTTCCATAGGATACACTGCCCTATATCTACCTATACTAATTAGGCACTTTGTATGAGCTCCCATGTTAACTAGAGATATCTGAGCGTAGATTCATATTATCACGACTATTGATTAAAAAACCTTTCGTCATGGGCCAATTTTTAAAGCCCATCCTAACATAATCATGCCCTAGAAATATGTGCCGCCGGAAAGAGACGAGACGACCAACATGCGATCTCTGTATCGATCTTTATGTGCTGCGACACAAACCCTGCCATGTCGCCGATGTCTACCTGCTTCCCATTCTGCTAATGAGCCAATGCTTCAGTTCTCCAGGAATAACCATCTTCCAAGCATAAGAGTACGTCGTCTGTGGCCTTGAGACCTCTTTAGCCCTAGCTAGGCATGGTAAATTGATAAGGAGTCCCATGTTTTCATGCTATTTCCTCGACACAAAATTTAAGATCAGAAATTACTTTGGGTTCAATTTAAGTGTTATCCTTAATATGTTTCTCATCTGAATAGATGTTGATCAGGGCTTAAATTAATTCGAGTCCAACCCGCAGGGTCACGAGAGACTATATAAATTTCTTTCTCGATCAAAGATTAGACTAAAGCTTTCTTTGGTATTAATCTAGAGAAAATTGCCTATTTGACACTAGAAAAAATGGGGCTTGCCTATTTGACACCCAAACTACAAAACTTGTCTATATGTCCACAAACTCACTTTTCTTTGCCAATATGACACTACCGTCAATATTTCCGTCATCCACAGTTAGTTGGAGAAGAAAGGCTAGGAGAAAGACGAAAATACCCTTA
>CM002484.1:6298683-6369146 GCA_000325765.3 Leersia perrieri
GGTGTCAAATGGGCAAGCCCCATTTTTTCTAGGGTCAAATAGGCAATTTTCTCATTAATCTAATTGTGTCCTTTCATGTTGCAGCCTGCAGAGTACAAGCCCCCTACATGGTACTACAACGTACAAATCATATCCCGAGGATATTAATCAGGACTCAAATATGCCATATGACGAATTCATCTCTTGCAGTCTGCATGGAGCCTACATGGTACTTGAAAGAAATTTCAGGTTTGTCTGTTCAGGCCATTAATAACAAATTTCATTGTTTTATCTGTAGCAGGACCCCGCCCAGTTCACAAAGACAAAAAAGAAAAAAAAATCAACTTCTTCAACATTACCAAACACAAATTGATAGGATGTTGACCAAGAGACTAGAAAACACTTAAAAAACTAGAACAAACTCACTTCGTGGTAAGATGTTGATCCAGGGCTTATTATTGGTGGGAAACTGATTAATTCGTTTATTCAAATTAATGCTTTCTACAGATTTTGTGGCTTAGCATCCTACATTGTACATATTGAAAAAACACCAGCCAATCATGGAAGAGAGCTTTTACCTTGACCTTGAGGTTCCAAAACATAATCCGACCTTTTTATTTCAAGGTGGCATGATGAATAAACATGTTGTTTGTTTTTTTTTTGAGGGAACAGGTTGTTTGTTTTGGTACTTTGAGATATTGTTTGTTACACCATATAAAAACTCATCTGGAAATAAGCATGCATGATATTGTGCTCCCAATTGAGTTAGTTCAGTTAAAACCAATTGATCCAGGTAATTGTTTCTCAAAAAAAAAATTGATCCAGGTAACTATTGACGGTATTTTCTTACTCTCAAGATGTTCTTAGATCAAACTATATCCGGTGATGTGAGTTTTTCAGTTAATAGAAAATGTTCTTCACAACATTTGTATTATTGTTCATGAGGGAATACATGGGGCAGGCGATAAATATACTATACTGTTGCAAAGCTGACGCCATAAACAAAAGAAATTACAATAAATTGTTGAAATAACATATAAATATGAAAATAAGGTATTTGTGAGTTCTTCGCTTTATATTCTTACCAATTTATGTTTTTCATTATGCTACTATAATATAGAAATATTGTACACACCAAGAGAGTAGAAAAGTGGCCCCAAAATGAAACTTTTGGGCAATATATGGGGGGCCAACGTTAAAATTTTAAGAAAGTGGGATCTATATTGAAATTTACTTAAAATGTAAAGCTACTGTTTGCAGACTACAACCTTGCCTGCATCATTTTTTGTACTATCATTATTTTAATATTTATTCCAGTGTGGAGTGGTTTATAATTATCTTTTCTTAAAAGTAGAATAATTTCTCTTTGAATTTAATTAATCACATAATGCCATTTGAATATAATATTAACAATCTAATATCATATGATATTTTATTTAATATTTGTAGAATCAATAATAATAGCCCGTGCAATGTACGGGTTGACGACCAGTCCCTCTAAACTCTTATTCGTTCGTAAAAACTCCCCCCACTCCCCAACCCAAACCAAACACATTCTATGTCCCTCAGGACTTTCATTCTGAGCTCTGCGGTTGTTGAACAGGCCGAAATTACGGTTTGTTCATGATCACATATCAAAATCGGCTACCTTCGTTGAAGAGGCCGAACAGGCCTACGAAGGCCTCGTTTCGATGGGCAACAACTCCAGCCCATACACGTATGGGGCGAGATTTTTCCATCAATATCCAGGCCTAAACAAGTAAACAGGCTGAAGTCATCCGGCCCAATGAAATAATTTCGGAGTTCTCGTTGGGCCGAAAGAGAAGGCCCGCTTTCCGGCCCATCACCGACGGCCGGCCTCTAAAGGCAGGAAACGGAAGGCGAGCGCCGCCGCCGCCGGCTGTTGTCGAAGTCGCAGGAAGGTAGTGGTGGACTGGTGGTAGGGTTTTAGGGCGGAGGAGAGAGATGGGGGAGAGAGCGAAGGAGTGGCTCCTCTTCGCCGGCGCCGGCGCCGCGGTCGGAGCGCTCTCCACCGCCGCCATCATGGGCGTCCTCTCAAGGTAACAACTGGCTCAAGCCTTTTACCCACTCTCGGTGGCCAACCAAAATTTGAGGTTGGAGAGCTGAGCCGAATCGGCCATGGACCTCAAATTTGGCCTTTTTTTTTTGGGTGTGTGACGCAGATCCAAGCGGAGGGAGGGGTACGTGCGCAGCCTGCTAGAGTCGAACTCGAACGGCGTCGTCGCCAGTGGTACGTGCGCGTGGTGGCCTGAGCATTTCGTTGTTTCTTTTGATTCGTTGGATGGTAGGGGACGAAGGACCTAGTCCAGCCTCCAGCGTGAGTGCCATTTTGGTGATGCACTGAGAGGTTCATGAGAGATTGCGTGGGCGGACATCAATTGTTGTTGTTTTGTTGATTTTTCACTTGTTCGCTAGCATAGAACCCGGTCTATTGAGTGGCAAGTGCTGATGTCCTAACATGTTAATTTGCAACAGGTGGTGCTGGATCCAGCGGTTGTCCGCGGGTTGTTGGTAGTTCGGACCTTCTTGATGATGAAGTGGTTTCTGAACAGCTTACAAGGTTTGCATTGTTATTGCTTTCCCTGATAAATTATGAAGCCTTGGCTCCCCTTTTTCCCATAGCTATTGTTCCTTCTGATGGAATCACATAATCTATTTGATATTGTAAATCTGATGGATCGCACATGTTGTTGCTAGTGATATAGATGATGAAAGTATTTGTGAAAAAATGTACAGTTTCCAATAATAAATAGCCCCGATGCTTGATAAGCTATTTGCCTCTGCTGTCAGTCTATTCTATTTGGCATTATTGCACTTCGTACGCATACCAAAATTTCAAAATTTTTATCCAGCAACTCTCCTGACATGATGTAGTAGTTGCTGCTCCCATGATTCGAAATTGTGATTATCATCACCTTTTCTTTTCTTTTAATAGGAACATACAATTTTTTGGCATGGAATCTCAGAAGAAAGTGACGGAGTCTTTTGTTGTAGTAATTGGTCTTGGTGGGGTTGGCAGTCATGCCGCTTCAATGCTTCTTAGATCTGGGGTTGGCCGGTTGCTCCTTGTGGATTTTGATCAGGTAGATTTTCACAATTTTTATATTGGTGTTGCAATTGCATCTTATCCAATAAGTTCTAAAAAAGGTTAATGTGATGAGTCACATTTTTTTTTTAAAAAAAATATTCGATACATATGGATAATAAATTGGTAACTATGTCAACAAAACCACGTATGCATTCATACTGTATAATCCTTATGGCAGTATGAAAGGGCTTGACAGTTGACACATTATGTTTCTGTAAATAACATCTTGCATGTATAATAGGTGGACATTAACAAGGAACTCATAATATGTTGAAAGGTTTCGCTGTCTTCACTGAACCGGCATGCTGTGGCTACAAGAGATGATGTTGGAACACCAAAAGCCTTATGCCTCAAGAAGCATTTTTCGATGATATATCCGGAGTGCCAAATCGAAGCAAAAGTGCAGTTGTATGATCCATCATGTGAGGAGGAAATTCTTTCTGGACAGCCAGACTTTGTTCTTGATTGTATAGATAACATTGATACGAAGGTAACACATTTCAGGCACTGTTGATTTCTTTGTTTAAGGTTTGCATGATTTGAGATATGCATGTTGTTACTAGTGGATGAAGCACGTACAGAAACACATGTTCTTTTATCTATTAGTTAGTTATTATCATCATTACTGCTCAATAAAATACCATATGATTTCACTTGGATGCATGGATGATTGACACTGTTACACTAAGTTCTGAACATTTAATTAGAAGCAAATTATGCACGAACATTACTAAACAATACAATATTTTCTTATCTTGTTTGTTTAAAACCTGGTTTCTCAATAATTTGACTTTGTTGGGGATAATCATTAGGGTATCTTGATGCTTAAATAGGTTGCACTTCTTGCGGCTTGCGTACGCAGAGGTTTAAGGGTGCTTTCAGCAATGGGGGCTGGCGCTCGAGCGGATCCAACCAGAATTCGTGTAGCAGATTTGAGAGAATCAAGCAATGATCCTCTTTCTCGGGCTGTAAGTTTTTGTGCTTCCTTTCAAAGAATTGATGGTTTGATCCCTTTTGAAACTGGAATGTCTGTGTTAGGATCTTTCGATGATGTATATTATATATTATTTACTGCAGTTTTTGTTGATTTGCTGTAGGTGCGGTATCGGCTGAAGAAGGACCATGGAATTGAAGGTGGAATACCCGTAGTTTTTTCATTGGAGAAGCCCAAGGCAAAGCTACTTCCTTTTCAAGCTTCAAAAGAAGAAGAAGCCCCATCAGATTATCAGGTCAGTTGTTTTGGAAGAAGGAATACAGTTTTGCTTACTATTTTTCAGTGCAGGAAAGATGAGTTGACGATATGGTATGTATCATATTGCAGATCGTGCCAGGATTCAGGGTGCGCATTATCCCAGTACTGGGAACCATCCCTGCAATATTTGGTCAAGTTATGGCCTCATATGTGGTTACTCAACTTGCAAAATTGGATTTTCAAACTGAACCAATTGTTAATTTGGATTTGGATCATTACCGTATTCTGCACCATCGTCTTCTTGAGCACGAGGAACTGATATATGGGTCTGCTGAACAAGTCCTGGTATTGTGTTTATTGAGTATCTCATAATTATCTATCAGTACTGATGAAAATTAAGTTGCTTTAACTCATATGGGTGACTCATTGTCTTTTATCTTAACACTGTTTTATAATTTAAAGGTTGATGCTGAAGAGGTAATGTATGTTGTCAAAGAATTATGGCGTGGTCGAAGTGCTAGAGATCAAAATATGAAGGACACTGGCCGTAAGATGTGGAGATCTGTCAATGAATTGATGCTTGTTCGGTATGGTTTCTCCTTTCTGATTAGAGTATGGTTTGACAGGGCAATCAATAAATTATATTGGTTTCTGTGGTATCTATGTTCTGTTTTCTTCTGACATTGTGAAGTAAGATCATTACCTTTTTGGTGTATGAGTAACAGAATAATTCCACTTGCGAGTAGCCCAACTGTAGCATGATTGACACTGCCTTTATATTTTGTGACATGAACTGATGATATCAGTTGGTTCCCTCTATTTCATAAGGTTTTGACTTTTTTGCTTGCAACATTTGACCATTCGTCTTATTAAAAAAATGTGCAAGTGTAAAAAAGAATTTGTCATGCTTAAAGTACTTTTGATAATAAAGTAAGTCATAAACAAAATAATTAATATTAGCATAATTTTTTGAATAAGATGAATGTTAAAACATTGCAAGCAAAAAAGTCAAAACCCTTACATTATGAAACAGAGGTAATATTTTACAAAGTTGAGCTCATTTATATTTAAAGGAAGTGTTTTTACAAATTTCACATGCCATATCAATATATCATGGCATGCCTCTATTTTATTGGCACCATCTTAGTGTTCATTTTTTATGGGAGCAAGTTCCAATAAATTTTCCACATTTTTAATATTTGTTATTTGTTTGATTCTTCATTTTATTAGGTGGGATAAATCAAAGCCTGCTGGCGTATCAAACTTAATACTTCTCAAGTTTAATGAGGTAACAAGCCATGTGCACTTGTGACAGACCTGATGATGAAAATTTAAATTCAAATATTGAGTATATTTTCATGGCTTGCCTTTTATTTCCCCTCTGCAGGCAGATGCACATGAAACCACCACTCTTGATCAAATAAAGGAAGAAGAGCCAGAATTTTATACCATGGTTTCACATGTTCTGAAACGAGCTGAAGCAGAATTTGGTTTTTGAGTGGATCATTGATTCCATGAAGCACTAGCTGCTATACGGTGATATCAATGGTATATTCATGGAGAAACCAGTGTTATACTTGGTTTTGAAAGAGGCCAACTTTTTATATTGCTGATCAGGTAGCCAGTGGAAAATTGCGCAGTCCATTTTTCAACCACCAAAGTGCCGAACTATCTATATGCTGTCATAGATGGAACTTAGGAGTATTTCTGTATTCTCCAAAAATATTCCTGGAATCGGCAAAACCACATATTTTGTTTTGTAATTTGTGTGTGTGTGTGTGTCGGGGCTTTAACCCAATTTAGCAGACAAATTAATTCTCAGCTGTATTCAATGGAATTTGAACATAGTCAAGCAGAGCAAATATCATCTCTTCCCCGTTCCATCATCCTGATGTCATGTGAGCTGAGATTCGTGACAAATTAGGTTACAAATCCTTGTTCAAGATGGAGAAATTCAGGTTTAGGATCAATTCCAGAAATTCCGTTCACTCTGAAGCTACCTACTTTTTCCAAAGACCAAGTCATGGGTCACTCCCTTTTGAAGTTAACGTGGCCATATATGATGTGTGGACACGGTTGTTCTTGTCTTAACCAATAGAATGTTGGGTGCTTGACCTGGTCTGCTTCCAAGAATCAAATCCTATGGTCCATGGGCCAGTCACTCTGCCCCTTGCATGTGAACAGAAGCGCAGGTGAACGTAAACACGAGTTCAGGTGCTCACGTTTAGTCATGCCAAAAAACTACTTTTCACACAGAACTACTGGATATATTATTGGTAATTTTCTGCGTTAGTGATACGTGGACTAAGAACCGTTCCATGCATTTATATATGAACATTCAAATGCCAATTCTAAGAAATTGGGGGGCTAGGTGACTCCAAAAGGGTTTCCTAGAGATATCAGGTGTTTGGGTGACCCTTTGCAATTTAAACTGAAAACGGACCCTATAAATGAACCCTATAGAGTTAGTAAAGAGGGTGCATGACTGAACTGTCAGTCTTCATCTTTTTTTTTTTACCGTGTGTGTGCTGTGTACATCTGTAGTGCTACTGCTACGTATGCATGTTTGTTTTCCATGTAATATAAAAAAAATGTGGTCACAAGTTCTATAGCCATGGAAAAGTAATGTTCAGTTTTATCATAGTAGAATTGAAAGGGAATAACAGATTAACAGACAAATGAAACGGTGCATCATTGTCGTTACCGACATGCAATGAAGACGTGAACCGGAGAGATTTCTGAGATTGCAGGGAACAGATCCCAACTGGAAAAGAAAATTGCTGTAATATTCAGTTGGGTTTTGTCTTCTTCAGAATTAAAGTTTGGTGTTAACAGAGAATAGACCGTAAAGTTTTTAAATTTGAAAATTTTTAAGTCTGGTGTTAACAGAGAATACAAATTTCGGTCGGATGTACTCATCCATCTATAGTCACTTCCAGGACACAACTCCCTTAGTTCTATGAACATTGAGCAAACGACCTAATGGAACGTGTGGTTTTTGGTGGGTAAGGTCTCGGGTATCTTCAGGAATTGTGATGAGCCAGTCACTATAGAAGGATGAGAAGAAGAGACATCAATGAAAAATAGTTACTATGATTCTTGGAAAAAACGAAGTTATGGGTGACAGTAATAATTAGCTCCACAGAAAATACTGGTAGTACTAAACTTCTACTAGAAAGGGGTTTATAGCTAAATCTTAATGTCACAATTGCAGACAAGATAACTGGTACTCCCTCTGCCTTGAAATATCGCTATATTGGAATAAATGAGTCATTTTCTAATCCAATGTATCTGGACTGGATTAGAAAATATCACATTAGTCTAAGGTGCTATATTTTAAGACGGGAGTAGTACATTAGATACTTCAAGGCATCGAAAAATTTGTGGTTACAAATTGTTGCCCAACGGACCATTTGTATAGGTGTGTTTATTTTCCTGTATTGTATACCAGACGTACGAAAAAAAATCAGAGAGGAATACATGTGTGTATAGACAGAAAGAGCTAGCGCTGTAAGCAAAATTGAAAATTATAATACATTGCATGACAAATCTAACAATATGACTTCTTAACTAGAATAAAAATAAAAAAATGTTAATAATGAAAGTTTATATATAAAGAATTTGCACGTAGAAGTGCTTAAGATTCTCACGTACATTTTGAGAAACCTCGTCCTTTTATATTATCAACGGCTGATTCTCAAAATCTTGAGTTCCCCAACCAAGACTGTTCTACAGAATTCATAAGGGTTATTAGACCGGGGATTACAAACTTAAAAATTGCCAAAAAATCAATAAATACACCAAACGCAAATATGACCTTCACATGTGAATTACCCTCTCAGGTTCCATAATTCTTGATGTTTTGGACAAGATTAAAATCAAACTTTTTTAAAACTTTGACTACAAATGACTTTTAAAGTATTTAATTTAAAACTTAAAAACTATATGCATAGATTAGCCTTTAAAAGTCATTTCATAAAAGTATAATTTTTAATAATTATTTATATTCTAATAAAAAGCAATCTTCAAAGCTATATTTTAAAAACTATATCATTATCCGAAACATCAGAAATTATAAAACTAGAGGGAGTACATCACACTTTTCCATTATTAAAAAAAAAAAGGTGGAGCAGATCCCGAGGATGAGGAATTGTATGCTTTGGCGGTGTGCCCAGCAAGAAGGGTAAATAATGGTCCGCAAAAAATAATTCCAATAAATGGAGTCAATTCAAGCAGAGGCTATACAAAAAAGGGGCAGCAGTCAGTCAACCTATTCTACCCCTCTTCTTGTTCCCACAACCACCATCTCTTGTCTTTGTCCCTCTACTTCTTATCTAGTTCTATAAATTTGAACCCCCAAAAGTGTCAATTTTTGCATTGGCTGCTACTTCTCCCTCTATACTGTTTTGATAGTTCATCGGACAAACAGAAGAGAAAAGAGAGAAATTTTGATCACATGTGTTTGACATCTTGATGACACCAGGTTCTTGGCACGGTCAATTTGGCATGTGCATAGACTAGCATAGCAGCCTACATCACAAATTCACAATTCACAGCATATATCAATCCCCCAGAAGAGACATGGCGAGGAGTAGAGAGGAGATGGCCGCCGTCGTTGCCGGCGCCGGTGGTGTCGCGGCGGCGGTGGAGAGGGCGGTGAGATGCCTCGGAAGAGGGGTCGACATGGCTGGCGACCTGAAGCTGAAGCACTGCAAGGATGAAGGGGGTTGTCTTGTTGCCAGGAGCGGCGAGAAGGCGGCGGCGGCGGTCGCCGTGCCCGGCGTCGGCGTCGTCGCCGACTTGCCCGCCGACGTGAAGTGCGGCAAGGGCGACCGCATCAGGTTCAAGTCCGACGTGCTCGAGTTCAACAAGGTTCGTCAGTTTGGTTGCAACTTAATTAGATTTTGTTTTGAGTGTTTGATTTTTCTTAAAAGGATATACTGGCTCAAAATTAATCAAATTGCAAGTGATTTTGAGCTATGTTTTGTCCTGCCAGATGCTAGCTTACAATTAATCGTTCGGGACATTTCGCTTATCTTCTTTTGGTCGAAACTTTTTCATAACCAAACAAAATGAACACATGGAAACAATATGGCCACCTATTTATCAGTACTCTTTGATCGATATATTTACTCTAATCTCCAGGTTATTTTCCTCATCACATTATTAATCTCTGAATTATGATCTAAGTCTTAATTTCTTCCAAAAACAATCAAAATTCAGATCACCATGGAGAAAATTTTGAGTCTTCATTTTCATTTTCTTGGCTAAGTCAACCCATAGAACAAAATTTCCTGAACAAATAAATAAGTATTAATTTTGACAAAACGAGGAACTCATCCGGCGTGCAAAAACAAAAGGTAGAAAAATATTATTCAAACAGAGAACCATGTAATATTAATTTTCTTCTCTAAAATTTGGCTGCAGATGTCAGAGCTTTTCAACTACCGGAACTCGTTGCCGGGAAAGATCCCGTCAGGTCTCTTCAACTCATGTTTCGACCTGGATAGCGACTCCTGGGCCATTGACGCCGGCAACACCAAGTGCCTAGCATTCGATGGCTACTTCATCTCCCTCCTCGACCTCCGCCTTGACTGTCAGCCGCTCGCCCTCGCCGGACACGTCATCACCGACGTGCCGGCGGTGTGGGACCCATCATCCATAGCAAGGTACATACTGATATAATATAATGTAGAACTACCTTTTAAATATTTGATGTCTATGATAAGATTTGGTCAACCTTTTGAAGTTTTATTCATGCGGTGTCGATTAAAAACTAAGGTGACGGTCCATTTGTTACACGTGTGCAACATGCAAATTAAAATTTACAATTAAAATCAATGATGGGTACTGGAGCCACGGGCCATGTGGTGTGGAAAATTTGCATGCATGTCCCTTTTTTCCACAAGCGCGAAAGGAAATTTGTAGCCAGGAGCACTCCAGGTCTTAGCACAAAACAAATTCATTGCATGTGTAATGTGTCGTACCAATGTTGCACGAAACTATATACCCCTGTCTCTTTCCAAATTAAAAAAAAAAAGTTGAATTTTTTATGATGTCTACATCTAAAATGTACAACTGAACATTAGTGTAGAGCTAATCGACAGAAAACATGGAGCGTATTAGATATTCCTTCATTTCCATCTTTCTCAAACTAATAGTCTCTGGACTCTGAACATGTCACTGTTCAGTTGTTCATTCAGTAACAAATAAAAGCATGATGGATCGGATTCATGGTGCATGATTTCAATAACGAGAGCTAATTGACCAAAAAAAAACATGATTGCAAAGGCCAAAGTTATACTCCTTTGTAAATAAAAAAAAAACAATGGACCGGATGAGTTATAATTCAATGCGAGATTCAGTAATTAAACTCTGAAGAGTCTGAACTGGTCTATATTTCAATATTCAATACACGCTACAAGTCTGAACTCAAGATCAATTGTCACACTCTCTGAATTGCTCAGCAAGTGTCATTCTGAATTGAATTCTTAGATTAATGTCGCTCTCTGCGAATTGTTGAGCAGTTTCATCGAGAAATATGGGACACACATCATCGTAGGACTGAGCATGGGCGGCCAGGATGTGGTCTATGTTAAGCAGGACAATTCGTCGCCGTTGTCACCGTCTGTGATCAAGGAGCACTTGGACATGCTTGGTGACCAGCTATTCACTGGAACTTGCACTCTGCCCCCTTCACACTGCAAGTCCAGGGATCACAAGTTCAAGGTAAAAAAGAGAGAAGAACAAACAAAATTTCCTCTTAATGCAATTGGGCAATCCAAATTAAAACTGAACTTTCTTGTTTAATGACCTGAAGTACCCATTAATTGTAAATTTGGCAATAGGTCCCGGAGGCCTTTAATGTGTTTGATGCCCAAATGAAACGGCAAAAGATTGAAGGAATGGCTGCCCCAGTGTCATGCAAAGAGGTACTACTGCTGCTGCGACTCAAAGTTGCAGTATTCAAGCTGCTGCTAGTGGATGAACCTTGAAGAGAATTCATGCAGGGATCTTTGCTGAATTTTTAACTGATGCATGCAGGGTGTGACAGTGATCTACACCAAGAGGGGAGGAGACACGACGGCGAGCAACCACTCGGAGTGGCTGCTGACAGTGCCGGCAATGCCGGACGCCATCAACTTCAAGCTTGTGCCCATCACATCCCTTCTCAAGGGTGTGGCTGGCGTAGGCTTCCTTTCTCATGCCATTAACCTCTACCTAAGATGTAAGAGCTCCCACATTTCAAAAATGCAATTTGTTAAGAGCACTCATAATTTCTTCTCTTTTTTTTAAGTACATAAGCAACACACTAATGGAGTTCAAAAAAAAAAACACACTAATGCAATATTGGCATACCTAGGATTACGCCCCATAGAACTTCTGATTAAGCATATGCACTAATATGATATCTGCATAAATCCACCACTTCGAAAAAATCATGTATATTTTTCATTAGACTTTTTTTTCATCACCACTGTAAATTAGTCCATGATATAGTTGCAGTTAACAGTACCTAATTGCCCAACTGTTCCTTGACAGACAAACCTCCAGTATCAGAGCTGAGGTACTTCCTGGACTTCCAGCATCACAGATTGTGGGCCCCGGTGCTCAGTGACCTACCGCTAGGTCTGTGTTCGAACAAACGAGGCGCTAACCCTGCCTTGCACTTCAGCCTTGTAGGCTCCAAGCTCCATGTCAACTCAAGCCAGGTAATTAAGAAACCATATATTCCTACCTTTGCTTAGAAGTTAGTAGGTTGCAGTTCCAATTGAATCCTCACTTGATGACAAAACCAAAATGCAGGTGATTGTTCCAAAACTACCAATCACTGGGATGAGATTGCACCTGGAAGGCAAGAAGAACAACAGGTTAGAGTAGACGCCAATCTAATCCCATTTTGCTACAATTCTTATCAAATTGCTGGTTAAACATATTATACAACAAATTTTACACTGTTAATAACTCTATTTATCACGAATTCATGCGTAATCAATCAGGTTAGGCATCCACCTGCAGCACCTGTCAACCACCCCAACGTTCATCGCCGGACGGTGGTCGTCAGACCGGCCGCCGGCGTGGCGAGGGTCGGAGACGATCGCCGCCGCCGACGACCGCTACTACGAGCCGGTCCAGCGGAGGATGTTCGCCCACGTCTGCACCGCGCCGGTGAAGTACGACCCGCGTTGGGTCTCCCACAACGCCCGGAACGCCGGCTCGCCGCCGGCGGCGTACGTCGTGTCCGGCGCGCAGCTGCACGTGAAATCTCACGACTCCACCAGCATCCTCCACCTCCGTCTCCAGTTCACCGAGCTGCCCGGCCACAGCGTCGTGCAGTCGAGGTGGGCCCACGCCGGCGGCGGCAGCGTCGGCGGCGGCAAAGGGAGTAGTAGCTTTCTGTCGATGTCGTTCGCGTCGGCGGCGGCGGAGAAAGAACAGCAGCAGGCGGCGGCGGCGAGGTTTAACATTGACTCCGGCGTGTTCGCCGGCGGGCCGCCGGTGCCGGTGGGGACGCAGCGGCTGCTCAAGTTCGTGGAGACGGCGCAGGTGACCATGGGCCCACAGGATACTCCAGGGTACTGGCTGGTCACCGGCGCAAAGCTTGATGTCGAAAAGGGGAAGATCTCGCTGCATGTCAAGTTCTCCCTGCTTGCTCCGGTTTCTTGATCCACATGGTGAGATGGTGCTCAGTTGTTCACTGTCCATGAATTGTACAGAAAAATAGAGGATACAGAAACTAGCAGAGTATTCAGTTGCATACATGAATTCAACAATTTACCTAGCTTAATTAAATGAGTTCTTTACGGTACAACAAATAGTACCTCGAGGTATCGAAACATAATTCAACCATTCATTTTAAGATGGTACGATGAATGAACAGATACATTTTGTTTGGATACCTCGAGATATCGGTACCTTGAGTTACTATTTGTTAGACCGTAAAAACTCTCTAATTAAATAGAAAATGAAACGAAGGAAAAAGCCACATATACATTATGAAATGTAAACCAGCAGACGACACTGAGTATATTATATTACTCTTAAATACTTTCCACTAGGTACACTACAGGTGGAAGTAAAGCATGTTTTGGTTCCATCTACAGCGATTCATAAAACTCCAAACCACAAACACATCACACGGCATCCAATTCATAAATCCCAAACCTCAAACACAACACACCACATTCAAATTCATAAATTCCCAAACCTCATCAAACACATCACAGCTGTCTCCCAACCGCTGCCCTGATAAGGGTATTGAAGACCGTTGGGCATCTTTCCATCACAAGCTTGTAGCCCTCAGTTTCCATAACAGCATCAAGATTTGAATGATAGATAATGAACTGAATGCACCTCTGCTCCAGCTCTGCGCAGCCGTGCTGCACTGCGAAGGCGAAAGTCGTCGCGGCATTCTCGACGTTGATGTCATCATGGAGCTTCCCATTGCAGACCACTTTGAGCCTCTCCAATCCATACCTGTCTGCAGCAACAAGCAATTGCTGTCTCGATGCCGTGACGTCGTCCGGTTCCATGTCACTGTCATCGTTCTCCTCCTCCTCATCAGGCTCTGGCAATGTGCCAGTGTAAATGAAAGTAAGCATGGCCTTGAAGACTAATGCTTCCATGTCCTTGATCTCCACGACCTGTGAGTTACTCTCCTTCATGGTTCCAAAGAATTCAGCCATGAAGACTGGGGATCTGGCGGCAAGGATGATCTTGTGTGCCATGAAAGTTTCACCTGCAACAACAAACTTGACATCTGCCCCCTTTTCACTTAGCAAGAGCTTACCAAGGTCCTCGTGCAAGTTACAGCATGGATCTACAACAGTAACATTAGTAGCAGCTTCATCTGGCTCTCTTAACATGGTGATGGTGCATTCCACAATGAAGGAATCTCTGGTGAAATAATGGGATGCTGGCAATTCATCTCGTTTCTCAAGCAGGAGAGCTGGCCCACAATTCTGTTGCGCTGTGTATTTGTAGGATACGCTTTTGCTGTCAGATGGAGTGTAAAGCTGCCCGTCGTCTATAAACCGACATCGAAGAGCTGCCTTAACATCATGCTTACAATCCTTGCTTAAAAACACAAGACGAAGTGCTACCCAGTGCACACCATGCTCATAGTGGCATGGATAGTAAAGGACTTCCCAATGATACTTTCCTGCAGACAATTTCTTCGATGAGATATACTCTGAAGAATCGAGTGCTTTGGTTACTGAAAATCCATTGATTTTTAACATGTGAACTGCAGATACTGTGTCGGTGATATTCGACAGGGGATTCATCATGGCGATTGGTAGATAGCCACTGCAGAGTGATGGATATTAGTGAGAAGAGTTTCGAATATAAAATGAACTTGGAAGTTGTCTTCCTTCAGGAGACAACTATTTCAGAAAATCGTTGCTCCAGAACAACATAGTGCTACCTCATGAAAAATCAATCGCATAAAACAGAAACAATATTTGACACCATTGACTTTTAAAAACAACTTTAACCATTTGTCTTATTCAAAAATTTTAATCAAATATATAAAAACAAAAGTCATCTTGAAAATATCTTTAATAATGAAACAACTCATAGAAAAATAGATAACATTTGCATAATTTATTTAAATAAGACGAATAGTCAAAGTTGTATTTAAAAGTCAACAGTATCAAATATAAAAAAACGGAGGGAGTATAACATAACAAACTATCAATGGTATATTGTGCTCCTAAACTATCACGTTGCGCTCTAATAAATTAGATAAATCATATAAATTCTATGACAAAAAAAACATCTGCACCTCTATTTTTATTTAAACAAGAGGACCAGCCAATTTCAGAACATTAGATCTATAAAATACTCCGTAATAAGTAATAACCACCTAATAGTCTAATACCCCTCATCGAGGTGCGTAGGCATACATTATGTAAGTACCTGGTCCACCCCTTCCCTCGCATGCCTCTTACCCTCTAACTACAACTAAAACAATATTTTAACTATTATTAACTCTATCTTCAAGATAAAAAAAAACCGAAACAAAACCCCTCCCCCTACCCTCCCGGCCTCCTTCCCATCATGTACATGCATGTACGTACCTCTCCTCCCCCCTCCAATCCTCTCCTCTTCTCTTAATTTTCTCTCTCTATTTTTGAATAACAAATTAATATATAAGTAATTAATAAAATAATTAGATGGCTAAAGGATTATAATATATACAAACATATCTATTTTTCAATTTATTTAAACCATCTTTTAATCAAATGAACAATTTAATATCTATATTTGCCATAAATCACCTATCATTTCATGCAACAAAACAAAATAAAACAATAAAAAAAACAATAACATATATAATATCATCATAAATCACTCTACGGATGCACACGACAAAATAAGATTGTCATTGATCTAAAAGAAAGATCTCAAAAAAGATTGATAGTATATTAAAAAATAATGAATTCGGTTATAAATAATAAAAGAACAATTTATCTAGGGGCTACTATGCTTTGCTTGTCATAAAAAACAGACCAACATATATTATAAACCCTTGCTACATCTGCCCCAAAATATAGTCATTTTCTAGTCTAACGTATTTGAACAAAATATCAGTCCAAATGCATTGGACTACTACTTAAGCACCGTAATCGCTAGGGTACATCCCCTTTTCGTTGTTCTTAATTGGTTACGTATATATACTTTTTACACTTAGGATCAGATTAACAATTAGTAGCAGGAGGAGAAAAACCCACTTAAATTAGACTTGATTTGCGTGCATACACAAGTATATGATGATCTGACTAGCTAATTTATCAGGTTGGCTATTCGAATGATATTTTGACATACGAGCAGGCAACATCGTTGCTTCTAAGCCTCCATGCATTGAGAAAAAGTTCTAAAAATTCTTAGAGAAAAGACAGACATCCGACCCAGTCATGAGTGTACCCATTGTTATAAACCATTAGATCACATGATGCAAATAGGTGTACCACTATTATAACACATCAGATCTTTCAAAGAACCACCACCCCACCCACACACACACAACCCTACCTTACCAAACTTCCAAGCCGTCACGAACGCAATTGTGTGAAAGTATTGCACTAGCTTAAAAAAATAGAGATCTATATGAAAATCTAAAAAGTATATGGCCTTTTGTAAGGTTGAGACCCTCTTTGATTTGGAGGAAATTCATAGGAAATATGAAGGATTTAAATTCTATAGGAATTTTCCATATATGACCATTTGAAATAAAGGAATGAAATTTCTCAAATCCTATGAAATTTCTTAGGAATGGCTCAATGCACGTGGATTTTGAAGTAATTTTCCAAAAGCTCCAACATCTTAGAAAGTTTCCTTTGAGTCTATCTCTTTCATCCAATTCCTGTGTTTTCCCTGTGGTCCAAACAAACGGTCATTTTTGTGTTTTTCCTATGTTTTGTAATCCTCTATTTTGCATATGCATTCCTACGAAAATCTTGTGTTTTTTCAATTTCAGCATTTCAAAGGGGGCCTGAAGTTGTTTTAGTGATAAAACATTCATCATAAAATGGTATTACTAGACATTTGTTTTGGCTACCGTATTTATACAAAGAAGAAAATCTAAATTGATAATCACATCATGCATGTAAATAAGATGACCGTGTATGTGCGTGGGCTTCCTGAAACCTAGAAACAAGGAAACATTAGCATGACCAAATAGAAGTAGCAATATAGCATTGATCTTCCGATGTATTTATTCAAAACATTAAGCACACAAGTGAAATAGTAATAAAAAGCGTACAAGGGAAATGTTTTTTTTTTATCTTGACATCTTTGTAAAGATCACAAGAGATATTTTACAATTACTTTTTGAATTAAAGTTTTTGTTAACTGCCCCTCAAAACCTCAAACTACGATCACCTAGACCAAAACCATATAAAGTTTAATGACTAATTAGATCCTTAGAGAGAACTATTTACATAACTTATCCGCATCCGTACTACCACCACCAAATTCAAACTCGTTCTGTCATTACTTCCCTTACCTTGAAAGATTCGACGCAGGACTAATTAATCAATGCAGCCTAATTGCATATTTGCATTGAGACGATGAGATTATGAACCAGTCTTATGATCGGACTGTGCCTTCGCTAGGGAACACGAAAGCCTCTCCCGGTGTGAGTACGTTTCCAGTTTCCCTCGATCGTATCGAGCGCGCAGTAGCTAGCTAGAGACACGGAGGAGCTATATAATTAACAGGGCGTACCTCCGGACGGATCGTCGAAGGAACCTGGCCGGCGGCGGCGTAGTCGGCTACGGCGGCAGCGAGGGGAGATGGGGAAGGGAAGGAGAAGGAGATAGAGGGGAGAGAGCTGAGTGAGTGATGAAGAACGTGAGCGATCGGACGGCGCAGCCGAATGTCGGTGCTGCCAAGCTGGTGAGTGGGCCCGGTGTTAGGATGGGCTTCTGGTCACTCGCTTTTCGGCGGGGTTACAAACTGGAGGGCCGAGTTCGCTGAAGATTAACTGGGCCAAATTCAGCTGTAGGCTGAATTCATCATATACGGTGAAAACGTGTGCTGAATTCTCCAGAATTTGCTGACGAGGATTTGTAGTTGAATTAGGGGTGAAAGCGGTCACTGTAATTACTAACCGACCGGCCGTCGATTCCGTATATATTATTTTCCTAATTTTTGTGTATTGATCATGTGTAATCAGTTGATGTGAATTGATAAATATGCTCGGTTAACGTCCGATCGGCAATCATTTTCATATAGCGCTACCGTTTCTGAGTGTTTTTTTAAAGTAAATTTTATAAAACCATGTATTTTATGGTTCGAGTTGTAGAAAACAACCTATCCTTTAACACTTGTCACTTAACTACACATATCATGGTACCAATGTTTCACAAAACTACACTATTAATAGTGTAATATGATATATGTATTTAAGTAGCAAGTGTCAATATATGTATATGTTTTATAAAATTTAGACCACAAAACATATAGTTTAGTAAAATTTAAAAAACATATATTTTAGTGAAATTTAATCTTGTTTTTATCCGTATATCCAATGATGGGCCAATTCGTTGAGGAATACTAGTATTAGGCCGAAAAATGCAACATATATGTTTTTTTTTAACAAAAGGTCACCGGCGGGGCGGGGGGATTCCCCACCTGAATTAACTTAAGCATAGGAGGTTACAAAGTATCTCAGTATTACACATTTTGTAGAGGATACCAGAATATTTGCTTCCAAGTTCCAAGTGCTAGCTTATGACACCCTGTTAACCATCGGGGAAAATACAACATATGTCACGTTATGCGTGTGAGAATAACATTTACCCTTTTTTGTATTACTCTTAGATGCATGCCAATATACTGGTATAAGTAGACATTTTATATTACATCCCAAGCCACAAACAAATCCCACCAAATATAGATAGAGATTGGGTTCAATCAGCATGCTGCGACATATCAAACAATGGGACACGGTCACGATTTCACTATACAAACATGACACATCAAGAAGTGCGTGGCATAGTTCATGAGGCAGTCACAGATTTTCAAGCTGTGCACAATGTCCATCAAGAACGATACAGTGGATAGAGCAGACAGTGAACAAGCCTAGTACAGAAAGTCATTCTAGGAGGCTAGGAAGAAGAATGTACTAACTGGTTTTGTTTTCCAGAAATATGGGTTGCTAATGGACCATCATCTTCTTCTGTTTCCAGAGATCCTTGAGGCACTTATAATATACACTGTCAGTTTGTCACTTGAAATCGATGTTCATTATTCCATTATTTCACATTTTTCTATTGAATCAACATGACGAAGGACTTTTTGGGACAGCAGAGTACCCCCTTGGAAGTTGCATTCCTAACGATATTTCCTGCTTTTCTCGTAGTGGTAAATCTTCAGCTATTTTAGCACACAAAACTACTTCTATCTCCCAACCGCTGACCTAAGAAGGGTATTCAGGACTGACGGGCAGCTTGCTATCACAAGCTTATAACCCTCTGTAGCCATAACAGCATCAAGATTTGCATGAGAAGAGATGATGAACTCGATGCATCTGTCCTTCAGCTGTGAGCAGCTGTGCTGCTCTGCAAAAGCCAAAGTTGTCGCAACGGTCTCCACATTGATGTCATCGTGGAGCTTCTCTTGGCAGATAAGCTTTAACCTGTCCAATCCATACCTGTCTGCAGCAACAAGCAAATGTTGCGCCATTGTTGTGATATCCTGCTCCGTGTCACTGATAATGTGCTGCTGATCAAGCTCTGGCAATGTACCAGTGTAAATGAAATGAAGCATGGCCTTGAAGATTGCTGCTTCCATGTCCTTGATCTCGACACATTGTGAGTTACTCTCCTTCATGGGTCCAAAGAACTCAGCCATGAAGACAGGGGATCTAGCAGCGAGGATGATTTTGTGTGCCAAGAAAGATTCACCTGCAACAACAAACGTGACATCTGCCCCCTTCTCACTTAGCAAGAGATTACCAAGGTCAAGGTGCAAGTCACAGCATGGATTGGCAACACTTGGAGAAACATTAGTCACAGCTTCAGGTGGCTCTCTTAACACAGTGATGGTGCACTCCACAACAAAGGAGTCTCTGCTGAAATAATTGGATCCTGGCAAATCATCTTGCTTTACAAGCAGGAGTGCTGGCCCGCAATCGTGTTGCCCAGTATATTTGTAGGATACACTTTTACTTTCACATGGTAGGTACATTTGTGCCTCGTGTACTAATTGACATCTAAGAGCTGCCTTCACCTCATGTTTACATTCCTTGCTTACAAACATAGCCCGAAATGCTATCCAGTACACGCCAAGTTCATAGTAGCGTGGATAGTAAAGGAGTTCCCAATCATATCCACCTGCAGTCAATCTCCTTGACGAGATATACTCTGAACAACTGAGTGCTTTGGTCACTGAGTATCCATTGATTTTTAACAGGTGAACTGCAGATATTGTGTCGGTGAGGTTCACTAGGGACTCCATGTTGATTGGTAAATAGCCACTGGAGGGTGCAAATTATTTGTATGAAGAGTTGCAATTTACGAAATGAACTAGTAAGTCATCTTCCCTAAGAACCTCATTATAGACTGCTGCAGGAGACGACTATTTCAGAAAATCTGCACACCAACAAAACATAGTGCTACCTCAAACAATAGTAACAACCTAAACAGAAAGAAAAGTCGAAAGTATATACAGAAACAGTTGTGTTAATCATGTTACAATGTTGTATTGGTCCTAAAAAAGAAGGGAACATTAGACTAACCAACTAACATCATCATATGTGTTTGTTCAAAGCATACATGGGAAATGATTTTACTTTCTTGAAATCTTTGTAACGAGTATAGAAGATGTATTAGGCATCGAGCCATTGACTTTTCTTTTGAATAAATTTAACCCCTTTTTTCCTTTTTTTTTTGTCTCAAAAGCCTCAAATTACAATCACCCTGACCAAAACTAATATTTACAACCTATATAAAAGCTAATGAAAATGGCTCATGAAATTCATAAAAAGCTTTTGAGAGAATTAAACTAAACGGCATTCCAATTCCCCATCATTTCCCTTGTAAAAAAAATCACCCTGTCAAAATGTACCCAATCAGGACATAGAGATTTCGGTTATCGGTCCTAAGATTAGACCATGCGGAACCGCGCCTCGCTTCAGAGCGAGCCTCGCGGGGAAAGGGGGAACACGACGCTGCTCGCCAAATCGTATTGAACGCCGCCCGTGACGGGGAGATAGGTATAACAGTGCGTACCTCGCGGGGATCGACGAAGGCGGCAGCCAAGCTGAATCCTGGCCGCATCGACGGATTCACGGCGGCGTCCCGGAGGCTACGGCGGCAACCGCGGGGGAGGAGGAGAAAGGGGGAAGACGAGAAGCGGAGAAGGCGGTGGAGAAGGCGAAAAGTTGTTCACCGATGGACGACGCCGCGGTCAATGCGGCGCAATGTCTGTGACAGGTCCCTCAAAAAAGTGGGCTTTAGGGCGGGCGGGTGAGTAGGCCCATAAATAAGATGGGCTTCATATTTTCAGGGCCGAATTCATCGATATGCAGTTAGTGGGCCAAAATCATTAGTGGGCTTAATTGCAATATAATAGTTAAGTGGGCTCAATTAATATGTGGGCCTAAATTGCCGACAGGAACTCGATGGCTTCAATTTCAGATTGGGCCAATTTCGTCGATGGATGTAAAGAAGGCCCTATTTATCTGTGGGTCAAATTACTCAACGTGATAGAAACGGGCCAAATTATGCTGTGGGCCAAATTCGTCGATGGGAATATAGTCGGCCAAATTATTAAGCGGGTTAAAATGTACTGGGCCAAAAATTGTCGATGAGAAAATTGTAAAAGTGGGCCCATGTTGCTGGCTGGTTAGATGTAGGTGGGCCAAATTTACGCGTTAACCGATTTACTTGGACAGTGGAATGAAATTACTCAATCGCCCGTGACTGAACATGACATGTTGACGGGAATTAACCAGGCCAGATTGAAATGTGGGCAGAATTTTACCATCGATGGACGAAGCGGTCGGCGTAATGTCTGTGCAAGCTCCTTCAACAGTGGGCTTTAGGTCTGCCATAAAATGGACTTCTTTAGTTCAAGGGCTGAATTGTTCATTGGGCACTTAGTAGGCCGAATGCATCAATGGGCTGGAATTGTTAACGAGCATAAGTGGGCTAAATTAATATATGGGCCAAAATCTTTGACAGAATTACAATTGGGCCTATTACTATGATGGATGTTAAGTAGGCCATATTTACCGGAGGGCCGAAACTCTCAACGTTACATAAACCGGCCGAAATATCTCATGGGCTGAATTTCTCAACGTTATATAAACCGGCCGAATTATTTGTGGGCCAAAATCAACATGGTAGTGGGCCCGATTCTTGAGTGGGCTGCTTTTATATATGAAGAATAAAACGGATTAAATTACCGAGTGGGCTAAATTTATCTGAGATGTAGTTGGGCCAATTTCCCGTGCACCGATTTACTTGGACATCATGGATTTTTCCATGGGCTGAATATGTTGACCGGAAGTAACTAGGCCGAAAAAGGTGGGCCAATTCTATATTGGCCCACTTTGTTTTCTAAAGTAAAGTAGTGCATATTCAACGGTAGGCCGAATTCATTATCGGGAATTAGTAGGCAATTTTATTCCTGGCCCTAACTCGTTCAGGTGAAATAAACGGGCCGAATTTACTGGCGGGGTAAATGTTCTGATGGGACCGGAGAAATTCCGTCGTGGGCATAAATCGTCCACTAGAATTAGGTAGGGCTATCGTTGTGGGTCTTATTCGTCGTGGTTTATTAGGTGGACCAATAAATTTGTGCTGAAATTGGACAAATTCGTACGTATGCTGTATTTTTTACGGGAATTTTGTGGGCTCAATTGTTAAAGAAAAATTAACGGGCCGAGTTCCGTGGGAATGAAGTGCGCTAAAATTTAGACGCAGATTGAATTTGTTCATATATTCCATGTGGCCAAATTTGTTTGTTGGCTGAATTTGTTGACGGGTACTGGACCGAATTTACTTATGTTGGCAAAGTGGACAGAATAATATTGATGGGAAATAAGCTGGGCGAATTCATTTGCGGAGGAATTTGTCAACATGAACTAAGCTAGCCGATTTCGTTTATTGGCATTCTCGTTATGTTTTGAATATTCAAAGGTCAACTACTTAGCTTTCAGTTACTTTTCTATAGTTTTAGATAAAGTACACGTCATTGACTAATTCAAATTACAAATTTCCTCAAAAAATAAAATAATTCCTTATATATGCTGAGACGGAGAGAGTAGAAAGTAAACCATCATCAGTAACTAAAATGCTCAATGAGAAAAATCAATCAATTGCAGGCTGGCGTCCACCGCTTGGGCCAATAGGCATCAACGCAATATATCAATGGGCACATCAAGCACTGGATGAAGCAGTCCAACTCCAATCCGAATCAGAGCAAACAGAACATGGGTAAATAATAATCATGTGAGAACAGCGATATTCACAACCTGGACGATGATGGGCATGCAGAAACCAAACAAACACGCTAGCTACGTAAACAGATGGGAGAAGGCGCAGAGATCGCCCAGCCTATACAGACAGCATCAGATGCACTGCTTCACAAGGAGAGGGGGCCCCAGCCCATAGTGGGGTTAGGGCCTCGCCTCATGACAATTTCCTCCACCGTACAGTAGCAATCACGTCAGATCGGACCCGAGCCCTACTCTTTTCCCCAATCTAGGTATCACATTGCAGGTGCTATGATCTTGACCACAAAATCAATAGGGAACTCAATGGAACAAATACAGGGTGAAATGGAAATGGAATGTATCGACGAATCCGCCCAGTGTTAGCCGCTGTCATTGGTAGTTGCGAGTAAGCCCACTTCGTGACACACTCCTGCCGAGAAGAATAAGATTCAAATTGACTTAGAACTCCATATATGAAGATGCAAACTCAGGAAAGGCATGTGGCTAAGAAATCGGTTTGTAGATATGATTTTGTGCAAGCAAAACGATTGCAAAGAATATTTTCTGGGTATCCTGAAGATTTCACATTAGATATAGCTTGGCCTTGGTTTTGATATATATACAAGTTAACAACATAAAGTTGTGGTCATTATCATCATAAAATGTTTTGTAAGACCAAATATCTATTGCCAGCATGAGAATTGCAAAATGGACTTATGTTGCAAAGAAAATATGAGTATATCCAAATTTAGGTGTACTTCTGCACACATTGACGAAATAATGGGATACAACTACTAGGAGCAAATGTGTTACAGTTAGAGAAACTAACCACTAAAGGTAAATCTGGACATAAAACATTGAAATGCAGATGTTCAATATATTAAAATTTAAAAGTAACATCCATGGCTAGCACAGAGATTTTAAGGACAAAATGGTACACCAACTGGTTGTCAATTCTATCCTATGATTGTATGCCAACTTTTTGCTACTAATGATCAACCAACATTCGAAATATGCCCTTGAGAACTTGAAGTCTATAAAGAATACTTTAACACTCAATGATGTACCTTCCAGAAAGCCCTTGAGAACTTCCAGTCCCTTTAGAATTACCAAGCCGCCTAGCTTTGATTTCTTGTTCCTTGTCAACACGCATAGCTGCAATTTCTTTCTCCATGGCAGCAACCTCTCGCCTCATTTTTTTTGCCTCCACTTCCATAGCTTTAGTTAAGGTATCTACTTTCTTTGCTAGCATCTGTAGGACAAGAAAAAAGGTAAATTTTATAATGCCTAGCCTCATATAAACCCAAACTGCAACAAATATAAACAAGTTACACACCTCAATCGCCTCATCTTTATCCTTTAGACTATGATCTTTCTCATAGCATGCCTTTCTCAAAGAAATTACCTCCTTCTGCAACATATCATAAAGGAAACCAGATACCATCTCAGCTGACTTGTTATTTGCAGTTTCTTTATTACTCTCGTCAGTGTTGCCATTTGTATTTTCATTAGGTCCCTCATCTGCATTTCCTTTCCAACTATCATTAGTTTCACAATCTCTGACAGCATCAGTAGATCGGTTAAGTAAATGAGTTCCATTCACACGAATCTTGCCCCTGTCTAATGACCTCGTGCCACCATCAAATGACTTTGAAGTGCCTTTAGCATGCTTTAGGACCAAGCTGCTGCTAGAAGAAAGTGAGGATCTTGAATTAAAAGATGGAGATCTCCTAGCTAATAAACCATTTGGAGACAATTTAGACATATTATCAGCTCCGCCAAGTGATAACCGACGGGAAGGGCCATTGCTGAAGACCTTTCCTTCAGTAGGTGGTCGACTAGAGCCACTTGGTGGCCCTCTCAGTCCATCTTCCAAAACCTTTAGGCGCAACTGATATTTTTCCTGAGTACATATAGAAGTCCAAAATTCAGCTCATCTGAAACAACTCGCACGACAAAGATTCAGCTCATGCTAAATTTCAATATAAATGCCTGTGTACCTTTAATTGAGCCTCAGATCTTGCTGTCCGCTCTACAACAGCAAGCTTATCTCGAAGTTGTTGCATTTCACCCTGTCAAAATAATAAGAAAAAAAAAATTGCAGAATGCAATTTGTTAAATGCTGTTCAGAAAGGGCCAGCAAGGAAAAACATTGACTGTCAATAAAATGAATATATATGCATGTACACCAACAAAGAAAAGACATAATGTAATCATCCGACCTGCAGGAACCTGCGCTCTTCAAGCCACTGTTTAACTGGCATTACTTTGTCATTAGAATCTTTCCACTCGTTGGCAACCACAGTAGCAACCCTATTTGCTGTAACTTTTGTACGAGCAAGTTCACATTCAAGTGTCTTTTTTTGTTCCTGATAATGAACATAAATATTAAATAAGCATGAGTGAATTGTTCCTACAAAAGCGGAGAAGAGCACAAGAAGACATGATGACAAAAGCCACAATCAAAGAAGAGGTTGTTACATTCACTTCCTGAACTTGGCGCCTGTAATCTCTAACAGCATTAGCAGCTTCGCCACCTTGAAGAACTTGCTCTTCCAGCTCTTTCACAGTTTGGCTAAGTTTTTTAACTTCTGCAACCTTTTGCCGTTGTAACTTGTCCAATATTTTGTTTTCTTCCTGCAGTGGATAAAACAAATTATTGAGCACATGTGTAATTCCATTGTCATGTCCAGGTTATTTAGTCTTATGACTAGGAATATGGTACATACATGACAGATCTCTATTTGCTTCATCAACTCTTGGTTCTTGTTTTGTAAGTCATCAACCATAGCAGCTTTTGCCATTGCTATTTCCACAGTCCTTTCCGCTTCTAGTAGTGCTGCCTCCTTTTGTTTTGTCAGACGATCCAGAGCTCTGTTGTCATCTTGTAGTTTTGCAATCTAAAGTGAACCAAGTTAACTTGTCATTTTATTTGTTCATAGAAAATACACAGCCAACCGGGAAAAAAAAAACTAAGGCAGCTAAGAAATTAATGTTAGGGAAGCATAAGATTTTAATCCACAAACAATTGATAGAAAAGGTGGCTGAACAAAGCTTCACCTCTTGCCGAGCAAGCTTTAACTCAGCTTCAAGGGGTGCAAGAATGGCTTCAATTGGTGGCATGTCATCATCCTTTTGAGCTGCATGTACTCTCCGCAAAGTTGCTTCTGCTGCAAACTGAGCAGCCATCGCAGCCTTTTTCTCATCATTAATCTTCTTAACTTCTAGATTCTGTAAAAAAAAATTATCATTGTTAAAGCTCAGTTCAAACTGAGACACCAGATACAGAAAAAAAAACAGATCATATGATATATACTTTGCTATCAAGGAGAGATTCTGTTAACTTGAGTTTCTCAAACATCTTCTCCAACTCGTCTGTCAGCTGTCATCACAATCACAATAATGTTAACAGAACAATAAATAATCAAACTTAAATATATTTACAAATAGAAGGATAAGCATCAAACTGTGATTCAGCATTGAATCTTGCAGGAAACAGCAAAATAATTTAGTTCAGATGTGAGCTGCAACACTTCACCATCATTTCTTTTTGTTTTCTTTTCTTGAATGCTTTATTTCTTTCTATGCTAAAATTGAAGTATTTTGATGATAGGAATGTTGGCAAATTTTTAGACAGTTTGCATGATCCCACGGACTAAATCTAATTAAAGATGCACCGCTAAAAACATGTCCAATTATAACCTACTAAATCACAATAAGCAATATTGAGCCAAACCAATGAAGAAAGCCACAATGGCCAATAACACATCTCCACAATTTAAGGTTGATTTTTATTTGACATGGAAGCAGGATAAAAGGATACCAATGCACGATTAACTAAGGCCATCATAATTACTAATTAGCTCTAGACCATGCAAACAATTCAAATCCTGGAGTAAAAGACAACTTCATTAGTTTTTGTTGCGACATGGGGAGTAACAAAGGGCCCATGATATCTCAGTGCATCATTTATAAAAGCAACAGAATTGTGGACAAAAAATTACAGAAGAAAATTAACAGGTACAAGCTAGGAGCATCTAGCAACCTGGTGAATGCCACTGAAGAGAGACAAGAAACAATGAGAAGCTTGGTATTTAATGAAAAAGAATAATTGATTAGCTGCAGGTACAAGATCAATTCAACTAATGATTTGTACAGTTTTCGGAATTTAAGATTGTATTGCTAACAAGGAGGCTACCAATCAGAGTGGTTAAACTTACGAGAAACATAACTGCATAAGAATCATAATCCAAGTCATGACACACGTAGTGGGGGTTTCGTAACATGACGATGCAGAGAAACAAATGTATATGCATCGGGTGTTTTACGTCATAGCAATCAGGTTACAATGGTATATGATAAAAAGGAAGTGCCACGGAATTATGAGACCCAATAAACATGTAATGATTGGATATGAAAATATCACAACTTACAAAGTAACTAACGACGCAAGAAAAACAACTAGAAGACAGAAACAGGTTTCTATTTCATGGGCCATGACAACAAGACAAAAGATGAGATCAAGAGCATATTTATCTGGTTTTGATAAATACTTTGTTATAAATATGACTGCCAAATAAATATAGAGCATAGAGTGTATTAGGCATTGCTTGCAGACAAAATCATTAAAATGACTAATTTGGTATATTTATGTTTCCAAAACAGCACAAAGGTCAGAGGGGGGGAAATTACCACAAGGTACACAACAATTCATAAGCCAGCCAACGGCAACCTATTTGGCCTTGTCAAACTAACATATTTGGATAGATGTAGGTCAGACCCCTCTTATCCTACAGTTGGGCATAGAATTTAGCTCAAGCGTCAATGCTGCCATACTGAACAAAAGCTGTTCATCGTTACTCAACTCATAGGATTAACCCAATCCCATCCCACACAATAAACTTTAGTGTGCATATTATGACATTCAAGATTCCAAAATGAATATAACAGAACCACAATAAACAACCTCAATCTAAGAGCAACAAATTTGACATTCTGCAAATGCCACCACATAACACACAGGCCCGATGCAACGGAAATTGCCATTTCAGGGAAAAGTAATTAAATAGACAGGAGAAGCACGTCGCTGAACCACGAAATCCAAACGCAGCTGATGGCAAATTACCTCCTCAACGGCCTTCTCCCGCGCCCTCTCCGACAGCCGCAGCGCGCGTATCTCCGTCTGCGCCTCCCCAAGCTCCCTCTCCTTGTCTGAAACACAACGAAACCCCACAAAAACATCAAGCCTCCTCTTCCCCCAAAGAAATTCCCAAAATAACCAACCAAATGAACAGCAGCGGCAGATCAGGCTCACCCCTCAGCTCGTTCTCGAGGCGGGTGAGCTCGACCCTGACGGGATCCGACCCGTGCATCAGCGCGATGAACTCGTCGGCGTCGAGGCTGGCCCGCACCGGGCCCCTCCGCCGCGCGGGGCCCCTGTGCGCCACCGCATTCCCCTCCTCGCCGCCGTCGGCCATCCCCAGATCTGGGACCCGGGCTGCACCGCCCCACAGCGCCCAAATCCGCCGCCGACAACTCCCGCAAACCGCGCCCGCGGGCCGACGCGCTCGGCGAGCCCGCCGCCGCGCACCGCCGGATCGGGCAAGGCAAACCCTAGCTCCGCCGCGGCCGCTCCCTCCCCTCCGCTTGCCTTGCCTTCACTGTGCTTGCGGCTGTGTGCTTGTGTGTTTTTTTTTTTTTCTGTTTGCTTTTAGTAGTTGCGGTTGTCTTGCTCGTAAATGGCGCGTTTAAAAAAATCTCGGGGAGGGGTCTCTTTTTGGATTATGTTAAGCGCGGGGTCTTAGGAGGAGTAATTACTGCGATTCTAAATTTGTACGCGTAGCTCGTTGTACGATTTGGGAGAAGCGTACTTTTTTTTTCTTAACAGTAGGACTAGGAGTGGTTCGATAGTACTCCGTACATTGAGATACTCACTCCGTTATGTTTTACTTCCTCCGTTCTAAAAATGTATTCTTCCTTGGAATTTTAACTGCTCAAAACTATGTATTTAGTGTGAAAACATTGTTTTCATACTTGAAAATATTTTTATATGATAGTATTGTTGTACTCTATTGATAATATATTATTAAAAAATATAATGGCGTTAAAATACCATGTAAAAAAATAGTGTGTATTAGGAGTATATTTTAGAGTATAGGGAGTATTTTACAATCCAATAATGCTACACATACGATTATACGACTAAACCGTAGGACTATGTATCTGTGACACAAACTAACCCATGGCCATGACGTCATGCCCACGTGGCACCATAAATTGGCTTGGCTGTTAGAGTCGGACTGAAGTCGTACGTATATCTTTACAATCTTACCATACTCACAAATTTAGGAAATTAATATTTTCTAAATATGACTATTTTATCTAAAATATTATTTAATGTTGTGGCAGTCTAAATTAGTGTGCACGGATTTATGATTATTTTTGTAGGGGTTAAACTTAAGGTTTCATATAAGTATTTGAAAATAAATTTCTATCAAAGCAAGGTTGGGGTTGCTCGTTGGGAATACATGGCTTGGCTTGAAACATGGTCTGATTTTTGGTATATTTGTATAATAGAAGAAGGGTTAGTGTGATTTGGACTTGACAATATTATCTTTTATATTTGAACTATTTGAAAATAGTAGTTGGACTTAATACTTGCATACAAATGGATAAAAACTTGTTGTTTACATACTTGAAAATATAAAGGTAACACTTCAGGATATTCGTCTAATAGATCAATTAGTGTGATTCTGACTTATAAGGGCTATCGGTACATCTGTCCTATTTGAAAATAATAGTCCGACAGATACTTACTCCTTGAAAATAGATAAGATGGTTCGTTACATGGCTTAGTTGATATTGATATTTTTAATTACTCATCTAATAAAGTGATTAGTGCGATTCTGACTTCTAAGCATTAGCCCTATATTCCTACTGTTTGGAAAATGGCCGGTTGTAGTTTGAAACAATTGATTTGTAGCTTTTGGAGAAAAGTAAACCTAGGACATTCTCTCCTGCATTTATTTTGAGCTTTGGTCCATAGTATAAGGATTTTATGTTGGTATCACACACTATGAATCTGCACAAAGATTCTTATATTTGTGAATGGGTATCCTGCACTCACACTAACCATGCATATATTCCGTTGTATTTCACTTCAATTAAATATTCCCAAACTCTAACAAAATTGCATCAAACATGGTCCACGAGTAGCACAGAACCTAGAGGTGCACAAAAAGCTTGGCCTCGTGAACTCGACTGTGAACTCGACTCGGTCCTAGCTCTAGTAAGCCCATAAGCCAAATGAGCTGATCCCAAGCTCTCACAAGCCGCTCATTTTGGCTCACAAGCTTGGGCTGTTATGCGCTCACGTAGGTTTTTCATTTGTGTTGTCAAGGTTCCATGTGTGGATTTATGATTTATCATGCAAAAAATTTATATTTAAATGTGTTAAATTACTTTATTTTTGTATTTTTAGATTTTGTTTCTTTTTTCTACTAATTATAAGGTATATCTGAAGATGTGTTTTATTAGGTGTTATAGGACGATAGACATATAAATGATAAAGAAAAAAGTTCAATTACAGGGGACACGAGATTTAACGCAGAAAACCCTCCCAAGATGAGAGAAAAAAAAGCCACGGACGCTAGCCAGCAAATATCTTTACTATATCGGGGTGAGGTTACAACGCCGAACGACGGCTTATAAGAAGTATATATATCGGTGAAACCCTAGAAGGGTCTTGATCCATACCGCGGGGACTCCGCCCCCACACCCCCTCAGCGTCCCCAGGAGTCAAACACAATGGGCCACTTCGCTCCGTCGACGGGTCTCTGCTACGCTTTGTCCGAAATCGGCCTTCATCAATAAGTGTAACTAGATTTAGATCATAATTCAATCCTTAGCCAGCTCGAACCCGGAACACAAGTTGAGACAATCTCAGGTTTCATCTTCATTTACAAACCAAGCCGAGCCAACCTAACCTAACTATCTTGATGCGAGCCGAGCAGGGCCAGGCTTGGCTCGTTTCCAACCCGTGCAGTGCAGCCTGTCATCAGATCTTGAACACTATAAGCAAAGCACCATATCCTTCATGCACGTCAAAGGTAAAAAAGGCACAAAAGAACTTGCTACATATGACCCACGTCAAGATAGGCAAATCAATGAATGCTGAAACAGTCGGTCCGCTCAATGGCCAGGATCTTACTCTTGAGGACCACCTCCAACGACAAAAAAACGGTTTGCCGTTGCGTGCAACGGCAGATTGCGTACATCAGGAGTTCAGGACCACCCCATATATGCGTCAAAAGTAAATCGCAGGGCCTAGCATTCTCCTTCATTCTCTTCCTCATCTCGAGTTATTATGCTGCGTTTTCAAGCTAAATACATCACTACACACACGTAGCTAAATTGATATCCATTAAAACATAGACAATTCTGCATAGAAGTTAATTATCATCAAGTATACGATCGGTTCTGTTGGGGACGACCTTGGTTGCTACAATACTAAGATGATATGATTTTTGATAAGCAAATTTTTATTATTTGAAGAGTGTTTGTTTTGTGTGTTGTGCATGTCTACATAGACTGGAATTGATTTAAAATGGTTGCATTAATCTCTGATGTAATTATATTTATCTCAATTAAAGAGACCTGAAAGCCTGTAGTACCTGAATTAAACGACACACAACCTAACAGGCCGTGCTAGAATGTAGGACACCCAACTAGAAAATGAATGGCCTGTTTGCAAGGACGACTAAAATCGTACTTTGCTGGTAATCTTGATCCCTAGTAGTAACTGGCAAACCGAATCGTCCTGTTGTAGTCTTGGTCAAAAGAAAAAGAAAACACTAGTACAATTTTTTTCTCCATATGAAGAGACATCGGTTTATGGTTCCTCTAACATGTCATGTCAACCTACCTGATCACTAACGCTCCTGTTATGGCTTAGAACTCCCTAATTAGCATATCCCCTGTCAACCTACCTTTAATGACGGTAGCACATAAATGTGCTTAACAGTGTTACCCTGTAACAAGAGCCAGCCTACTGGCTTCATCTGCATGGCATATTCAGCTGTTTTGAATTATTACCAATATTTGCATAGTTTGAATGGTAAATATGAAGATCCTGCTTCGAAGCAGAGGGGTACCAAAACGAATGGTCACAAATAAAATAAATAATACTTTCATAATTTTTTGAATAAGACCAATGGACAAACGTGGTAAGCAAAATGTCAAAACATTTTACATTCTAAAATGGAGGGAGTACCATCTAAGTCTTGCTATATTTTGCCAAAATGTTTGATTCGTAATTGGCATTAAACCAAACTTAGTAACCAATGCAACCACACCCTACCAAGTAATTGTAGTAGTAGAAAATCGGGACATTTAACTATTTGCCACTTTTACGGATGACACTTTAATTGTGTCTATGATAAGCGGGACCGGCTGAGTCACTGACAACGGGTTTGGATGACATTTCATGTCATCCTATCCATAAAAGTGACAAAAGATTAATTATTCCGTAGAAAATCTGCCCATGTTTTGGCACACGTACTATACCATATCTTTTTGTTCTTTACTATACCGATATTTTGGTAGCTTGATGAACCAAAACAGTCCATTGTTGTCCACTGTATGTAATGGTTTGCAAATCACTGCTGCAGGGGACATAGAGGCATATGTGATGTATGCAGTTGCTCATCTGATTTGCCAAGTGTAAAAACAAGAAAGAATCTAATTTCACAAATAGAGGTGCGATGTGTTATTTGACGAGAGCACAGCGGTGAATGATTGGATGCTTCATAGATCTGGTTACGGATAATTGCAAGAACTACTGACTATTGCCTAATCATTGCCATAGTCAGGACTCATGATCAAAAGTGACCCCATGTTTGTAAAGGAGTTCTGAGTTCTGACTTATCAGAACTTTACAGCTTATGCCTTGTTTAGTTTCTATTTTTTAAAAAAAAAATCATCATATCGAATCTTTGGATACATGCATAGAGCATTAAACATAGATAAAAATAAAAAATTAATAGCACAGTCTTTATGAAAATCGCGAGACGGATCTTTTGAGTCTAATTAGTCCATAATTAGCCATAAGTGCTATAAATAACCCACATACGCTAATGATGGCTTAATTAGGCTTAATAGATTCGTCTCGTGGTTTCCATATGAGTTATGAAATTAGTTTTTTATTCGTGTCTAAAAACCCCTTCCGACATCCGGTCAAACGTCTGATGTCACACCTAAAAATTTTATTTTCACGAACTAAACAGGGCCTTAAACACGTAGTAGCTCTGACCACTCATGAGCTATAGTACTATGAGAGACATGGTTTGTTGCTGTCCCGGAAAAAAAATCCGATAATGTTTGTGAGGGCGGATATAGATTATAGAATCCAAATGAAGAGGGGGCTCAATGTCTTTCTTCTATGTTCAGCCTCCCCTACTTTTCTCTTCCTTCCCCTCTTCTTCACCTTCCTCTCCCTGGTTGTCCAAGGGGATTCAGCGGGGAATAGGGGGTGCTCGAGCCTCTGAAGTACCCATGCTAGATCTGTCTTATGTGACCAAAGAAATATTATTATACTATCTCCGTCTCTGAATGTAAGAAATTTTAAAAAAAAATTTACATTTAAAGACGAAGGGAGAATTGCTTATTGTTTACGTGGAACTGATTACTTGATTAACAAACACACAGCACAATGGCACAGACCATGGCTGTTGCCATCACTAATCAGTCGCAAGTGAGTAAATGGCACAGATGCCATTGGTTGTTGGAGTCACTAATCAGTCATAAGTAGTAGTAAGTGGCAGCTCTAATCAGTAATCACATCATGCCCCCACCAAATCCAAGACCAAGACGTACATGCTCGTGCTGTGCCCCACATGGAGAGAATGAACAGAGAGAAAAGGTGAGGTTTGAGAGAGATTTGCATGCACTTGCCCCTGAATTATAGGAGAGGGTGTCTCCAGGGGCCACTTAGTTGGAGGTTTGCTTGCATGGATGCCTCAAGATGAGGCAAAGCTACCCAACAACATCAGTGAAACCTAAGGCAGTTGGCCAACAACACATGACGGGAGGAAGAAAGGCTCAACTTGTTCAGATGCTTGCAGCAGAGGACCATGTGAACCTGTGATAGTCCCCCCTCCCTTTTCATCCACTTCTTCTACACACAAAGAGGCAGACAGAAAGCTTTGCCAAAATGTACGAGCCAATCAGCTCGAGATGAGTTCTTTTCAGAATGCAGATGCCAATGAATAGACATTTGAGCTCCTACGTAGGAGTACAGACTTGAGAATTGTTTGATCATTACTTCATCAACCAGCGTATCATCACTAAGGACATAAATACAGCTCATAGAAGAACCATTCACGCTCATACCATTTTCTTTTAGATCTTTTACTTCGAGATGAACCTCTTCCCATATTTATAAGAACTCAAGAATTCCACAAGAATTGTGTAGAAAATTGACAACATTTCCCCTGTGCACTTTAGATTTGTTTTTCTTTTTTGAGATAAACACGGCACTTCATTGATTAAAGACATCAATACAGAGGACAACCCGGATACACTCCGGAATTGCATGCATCTCTAAAGACATTTTATAACATAAAGACTGGAATTGAAGCTAAAGAGATTTAATCTCCATCTCTTTAACTTCAATCTCGCGTATTGGAATTGCATCTCTAAAGACAAAAGACATTTTACAACATGTTGACTTCTTACGTCACAACTACGGTATTTGGCTAGTATGGAGAACGTTGGTACCAGGGTATACGCAAGATTGAAGATAAAGAGATGGAGACAAGAATTTTTATACAGGTTCAGGCCTCTTATCTGACAGGTAATAGCCCTACTTCTGTTAGCCGAAGCCGGTGTTGCTCTATATTCATCAGCATCATACAAGTACAATATTTGAGAGAACCTATCTAGTCGTCGTCAACTTGTGTGTCCTTCTGTCATGTCCTAATTCCTTCTAAAGGGTCTTGTATTTATACCCATAGATATTCCCTTATCCAAGTAGAACTAGTGAGATCAATATAGATACAATCTGAGTAGTGCTTATAGTTTCCATATAGAACTCTTCTCACGCTTTCATATCCAGAACTCATTCTATATACAAGAGGTATGATTCCGTATAAGACTAGGTATATGGTGAATCTAGCCGAGCTCAATCGATTACTATTGGGTATGTGATATCCATAAACTTGATAGTGTGTCGCTGCATTAGATTTGTTGCATTTACTTCAGAACACTAATTTTGTAGTTCTTCATCCAAACGAATACTCCAAACACTGTTTTAATGTACTCCAGTGGAGGTGTAAAGATTTGCATAGGACGATTTTACCCTTGAGCTACACTGCAAAATTTTAATTTTAATAAATATTGGATGAATATAAACAAACGCTACAAAAATTGAACTTGTCCCAAATTACAGAAATTAGAGTTTCAAAAAACAACAAATATCAGTTGAATTTAAACATTTTTTTATTTTTTCTTTCACAAGTTAGGACATGTTTTGAATTTTGCCAATATGTTTTATTTAAATTTTAATTTTGAAAGATGCCCAAGGATAAAATTGTCTTTTTTAAAGTTTTATCTCTTCGTTAGAAAATAATATATTGAAATGATGGTCAGATTGTTTTTTCAAAGAAACTAAAAAATCATAATGCATATAGCAAAGCTACAAATGTCATGGAGTGCCCAGGGACAAATTTTGCCTAGAGTTCACTTACAACAGTTCAACCAATTTCTGTGGGAACAGAGAGAAATTATTTTTCCCAATCAGCTCTGATAATTTGATCAGCTATGACTAGCATGCCATGGAAGAATTAAGAAGCAACAAAAACCGAGTGTGAGAGTTTTTTTTCCTTGATAATTATCCAACACTACCTGCAGGTTATATAGAAGCCAGCAAGAATACTGTCGCACACATCACATGCAACAGTTGAGCTTAACCCATCACACGCTCGAGTGGAAAGCAGCAGACCAACCTCTAGCTTTCTAAGGCACCGTCTCGCCTATTGCTTTCCTGCAGCTGCTGTGCTGCTGCCGACGCCGACGAGATTAACTAGAGCGCGCACGCGGCTGGTCGATCGATCAACGTTAATGATGTTGATTAGTAATACTACTAATGCTTAGGATGCTTAGCTATAAGAGAGAGGCCGGGTCGGGAACCGGCAACGTTTAGTGAGGCCGTTTCGGGCAAGGCGGATGCTGACTTCAACGGGGAGAGTTCGATGGGGACTTTTGGGGAGATTAATAGGTTGTTTGTGTTTGTGAGTTGTGCGCGTGATGGCGCTGGTTCACCTGCCGGTCACCACGTACGGTCGTAGTACTAGCCTGCCGACTGCTAGATTTTTTTTTTTCAAATGAGCCGCCAAAGTGCGGATTTTATATATTGATATAGAAGAAAAAATACAGAAACCATAACCCTAGAAGACTATAGTTCGGAAAAAAAATCACCACACCACTCGTTTACATCCTTAACCGTAGCAGAGCCCCAAAACAAAAAAAAAAAGACATCTGCGAGGTAACAGTACTTCCAGATGACGCCGCCAACAAGAAAACGACACAGATTACACCGGCATTGTCCATCCTGAAGACAAGGTTTTCTCTTGGAGATATCATTAGGGAGAGACAAAAAACACATCAATGCCCTAGGAAGAGAGCGGCACCCACAGGCATCGCCGTTGACGGCCTGAAGGCAAGGTTTTCGTCCGTAAACTATCCTCTTATGTCAAAGACGCCTATCAGGATTGCTATCTGTCAGGCCAGATAGATTTGATTTCCTCATTTTCCCTATTCCCTATAACAGATATGTTTTTCACTGAAGTTACACACACAATGCATCACAAAACAACCACGTATTGCGAATCATCACACCACGAGTGTGCCTGTGATTTTTTTTTTTAAGAATGGGATATACCCGGCCTCTACACCCAAATTAGATGTACACAGCCAAACAGTGAGACACCTTGTTGGCTGTTGCGATCACTTATGATCGAACCCGGATAGGCTGCGTGCATGACGGCACCACAAGCCAGCTTGTATCATCACACCACGAGTGTGCCCCTGATACAAGCTCAAACAGACTGAGGTGAGTGTCACAATTTTTGACCTCGCTAAATTATTATCGAACTTCCACCACACTAAATTCTTACTAAGAACTCACCAATATATTGTGACAATTGATTGTTGGGTGATTCAACCAGCATTGATATTCAATATATATGGATGTATGGTCTTGCAATCCCAAAGGTATAGTGGGTCTTCTCCACATCCAATTAGGTTTTGAAAAAGTGTTAAAACATGAAAAGCCCCGACCTCTAAGTTAAAAAAAACATTGAAAATCGAAATAGCCAAATTTAACTCTGGCTCGGGAGTCTGCCAGTTTGACCGGCCATATAACTGCGTTCGGCTGTATAACACGAGTAGCCATTGAGTCCCTGATTGGACCAGCCATGTAATATAAGTCGGATCAGTCTCTACGAGATTTTTCTAATACTTTTAAATTTGGCTTGAGGTTGCTATACATTATCTCAAGTGCCAAAATTGGGTATCAATAATATCATGGTTTCTATGACTTATTTTTTAAAAATAAGTTTTGGAGGAAAACTTTAAAACTTTTGATGAGGAGGTTGGAGTACAGGGGTGGAGCTCCCGGTAGGGCAAGGTCTAGTGCAAACCATACCTCACCTCCGGCAAGACCGGCATGGGTACCCCCCTCCAGCAAGACCGGCATGGGTACCCCCTCCTCAACCCCCATCCCCTACCTCGAGGTGGCACCATGGATGCTGACGCGAGCAACTTAGAGTGAGCAGCGAGAGAGGAGGAAGACATGATAGGAGAGAGGATGATGCCTACTAGTAGGGACAAGTCAAAGTGTTGGCCCATTAGTTTAGTTAGGCCCATTGAGTTTCGGAACGCACTTCTCCTGCTTGGCTACCTCCTAGACTCGGCGCACGCACACGGCTCTGTTCCTCCTCCTGGTGTGACGACGGCGCGACACAAGGCTAGATGCGACGATGCGACAGGCTGCGCCGGCGAGGCAGCGAGCCGGCAAGCGAGTCCTTGCCGGACCCGAATGGCTCACGGAAGCGGTGTCACGCCCGGAATTTCGAAATTCCGCACGCTTAAAATGTGTGTCTATCCTCGTCCAGGAATAAGCCGATGCACACAAATGACAAAATTGATAAATAGAGTACTTTATTGAATTTAATCAACATCGAATTACAATATTTATTACAGAGGTGGATAGGACCTCTCAAACAGAAAATTCTACGCAGCGGAAAAAACGGACTAGCGTGGCTTTAGCTCCACTCCACAGGCACTCGACCAAGCCTTCAGCCAACTCTCTTGGAAACCATCCTTACGTAGAACTTCTCTGCTGGTGAGTATACAACATACTCCGCAAGTCACACAGTCAAACGGAAAAATATGTAGAAATGCACGGGATATTCAAAGGATGGCATAATAGGGTTCATACAGGCAACATTCATTAATTAAAAAGGAATTAATTAAGAAAACTGTAGAGATTTAATAATCAATAATTAACCACTCACAGTACAACCTATCCTGGTTGCACCGACCCAACCATAACTCCAAACCAGGAATTATTCATAACTCCAACAGAGACGAACAATAACTCCATATCCGGAGCTAATCATCACCCCATACCAGGAGCTAATCCCAACTCCAAACCAGGAGTTATCCCATTTATCAAAATTTTAACCAAATTATTAATTATTAAGTGACAGTGGGACTAATCATGAAAAACAATGCTCAGCTCGCCCATAACCGCGGGCACGACTATTCGAATAGTTTTACTCTGATCAGAGGTGTACCAATTTAGCCTTAGGACACACTTTCCGTAGGGATCGTGACATGGCCCGCTTTGCAACAAGAAACGGTACGAGAACACCCACCAGATTCCTAGTCCCACCAAAACCAGGCTATGACTCCCCTGACGATCCCATGTGGGCTTATCCTTGCCACAACAACTCGGTGAATCGCACTGCCCTTGCTACATCACAAAACCAAGCCGTTGCCCATACTAGCCTAAGGGTAGTATGCTAAATGCTTCGCAAAGATAGCTCACGAACCGGTCCTTAATTGTCATGAGCACGATCAACCAAATCCACGTGCTCACGACCCACCATTAAGTCAAATTTTAGTTGGCAGCATTTTATTTAGATATTCCAATAATCCAACATGTATAAGGTGTGAAACATAGTCTACCCCATAGTGTGCCTAAATTATTCTAAGCATGGCTAAGCAACATCTAAAATTCTAGCTAAAACATGTATAAGTTCTAGCTAGTCAAAATTAAGTAACCCAGGCTAACAACATAAACGTAATCAAATTCAAATGGGCCATACAAAGGAATATAGGAATTTCCACCCAATTACATTCTAAAATAATATGCATGTTTTTAAGTAATTGCGAGAAAGAAGGGTTCAACATGCTCAAAGAGGTTTGTTCCGCATGACTTGCCTTTAGATGCGGTCTTAGGATCCTCCTTGCAGACGAGCAGGCGTTCAAAGAACAAAACGGAAAAAAACAGTACATAAGCACACAGAAAAGCTACTGGTTGATATTTTTAATGTGTAGAGATTGATTTTACAAAAGTTTAGAGATTTGAATCACCCGAATCGGATTTCGGATGAATTAGTTATGGTTTTTTCTAAGCTTTAGGTCCATTTTATTCCATTTCAGAAAAGATCAAGGATTTATGACGCAATAAACAATTTAATTTAAATTTAAAACATGGATTATTGCATCATCATGGAGATCTGATGGCTGAGATTAATCGGATCGAAACGAACGGCCCAAAATGGATCTCCGGTTTAGGTCAACCCCAGTCAAAACTAGGGCTGACGAGGCAACCACCTCAGCGGGAGAGGCGACGTGGCCGATGACGTGTCTACCACGTCATCACCGGCGGATGCACCTCGCGACGACGCCACCGGTGGTGGCGTCGGTGGAATCTGGGCCGGCCCACACGACGTGTGTGGGAGGGAGATGGCAGCCGGCTGTTGGGCCTTGGCCCAACTGAGGAAAACAAGGGAGGGAGGGAGAAGAGAGGGAGCGGGCCGTCGGGGTGAGAGAGAGATATTTGGGTCGACTTTGGACCCAAGAACTTGGAGGGGTTTTTAAATCTATTTTTCATTTAAGTAGTTCCTGAAATAATATTTCATTGATTAAAAAATACTTCAAAGGCTCATATAAATTCCAAAAAAATCTAGAAAATAATTGAGCACTCAAAGTATTTAAATAAATTTTATATTGTCCTTTTTCATGTTGAAAATTTGTCATAAATTTTAACCTATTCTTTCTTTTGTATTTTAAATTATTCTAAAAATATATTAAACAAATGATTTGTTTAATTAATAATTTTCCGGGCTGTTACAAGCGGCGAGTGAGGCGTCAGCGGGCGGTCGTAGCACTGCACCTCATGAGCGGCGACTGGCAAGCGAGGTGTCGGCGGGCGCCAGGCGGCGATGGGCAGACCTGCGACGGTCCGTGGAGCTTCCATTTTTTGAAAGATGGAAAAAAATATGAAGGAAAAGGGGAAGGGAAAGACGGTGGTTTCTTAGAGAGGTAATTTTAGAAACTTTGGATTTAAGAACATGAAAATTTGACTTAAGTATCCAGATTTTTTTTTTCATCTACAAATTGCTTATTTGTTGTGCCTTGTTTGCATAATTACATATTTGATGCAGATTTCAGATGGTCGGCTCAATGACTTAAAGGTTTGCTACATTGAATGAGAGATATTCAAAGAACTTAATCTTCAAAAGATTAAAAAAGCATGTAAAATATTTGGAATATGCAATTGCTTAGATCTCCTAAAGTGCGTAGACGCAATTAAACGCTTTGTTATTGGTACTCTTTCATTCTATTTGTTTTTTCTTCTTTTTGTTTTCTCAAATATGAACATACTAATATATGTTTACAAAGAACGGCCTCTTCATATCTCTATGATTTACAATTTAGCATGATCAATCTATTTGCAGGTCTTTTTATTTTGTAGAGGTATTTTGCTATACTTGACTCCTTTTAAGCATGCCTGCCAGTTGATTTGTGCCTATTACATTATAAAATATTGATTTATTGGGTCTAATTTGTGCCTCATATATCATGCCATTGGAAAACATTGTTGTGTATTGCACTTGCCATGAGCCACATCTGTCTTTTCTCTCCTTCGCCACTGTTGGAGTATTAACCTGCAGTTGTTAACTAGGTACTTTGGTACACGGTACAATGTTTTTATAATATAAGGATTTTTATTTTTTTAATGTTTGATCATTTAACTTATTCAAAAATTTAGTGTAAATATAAAAAAATGATATATAAATTGTGCTTAAAATATCTTTGATGATAAAATAAGTAACAAATAAAATATGTGGTACTTTTACAATTTTCTAAATGAAATCGAAAGTTCAAAACCATCGCATCATAAAACGGAGGCGGTAGTAATTTTCAACGAGCACGAAGGTTAAGCGTCGGCCATGGGCCACGGCTCACGGCTGACGTCTGCTGGCCGGAAGATGTGTGTAACCGCGGCGGAGGTAGGCTTTGGCGCGAGGCGCATATGCTTCCGCGGCTTCTGCCACATGAGACTGTATTTCTTCCCAGGCTGCCAGCGGGCCTTGCACAACGATCTAGCTGGGCTCGTCCGCTCCAACGGCCCGAGATCTCTATGTTCCTCTTGATCTTAATCATGATTTATACATTCACTGGCTCACTGCAATTCAGTGGCATTAAACCGGAATATCCAGCTTGTGATATAGTCAATTGGATGAGGATGACCCTATGGTTTAAATCGAACTTTGTACATTTTTTTGTAAAGTTTTCAGGATTTAAGATTGTATTGCTAACAAGGAAGGTACCGATCAGAGCCGAGAGGCTGCAGGCTGCAGCGATTGTCCCCCTCCAATTCCAACCCGAGTGGACATCGCCACCATTCAGCGGTGCACGCAGGACGCCGCCGCTCGCAGAAGGTCGCTGCAGCCACCCTAGGTGGCCATATTGTAGATCGTCTATCGTGTGAAAGAGCGATATATACTTGATACTGCATTCGCGCTGATCAGGTAAATTTGCACATTTGATTTCATTTGAGAAACTGATTCGGTTGATTTGTACCAATGTAAAGCTGCTCGATTAAATTTGGATTGTGAGCTGACGGAAAAAACATTGGAAACAAAACATAGCTGATTAAACACTCAATTATACGGCTCCTCTTTATTTTTCTAATGCTAACCGGTCACCTATCGGACTCAATTTTTCACATAGTAAAAAGCAATATAACGTGGCATTGGGTAAGTGAAGCGACGACGATGACGAAGGGGTGAGAATGCTGATCAATAGAGCATGGCGTACAGGAGTATTGACTAAACTGGCATACCAGTGAGAAGCAAACCATACTACGTGAAGTCGTCGGCATCTCTCACAAGCACAAGCAAGAATAGATAAGAAAAAACATGCGCAACAACAATGCCAACATAAAGGGGTTCTTTTGTGGTAGTAGTTATCGATCACTCTAGAAGATAGTGGTCAAGCATGAAGCGGGTGTGGACGGTAGTATCGAGCGAGTGTAAGAGGATATAGTTGGTACGATTTTAGTGGAAGTCATGGTGGTAAGGTTGGTATCGATGAGTTGAAAAAAAATTTGGTTTAAGAGCCTAGAGGAGAAAAAAGATGAACAAACCATGATAAGGAATAGAGTTAACATTCGTTATTAAAATGGACTATAATTTTTTGGTATCAAAATTATTTGATGTAGTATAATCAATTTCATCAAAATAAAAGTTGAATATAGGTATAATTAAAATGGCCAACAAATAAGATGAGGATTCATATATAATCAATGATTGGGCTGGATTTTTAAAACTATAAAAACAAAATAGAAATAACAATTGGTAGAAAATATAAATTGATGCTATAGCCGCGCAATCATGCGGGCCACATGCTAGTTTAGTATTCTAATTTGATCTAGCAGATTTTATAGCAGGTTTCATGGATTACATAATTCCCTGCCGGGTCATTGCCCCACGTTGCTCTACTATTGGGTAAATTTCTTCCACCGGATGCATAACACTAGCAATACTTTTTCTATATATATTCAATTCCTGCTTTGATTTCCATTCTTCTTCCATTTTGTGATTATTCAATTTACATTGCCACTATCCAGTAACTTTATGTTTTACTCGCTGAATCATTGCAGATAATTCCTCTCAATGAGCAAATTTTAATGAAACAATGATTTTATATGCAACTCATTTGTGAAAATGATGTGACTTCTGATAAACAACGAGATGAAAAATTACTGAATATACTTCCTTCAGGTAAAAACTTATAAAAATGTTATGTCATCCTTTTATGTAGCCCTGTGATTTCACACGGAACTTTTGAGGATCAGTGAAGCAGTGATTCAGAGATATTTTTATCATATGCAGCATGGAGTTTTCATACAAATTTTGTTTGCATGATCCTTCAGGCTTCAGCAGTTCTTTATGTAAGTGCCACATATATCCTGTAGGAATCCCTGTCTCCATGGCTTATGTTTACACCAATATTATTGAATACATAATTTTAGTAAAAATACTGCCATATCAAAACTCCTGAATTAACATAAAATTAATTTACAATTTATGCACCTCACATTCCTATTGATTCATCTATCGTCTTTATCTTCCTTATTGATAAAACTGCAGAATTACACAACTATTGTAAAATCACATTTTCTCATATGAGAGGTTCCCCCAAGTCAGCCAATCAATTTGCGTAATTTAATTCCTGAATTGATGTGTACCTTGGGTGGCTCATTCAGTCATTTGTTCTTTTATAGATGTTTCGATAGATATTGGAAAAAAACAACGATTGCACCAAGTATTTTTAATTCTCCTTGCCCTATTTATAAATTTGTAACCTAGCCTTTGATCAGCAATAAAATTTGCCCCTAAATGTGGGCAACAATTTTGGGCGTCAAAAGTTCTCAACAAATGGAATTAAGAACCGCAACCATACTGATCATCTACTCTTTAACTAAAGTTGACCGTTTTATTTTTTTCCTTAAAATTTCTCAGGTAAATCTTCTAAATAAATCCATTGTTACTCTTTTCAAAACAAATTGTTTAGTCACGATACTAACAAGTAGACTTATCAGATCAGAAAAAGTATCGAGACGTAAGGGCATTTACAATCAGGGATACTCACGTGAGTATCCCTAGGGAGAGAAAAAACGCCATGTAGGATAGGGATACTGCTAAGTAACTCAACCCCACGGTGCAAGCAACTTAGGTGGTGGGACCACCAAATGTCACTTTCCTCTTTTACCCCTCTCTCCCTCGTTCCATTCAAAGTGCCGCCCGCTTCCCCTACCCTCCAACTCCGGCCTCCGCCAACCGCCTCTCCCCTCCACCTTCGGCTCCGGTGGCAGTGGATCGAGCTCGAGGCGGTGGCGAATCGACCGGATTCAGCGTCGAATCGAGCTCGAGGCGGCGGCTCCGGCGACGAGGCGAGAAGCTGAGACGGCGGTGGATCTGCGTCGGCCTCCACCTGCCCCCGCCACCCGCCGCCTCTTCCCTCCATCGCTGCCTCTCCACTCCCTTCTGGATTCAGCGGCGGCAGTGGCGGCTTCGGCGGATCCGCGTCGGCCTCCACCTACTCCGCCGGCGGATCAGCGCGGCGGCGGCGGCGGGTCGAGCGTGGGTCGGCAGATCGAGCTCATCGACGGCGCTGCTTCCCTCTCCCTCCGTGTCCTCGTCGCTGGTGGTGGCGCGGCATATCTCCCCCTCTTCAGCATATCGGGTGGGGGCGGCGACGACGGCACAGATCGGTGGGAGGCGGCGACCGTGGCACCTCTCCTCCTCCGCCCGTCGCCCGTCTCCGCCGTCGACGGTGGCACGCTCGTCGCCGCTACCGCCAAGGTGAGAGAGGAGGCTGGAGGAAGGGTGAGGATTGAGGGAGGCCTCTCTCTCTCTTCTACTTTACAGCGTTCTCTCTCCTCTCTGCCTTGCTTTTCCTGCTGTTCTCTGACAAGGAAGCAGTATCCTTCGAAGGAAACGATCTCCCTCGTAGACGACGGTTCACGGCATCGGTGGCATTTTCTGTCCGACGTGATGGACTAGGGGCACTGTCCACGTCGGATGAGTACCCCTGATTGTAAATGCCCTGACAAGGCTTCTTTCGGGCCATGGTCCCCGACACACCATGACCCGTATGACCAGAACGTATAGTGTTGAAAACAAAGTGCTTGCCAGCACTTACTAAAAAAAGTCCCATGGGATTTTAACCTCTCAAAAATTATTTTTAAAAAGGTTTATAAAATAATAAAAACAACTATTCATTCAAAATGAAGCATTCTTCATTTATCCAACTAGAGTCGAGTACGACATTATGCAAGAGTTACTCAGCAACTACGTAGTAACATATATCCTATCGTCTCATGTGCCGATACAAATGCTTTGTCCAAAATATATGACGCAGTATACTTTTTGGATACATTTGTCATCTTATTAAATAAATTTTATGAAATATACAAAACTATATGTCATATATAAAGTAGATTTAATAAAGAATCAAATCATAGCAAAAATAAGTAATAACTGTGTACGTTTTACATAAAACAAGCGGGCAACTATAGCAAAAAAGTACACTTTACTCCTATAAACTATTTCACTAGATCAATTAACCACCTAAACTATTTCTTTGGCCATTTTACGCCCTAAACTATAAAAATGGCTCACTTTACACCCTAACAATATTTCTCCTTTTCGTTTCTATCTATACAAGTCATTTTTTACTGAAATTTGGTATGCTGCATATATGCATTACGAGTTACCTCTGAACTTTTTTTAAATATTTTTTTAACCTCTGTTTTCACTTATTGGAAGCATATAATACCAATGTGAACATTTAAATTTTAAAGTTCAAATAAATATCTGTTTGGAGAGAAATATATTTTATTTCTCTGCCTAACTCTCGCACCGGGGAAAACTAAAAAGGAAAATATATGCGCGGGCGTGCCAGTGTACTAAATACACAAAAGAAGGAAGAAGACAATGTGACGAAAATGTATTTTTATTATAATTCTCTGGGAATTACAAAAGAATACAAATTCGGATGAATTGCGCCTCGTAACTTGCAAGGTAGGCCTCCTGACTTCGGCGAATTGGTTCTATTGGTTCCCGGGGTCTTCAAAAGAGCCTCCGGTTAATTACTCCCACGAGTTGAACTCGTGGGATACCTCCGATTAAGCTGCGTTAGTCGTCGTCATCAATATTCGCTTCACGTTCTCCCGTGCATGGTGTAGATAGGGTGTAATTTGACGCCGGCGGAATTCACGGCCTTGTCGGTCTGTGTGCCACCGTTGAGGACGTAGTCTTTGTATGGACCCCGTCCTCCTTAGCCATCCAGCCTCGTCGGTCTTGAACGGCGTGTAGTGAATGGAGATTACTCGTTGTAATCATGCAAGGAGATACGTGTAAATTGAACGGCTTGACATCAATGAGTGTGAAGTTGGCGCCGTTGGGGAAGACATGAGGATCGCTCCATCATGGGCAGCCATGAGCACTATATCGGCAAATGGTGTCGCTAATTTGTGAGAGAGATTGAGTATGCCAGTGTCGGCTGCCATGTGGACATGGCCGCCGTGTGAACACCAGAGGATGTACAAATGATGCCAGCCTTGTTAACTTGCAAGAGCACATCACTGGTGACAGCCATCAAGATAAAGCCGGTGTTGGTCGTGATCAAGTAGTAAAGACGGCGCCTGCATTGATGAACATGCGGCTGCCCTCGGCGACGGGGTTGTAGGTAAGGTTGCCGTCAAGACACCATCACGAACATGAAGATCTCCGCCGGATCAACAAACTTGGGATCATCACTGACTTCTACTGGTGCGACCACGAGAGAGACACTGAAATGGAGAAGACAAAGTAAATCATCAGATATCACTTATCCATGGCAGGTGTCACCACCATAAACTTGCTTTGGACGTTGATTCTCCTTCTGGACCACCCTTTTGCTTTACAACAGAACGTGTGTGTGCGAGAGAGAGGGAGAGTGGTGTGTACTGGTGTGCAAGATGAATGTGCTACAGAGTGTGTTACTGTGTTACTGTGTCTCTCTCGCTCTTTGTCTTCTCGCTCTGTCTCCTCTTCTCTGCTGTGCAAATGAGGTTGGCTTTTATAGGCAATGTGGTGTAGTGCTCCTGTGTACGCTCAGTAAATCAGTGCTTAATTTATTCAGCCATTCAATATTCAATTAGGCTACCTTCCATCCCCAGGCTACGTAGTATCAATTGCTGGAGGATAGCTAGAATTAGTGAACAAGTTTCCATCCAGGATGCAATGATATGACAGAAAAAATAATCAGTGAGCAAGTTTCCATTCATCCTGTGAATGTAACGATATGCATACTTCCATTTGTTCCCCAAAAGGCTTCCATACTCAACGTATTTGCCTTACTAATTTGATTACCATTTATTGGCTGCCAGCAAGATGTGGGTTCTATCTTTCCATGCCCAGAGATTATTCACCGTAACTTTCTTTCTTACTGAAATCACATCCTTACGCTGAATGAGTTTGCTTCCAATGAAACAACGATCATTCCCATTTGACTGTATTTCCATTTGAATTTGCACTGACCGGAGGAGGCAATTCCATTTAAAATGCATAGTCACTGTATATGTCCATTTTCTTTTCATGCACCAAATAATGTCGTGGAAAATAAGATTTAGTATCCATGTTTATTTTCCGGGCGCGCATCCTCGCCATGCGCCTGCCGTGCATGTCGGCGATATTAATTTTGTGACCAGATACACATTTTTTACTCGGGCGCGCATCCTTTCCGCGCGTCGGCCGTGCGTGCTGCTATTAATATTTTCCAAGCACGCATCCTCGCCGTGCGCCTGCCGTGCATGTTGGCGATATTAATTTTGTGACCCGATACACTTTTTATTCGAGCGCACATCCTCGCCGTGCGCCGGTCGTGCGTGCCGAAAATATTAAATTTAGGACACCATATATTTTATTTTCTTCGTGTAAAAATATATTTTATATTTTTTTCATCAAGGAGAAATGGTCACAATTTCCTCTTCCAAATTTAATTTCCTGTCTTCCAATTTATTTTACACCCAAAAGTTGTCGTATATATGTTTTTTATTACTCGAGTATTCTGTGTACCAGTACAAAATTTCATCAAACAATATCCATAAAAAATTTGAAAATATTTTGGAGCTTCGATAACGGTGTCATCAACAACTCTACAAAATTTCATCTCAACATATGGCTTGTATAAGAAGAAACAAAAAAGAGAGTGTTGTTAGAGTGTAAATCGAACAATTTTTAATAGTTCAGCATGTAAAATAGACTTTTTCCCTTTAAAAAACAACCTCTTCATACACTGTATGTATTTTGGAAGGAGGGACTATTATATATTTTGGGAATCAGGGACTATTAGGATTCCCTGAGAGCAACACTATGATCTGCAATATAACAAATCTAGCTACAGAGCAGAACGACAGTACAATTTTCGTTGCTGCACGCCTAGAGTCTATTATGCCTCTGACGACCGCCGGCCGGGCCAGTCTAGATTGGCATTGCCAGATGCCATGTGATTCGGGGACACGTAAATTTGCGCACGTTATTCCCCGCGTGCATTCTCCACGATAACCCATAGTTTTGCTGCCGCTAGAAACAACGGGCTCTCGCCAAGCCGGTCGTTTCTATGGGCGCTAGCTTAGCTTAGCTTGGCTTCTTACTACTCACTGACACGGTGGCACCCTCTATGCGTGTTTCTCAGTTGTAACTAATCCCCCACTTATATAATACCGTTCATGTGATGATCTGATTCCACCCCGACAGATTATTCCATATAAAATTGTCCAACATATCCTCCCTTGTTATTTGTTAACTATCTCATATTAAGTTACCACGTTATGACACCAGGGAAAAAACTATTTTGCAATTGTGGTTGATCCGAAAAAGTACTTACGACTAAATAGAATTAAGTTACTATTTATAAGACTAATATAAAATTAATAAATTATTAATCTTTTCGTTAATTGAAAAAACGTATTTATGCACCCAATGCTCTCCCCCAATTTGATTTGCACACTATTGTCAATTAGCTGCTTGCAAGAAGCTTGGAACACGCGGGATTATGTAAAAAAACAAAGGTCATTGATCAGCCATGACGAAATCTCGAAACTTGAATATACCTGGAACATCAACAACCGAAGCGCCCCTTGGTTATAATTAGCAAGGTTTTGACCAACTATACAGTTGACTAATAAATAATTAAACATATGCATACTGATCATACTAATAAAACATCCTGGGCATGCTATTAAACAAATTAAGCCAGCGATTAACACGAAAACCATTTCTTCTTGACCACGTAAGAAAATGCCTTACGCGCGCGCGAGTGATATTGGCATAGTATCATATATTCCATCTTAAAATTCAGTACCCTCTCCAATCAAAAGAAGAAGCTTAGTTTTTTAGATAAGGAAGAACAATCTTGTTTAGCTAGTTTAGTGTCTCGACTCAAAATTACTCAAACTTACCGCCTTTTACTAAATTGAAAATTACTCAATTTAATTTGAACAAGAGCAGCTCGACTTAATTGTTAACCTGTTGAAGTCTCAAAATGTAAAGGTAACGATGAATCATAATAATTATTTTTGAAAAAGCTCGATATCATCACTTAGGTTCAAAGCTGCATAGAAAAGTGGGAAACCACTAAAAATAAAAGTACCAAATACCAATGGTCACTTGGTCAGGACAGTAGGAAGTTTTCGCTACTCCCATATAGGCTCCCCGCAAAACGTTCTTAATCCGTTAATTACATAGTTGATGGTTAGATGAAATTTGAATTTTAAATTCAGCAAACGTATTTTCTAGATTCAATATTATTCGGCTTGGGTCAAAGTGTTTTCGACTTATAAACAGCAAAGAAAAAAAGTACCCCCACCAAACGAGCCCAAAATACGCAAGTTCTCGTCCTTAAAACCCTCTTTTCAGCTTTAATCGCCGGACCGATCGCGCCGTTCTGCGAAGTTTACGAACGATCACACCGAGATCATATAATTATCAGCAGGTGGACCCACCTCGTCAGACTCTCCTCTTCTCCCCTATATATTACGCCGACGAGCCACACAGTAGCACACATTGCGCAGCCAGCCAGCCATTTCCCCTCTCGTCTTCTTCCTTCCTCGATTGGGTCCCATCTCTGACTCTTTCTCTCTCAATTCCCAAATCCAGATTAATTTACACGTGAAGCCAGCCACTGATCGATCCGCCATGGACGAGTCGCCGAAGAAGGTGGCACGGGCGAGGGAGACGCTGAAGACGCTGCTCGACGCGTACGCCTCCATGGAGGAGGAGGAGGAGATGGCCAAGAAGAGGCCACCGACGTCGGAGAAGCAGCGTGTGCCGTCGCGGCCGTCGTCGGTGTCGGCGGCGGCCGCGGCGAGGAGGAAGCCGACGACGCTGCTCGACGCGTACGAGGTGGACTCCATCCGGCGGGAGCTCGAGAGGCTCATCCTCAAGCAGAACGCCGCGGCCAGGAAACTAGAGACGCCCGCCGATTCCGACGCCGCCGCGAACGCGAAGAGCGACCGCCACCGACATCGCCATCACCACCACCGTCACCGGAGCGGCGCGCAGGCGCCGCCGACGCCGGCGAAGAAGGCGGTGGCGGCGTCGGGAGGCGGGGTGCGGATGCTGGGGAGACACGCCGTCGCGGTGTGTGGAGTCTCCGTGCCCGTGCCGGTTTCGTCCGCCGCATCCTCCCGCCGCCGGCGAGGAGGGCACCGGGAGGTGGAGAAAGTGTAGCTAGCTTTTGTGTACACACGGTAATATTTGTCGTGCGTGGTTAGTAGAGTAAAAAAGAGAAGATAGGGAGTGGTTAAAGGATTCGGGCTGTAATATTAGGGGCTGATTTTTCTCCTTTATATTAACTGAGTTTGGAATAACATTCTTTGTGTAATTGATCATTTGGATGAGTCTGTGACGGCGAGTCGATGAAAACTGTAAGAAATTTCAGATAACAGATGATTTACTCCTCCACTGCTGCAGGTTCATTTTCAGCTGGTTTCTTTGAGTACGGATCAGCAGGGTGTTTTCCTGGCAAGGGAGTGTGATTAAATAATCATTTGTTTGTCTTCGTCTTTTGTCTTGGATTTTGCCTACCTTTGGCCGCACTGCTGCTAGTCCATTTGTCCTGCAACCAGCCTAATCACTTGTTCTGTCTCCACCTTTCTCCAAATTCACTACTACTTTACAATAAAACATAACACAGCCGGCATATACCCGCTCGCTACTAGCTATATCTATCGTGCTATGAGCAAAAACAGAGCAACGTAAGTTGGCGGGTAAGCTAGTGTGCAACAAGCCGATCGACAGCCGGAGTTGCAAGCGAAAGAGAATCATCTTGGATAGGCGCACACCACCACACCATTGCTATGCGTGCTTGCTACATCAAGTTGCTATATGCTGCTCTCATCGCGTTTCGTGCCATGCTGACGCATCAACCATTCGTCCATTGGTCCTGTCCCATTTCCACAAGAATCATCGTTAAACTACTTTCCGCGGCGAATCGTCAACGGAGCTGGCCGGTCTGCTTCAATTCGGTTCCGCTCTTCGTGGCGATTACTTCCACCGCTGTGTGCGTGATGGCGCAGCGTGCGCCACAATAGATCGAACGGGCGTGGATCGATGGAACATGTGGTTGGCGACGTTCCAGGGAGCGTGGATTGATTAGCCGCGGCAAAACTCAAGTTACGATTTACTACGAATTACTACTACGATTGACGAGGAGTGTGATTAACTGGCGGATGTTGATGGCGCCCAAGCCAGCTCATTCCGTTGGAGGATAGGTAGCCGTTCGTACTACTGTCGCCCTGGACTTGTACGGGTGTACATGGCCGTTGTACCAGTGCATGGACGGTGGCTCATGTTGCCATGTGATGTGCGCAAGAAATTGTATGGGCCGTGGGCATCCCTTTGTTCACATATCACAACCGTAAAACACACGGTGGAAGTGGTGTGTTGTTGAGAGCTTCATTTTTTGAAATTGAGTACTCAGCCGAGTAGGTGTACAAGTACAACCCAAGTTCCTTTGTGTGATTTTGTGGACACTAGAGTCGTCCTACAAAGAGCAAACCATTTATGCCCAAATGCACGAAAACGATAGTCCAGTACGCTTCTGCGTGCACAACATATCTCACGCTTTTATCTCAACAATTATACCAGACAACTCAGCTTAAAAGATATCAGCATTTCTTCTCACTCTATCTCAACAAATAACAGTCAGCAACTATATAGATAGCTGCACAAGCAACTCATATGACACAAGGAACAATTTCAAACTGCTACGGAGCAAGTATAGATAGGCAATTTCACAGCATATTCTTTTCCCAGTTCGAATGAACGACTGCATTCACAGCATATTCTTTTCCCAGTTCGAATGAACGACTGCAAAAGAAGCAGCAGCGTTCCATGGATTGCCCGCACGACAAGATCAGTACAATCACAACAGATCAGTCATCAGGCCATCAGAAACCACATAAAAGTGTGGGGATACATTTCGTACTAGCAAATTAAATTTGACCAAAAGAGGATCTGAATAAGGTAAAACCATCTGAGGGGAGCTTCCCTGATGCCTCATTCACAGGCTTCTTCCCAATCATCCACTTCGACTTCCGGCTGCATCTTACTAACTGGGGGCGGCCCTGCACTGGAGCTGGATCCAGCATGAGTGCGAGGAGCAGGCTTACTCTCCTCGACTGGCCTGGAGCTTGTGGTGGTATCAGACTCTAGGGCGTTCCAGCGGTTTGTTGTTCCCATGACTTGAGCAACAGTATCACCACCACGTCTCCATACTGATGGTGGAGCTTGACCAACCACACCTGTCCAGTTTCCTGAGGATGGTTCGAGCTCACAGGCGGCTGCCTTCTTCCATGAATTGGCACTGTTCTTAGTAGCCGCCACTCCATCTTTCTGCCCTGCAACCCAGACATTGCCCGGGGGAGCGCTGCTGCTTGGCAAAAACACAGCAGCACCCTGGTAAGCAGAACCATAATCCAGCCGCCTCAGAGCTGTCGCTGCTCTAGCTGGATCATGGAAGACAGCCACAGCATTCTTGTCATTCAGCCAAACCAATTCACACTCCCCACCAAACCTTAAAACCAGAGCACTAACATCAGCATCCCGGGGCAGGTCCATCATTGCAACGACAAGCCTTGGGTCCATGTCCACCATGGGATCAAAGAAAGGATGATGGTTAGCGGTAACAGATATGCCTGGCTTGGAACCCAGTATGCGAGCAGGCGGCTTTGACTTAGGTGTAACATGGATAGTAATGAAACGTTTGGGATCCCAACCAATACCCTGAACAGCAAGCTTCCACCTGTCCGCAATGAGCCTGATAGCATCTCGTTTATCCTTCATCATGTAACAGAATACATGGACCTTGAGGCTGCCTGAAGAATTGCCTCTAGTCTTCCCAAGTACAAGAAACTTGCACCTCTCCTCAATAGCCATCACCCATTTTGGCTCACGGCGGAAAAGGTCAGAAAGCAAATCAGATGCATTGGAGTTCTCACCAAAATGCAATGCATCCAAATTGGGTGGGGTGATGTCAAATGCTTCAGCAAGAGCCTTCTTCCTCTCCAGCTTTGCACAGTCCTCATCACAACATAGCTTCCTCTGCCCAAGTGGAACCCTCCTCCCATCCGATTCCACTGGCTGGAGTGGCATTGGCAGCTTCTGTATGATGGATACTTCAAACATATTATCACCACTGGAGGTTCCCCCAGCACCGCATGGCACAGTTGCAGTGATTCGGCCACAAGAGCAGGTAATGGTCATAGGAAATTCACATCTCGAATCTGGGCAAGGTGATGATGGGTGGCATGGAGCTGTGCAAGTGTGCTTACATTCCCTCCTTGGAGCACCACATACCTGTCCACACGAAGCTCTTCCACCAGTGCCTGAGCTAGCATCTCCATTTGCAGTTGGTGGATCACAAGGAGAAGGGTGGCAAGTCCTAGTGCAAGCATGTATTCCGCATTGCCGGTTCTTTCCGCATGGTTGGTTGCATCTGATATCCTTAGAACCACAAGGGATGTTCCTCAACATGACATGTCCACCGATGCATTCTCTCATCACTGGAACAACACAAGGCGGGCAGTCCCCGAAATGACATTGATGTGAGGCCGGATGCCCACATGGTTGAGGGACCATGCATTGGTGTGTGCACGATGGAGTTGGTGTGCCACAAGGAAGTGGCGGCGGGATGGATGTCCGACCACAGGCACAAGTGAGATCATTAAATATGGTCTCAAGGCACGGCGGGCAGTGACCACTATGGCAGAGAAGCTGGCATCCATGCTGTCCACACCGGAGCTTCTTGCCACAAGGTATCTGGCAGAGATGGGGATCCCAATTACCTCCTTCAAGCTGAGCAAGCGGCTTTGAAAGTGGGCAACAGCACTCACTGCACCTGTGCCTCCCACAATTTTTCTTTCGCCCACAAGGCTTGTTGCAACGGAATTCTTCCTCCAAGACCTTGTAGCACTCCACCATCTGGCCCGATGAACCACAGCGGCACCTCTGTTCCACACGCACCACACAAGGTGGGCAATCTCCCTCATGGCATGTGACCTTGCACCTATGCACTCCACACGGCAGCTTCTTGTCGCACACCTTGTCACAGGTTGGGATAGGGTCCAAGCAGCTTGCTCTCTTCTCCAGAAGCCCTGTCTTCCCACAATGGCATGTGGTGACCTTCCCTGGCATAAGTTCGCACTCCCCACACGGCCCTGGGTGGCAAATGTCTTGGCAGGCATGATTTCCACAAGACAGCAAGTGGCCGCAGGCTTCACTGCATGAGAACACTCCATCTTTGTCAGTTAAATTCCCCTTCAGCTCCATCTCGCCGCACAGCAATGTCTCTGTCTTCTTACCGCAGAAGCACCGCGCAGAAATCAGAACATTACAGTCCCCGCAAGGACCAGTGTGGCATACCTTCTCACAACGGTGCCTCCGGCAAGGGAGCAGCCGATCACACTGCTGCCCGCACGTCACAGGCGTGGTCCGATCCGCACACCGCCGCACAATGGTCTGCTTGCCGCAGGGGCACAGCCGGTCGGGCGCAAACGCCTTGCAGGGAGGGCATGGCCCTGGGTGGCACTGGAGGACACATACATGCGGGCACCTGGTAGCCCCAGCATCTTCGCCCTTCGTGGCGGTGTCCGCCCTCTCGAGGGGCTTGGAGCAGGGCTCGCCGCAGGAGTGGGGCGTGAGGAAGAGGTCATTGGGGGGCTCGCGGCGGCGGCCACAGAAGCAGGTGTAGGAGAGCTCGCGGGCGGGTACGGCGTGCACGGACTGGCACCCGGGGCATCGCCAGGAGGAGTCAGGATCGGAGGCTTCGGCGGCGGACGCCGGGGATCGCGCCCACTTGCGGATGCAGGGGAGGTGGAAGATGGAGAAGCAGCTGCCGCAGGACCATACCGGCGCCGACCGCCTCACCATGTCGTAGCAGATCATGCACTCCACCGCCCCTCGCGCCAGCTTGTCCTGGATCTCCTGCACCAGCTGCGGCACCGACCCATCGCTCATCCCCGCCCCCGCCACCGCCGCCGCCACACGCCCACGCGCGGAACGGGTCGGAGCGGGCGATGGCGCCGCGGCGGAAGGCCTCTCCTGCTGCTGCCGCGGCGGCGGCGGCGCTGGGGAAGGCCTCTCCTGCGGTGGCGGGGCGCGGCGCTGGCCGCCGCTATTCCCGCGATTCCTGTGGCGCGGGCGGCGCTGGGGCGGCCGATCCTCCGAGGCCGGATTGGGGAAGGGTAAGATCGGGGCGGTTGCGGGGGGGCGCCATACGGTGCGGGAAGAAGGCACCGCGACGGGGCCTCCTCCGCCGCCGTTACCGCCGCCGCCGCGGCGCCGATCGGAGGAGGACTGCATACGGCGGCGGGGTGGGAGGGGTGATGAACCTAGGGTTCCCGAGTCCTCCTCCGTTGTTGGGGTTGAGGCGAAAGGGGGAGGGGGAGGGGGTGGAGAGGAGTGGCGGCGAGATGAAGGGGATGGGAGGAGGAAGAGGGTATTTGAGGGGGAGGAGAGCCTTGGAGACGACGGCAAATCGGCGATTGGGGAAGGGGGAACACGGCGGTGTGGGGGAAGGGGATGGGATCGGAGGAAGGAAGGAGGGAGGCGGTTGCGGCTTGCGGCTGGGTCGGTCGTGTGGGTGACTCGGGTCGGGGTTTCTGGAGGATGCGGCTCGAGAAGGGGGTGACCTCGTGTGCTTGCCGGGTTGGTTCGGGTTATGCGTGACGTCACCACGTGTGTGTACCGTGCAGTCTCGTGAATTCGTGGTGTACAAACGTGGAGGTCTTGGGGAGTTGGGTGTGTCGTCGTGTATTATTAAGTGGGGGACGCAGGATTTTTTTGAATTGTTAAAGGGTATTTAGTTGTTAAAAATATAATTGATTTTTTTAAAAGAGAAGATACGAAAGAAATGGGTATTCATGTGAATACCAGTGATCCCCTTGGCCTGCCCCTACGTCTATTGCACTACTATGTCGGCCAGGATAACAAACTAGTAGTAGTAGATGGATTTTCTTTTTCCTCGCAGATGGAGTTTACCCTTTTCATGATCGTTTGAAACTTAAAAAGCAGAATTTGAATGGGTTTTAGATGATTTTCATAGAAGCTGATGGTAAACAATTGACCAGAAAAATTCGGTGATACTAAATATCAAATGGAGTTATATTTGTGCAGAATTGCAGATTGCTCGAGTCACTCTCGGAAAAGTTGGAAACTTGCCGAATGGAGACACCACTGACCACAGCTCGGCTCTGCGGATGGTCAACACATGGGAAGGAAACTTGGGCGCCACGGATGAGAGGAGATCTTTGCAAGAATTTAATACTTTAGTAGTACTAATTCGGGCCGTAACCACGAGTTTAATTAGCACAGAAACACATGGCTACATTGTACACGCCATGAATGCGATATTTGCACGGATGGAGAAAGAAATATCAGAAAATGTCCGCGGGTGTGTCAAAAACGTGTACTGAACTACTGATATCGCCAAGAGTGTTGAGCGAACGTGTACATTACAAAACAAAACAAAGGAAGAGAACTAATAAGTTGAGCTTTTCCACAAAACAAAACGAAAAGAAAAAGGATTAGATACCCAGCATAACTAGAATCATTCTGTTCTGATATACCACACTTGTCCAAAAACATCCTAGTACAGGACTAGCAGAGCTCCTGCATCATGTAGCTCTTCTTAATTTCTGACGACACAAGATCATCAACTAACAAACAAAAAAGTTGATCTAAGCACTCTCCACTAGCTTTCTTACTCTGTGGACCAGCCTTCGGCAGATTGGGCATGCCTGGGTTTTGTCTTCCGCGATCCTGTGGCAACAGTTGAGCAGCGGGTTATTATGCAGTTAAACTTCTTGATCAAACAATTATTGGGGCAATAAAGCTTAGGCTCTTAGCTTAATAGAAGTAATTATAGTTAGAACTGTTCAGATAGAACTTACTTACAGTATCAGGTAAGACTCCAAATGTGACAATTTGTGGGTTGTGACTTATTGACTTATGAGGTAGACTTTACAGTTCCGTCAAAAAAGAGGGTTCAGTTGCCTTTAATCCATCAAGTTAATTAAATTTGTAAATAAAAAAACGGTGATCCATGCCATTCTGCGGTAAACTGAATGCTGTAACTGAAGAGTCTATATGAGAATAGTACCTCTTTGCACATGTAAAACAAGTAAAACCATGCCCACAGGGTATGAAGAAGCAACTCCGTGGTGCATCATAGCAGATTTTGCAGACCTTCTCACTGCACATATCTTCTGAAGAGCACATACTTGACTCAGGCTGCTCTTCGGTCGCTCCATAGCTAAAAGCGACCCTTTTTCTCGGCATAATTGGTTCTGTTTCATTGTTCCTTGCATCTTGATCACGAATTGTTTGTTGGTCTGTATCACCAAATTCCGCCAATTGCTTCAGGAAGCAGTAAAAGACGATCACTATAACACCTACAGGTCACCCAGTGGAGGCAGAATGAATATTTACAAGTAAAGAGAAATGATAGAAACATGGAATGAGCAAATTGAGGAGCACTCATCAAGTAATGTCTCACATATTATGACAAAGTACGGGACCAGTTGGGAAGAAAAGAAGTCAACCAACAAAATCTTCATCAGCACCTGAAACATAAATTTCAAATTACTTAGAACCAACTATTCACTTTTTGAGAGAGAGAGAGAGAGAGGGAGAGAGAGAAGTGGTGAAAGATTCACATGTTCACTGCTGCAAGTTACCTTCTAATGGTCTTGGTAGCTCAAATAACAGCGCAGTAAACTAGCACCAAAGCTCTGCACATAGTGATACCTGGAATGCAATTTACAGCGGCACAACAGCTCGTAACAGTTCAGCAGAAGTGTGCAGCATGCAAAACTGAGGGACACAGCAGTCTAGCAAAAGCATCATCAAGCTTGCGGCATGAAGAACTGGAGGGATAGATGTTTTTTCATGCAGCTACTTTTGAGTACGAGATAGGTTTAGGCAGTAGAAGAACTACTAGTCTTTTGAGGGGGATTATTGTTTACTTACCAGTCTTCCACTCGAAAGTTGGAACTGATAAGTCGAACACAGGGTGACCAGTTGTTGCCAACATCAAAGTTGCAAGGGTAACTACCATTCTTTCAGATCAATGTGAGAAGGGCCTGTGTCACACTGTGGTGAGTTTTATATTACCTATAGAAAAATCACAATGAATGTTCAGAAGATGTCCAACATTTGCTGAATTTGGCTCAGACACAAGAGCTATACCCAGCAGGTTCACTACCTCACAACAATGCAATATATATGCAAAAAGGACTGCAAGTTTAGAATCACAGAGACACTGAACTGACTAAGAAACATACGATGACATAAAACATAGAATGTGATGTTAAATACTAAAAGTAGTAAGCTCTGTGAAGCAAATGTCCCAAAATTGTGAAGTGTGGAACTGAGAAGAACTACTCTCAGATTTCAATGTTAAAATATACAAATTAACAATGAATCTAACTAATTCAAAACTGGCAAAAATGAACAAAACAATTGATCTATAAGACAGCATTGTCCACAATACTACAGATAAATAGATAATTGCTCTTGTGTGAAATGCCCAAGACCTTGAAAAATAACAAAGAAAGCGGAAACTTAAAAAATAAACAAAAATTGGTCATAGCAGTATATTGTATAAATCATGTCTGCATATGCATCAATGAAAGGACTAGTAGCTCAGCACAGGAAAAAAATGGCGCACTCACCAATAACACAGAATGGCAGATTCCTAAATCCATCAACCCAGTGAAATTGATGCTGGCCAGCATTCAGCAAGAGAAACTAACTAAAAGTCTGTGGGTTGTATTTTCATCGTCCAAGATGGAAGGCACACTTGCAGACTTGTATGGTCATCACGATGGCCACTTCATTGTGCTCGAACGCACACCACAATCGCACTTGATGCCAGCAGATGACACCTCTTGGCCATTCCATCTTTAAAATCGAGAGTTCCACATCTAGTGATCCCATATTTTCTGAACAAATAAGCATCACCGGCTTACCGCTGAATCACTGATGCGACACACAGGACAGGAGGCGCGGCCAATCATTTCGTCGAACAGTATGCGCGCAGTCGTGGCGCCCGACGCCAAATACCGCATGCAGCGTCGATGCAAGGAGTCCTCCGCTCCGAGCAGGCTATTTTGATTCTTGAAGCTGCATAGGACAACGATGACAACCTGAGGATCATGCCTGGGAGGCGCGCCAGCAGGGGCGGACCTAGGGGTGGTGCCAGGTATGCACCGGCATACCCAAAAATCTCACAGGAAAATTAAGGTCTAGTATTATGTATTTGGCATTAACACTGCATGAGTGCTTTGTTTAATGGAGAACAAGGCCCAAAAGCTCATTCCATCCGCAAATGATGTGTATGTGCGTTCCTTTGGGCATTCCCTAGCGCTGGATGATCACGGTAGAAATTTTGCCTGCTGTTGGTGGCAACTGGCTCGTGCGGCCGTGCCTCACGGCAAGCACGACGCGGACGCCAAGCGGCGGCTACTAGATGCTGATGGCTAGTCAACGAGATCGACGGCGGCATGAGCTAGAAATATAGTGCCCAATATGAGTAGAAGGTGCAGCAGTGTTTGGCAGCACACAATAGCTCCAACAGCGAAGGCTCTTCGGCTCTTCGCTGTTGGCAAGGCGTATGGGGCGGCAGCGTCTAGCAAACCAAGGCAATGAGGCAGGACAACCAAATTTCAATTTATCCAGGACTGTCGTCTAGCTGGTCGAAGTCTCAACGAATCAACAACCAGTGGCGAATTCAGGATAAAAATGATAGATGGGCTCAATACGATGTATGACTAAAATGAGCATATACCCAGATAAAAATTAGATTCAATTGATTATATATATGCGATCAAATTATGCCCATGTGTTATTTGGACCATTCAACAAATGTGCCCCCGTCAATTCATCTTTAATTATAGAAACATAATTCTATTAGTATATTTTGTGTTTGATCGGAAAAAAATTCTATACTACACAAGCCTGAATTGATATTTACAATTGAAAAATAGACTAAAAAGAGTTATGTGACTTGCTCACAGTCCCATCTCTAGCTCTCCAAGAGTAGCATAGGCAGCAACAACATGCAAGCAAAGAAACTCATAAGTATATTGGCCTCGCCGCAGCTGCAACCGTACGCCCAAACCACACGCAGACAGCCAACCAAAATCTTGCTCTGACCAGATGCCAGGATCGATCGTTCTATCCTGCTTCTGTTTATCTTCACCAAGTAGGCAATTTCATATATACTAGAAATATTAGTAAAATTGGAGGGTAGGCTTGAGCCTACTGAAGCCTCCCTACTAGAATCGCCACCGTCAACAACCACTTTCACTTTTGATCGAAAAATTCAAATCAAATAAGGGAAATCAATTAGAATTTTTAAAAAATTGAAGGCATAATTATTGTATCACCTATTTTTGTACCATTATATGATTCAGATTCTTTATCACCTATTTAGCTCGTTGAATATGGGCAAACAAATTTTATTTAGCTCGTTAAAACAAAGAAACATGAAAAAACAAGCTTGGATGTCTCTATGCTATGGAGGAATGTTGAAACTTAATTTTATCATTTGGTTTATTTAAGACCATTTTAATTGTACCTTCATGCTTAAGGTATTTTCATTACCTCTTTAAGCTGGTAGGGCCACACCTAGCACAAAAATCATAGGTCCGCCACTACGCGCCAGGGTGGTAGAGTGGCGTAAGCATGGAACGCGATTGCAGGGCGGGTGTGGTTCGCGAACGATTTGGAGTAAGGTCGCGGCGAAGTATGAGATTTGTACCAATATCGCTCATTCGCTCTCCGTCGCCGTTCACCGCCACGGCCTGGATACTGGAAGGGCGGCGAGCAGCGCCGGCCGAGGCCGATTCGTGGACCCGGGTGCAATGAGCAAATGATCACAGGGTGTTACCCGCAAAAAGTCCATTCCCGAAAGATCATGCCAGCTGGATCGCGAATCTTTTCTGTTATTTTCCTTATCGAATCTTCACCGTTAGATTTGGGTCGCACGGTGGAAACCATATCGTGACGTGGATTCGTGCATTCGATCTGTGCTTCCTCATTTTTCTAACGGCTTCCCATCTCGTTCGTCTCTGCCATCTTCCGGTCTCTCTCCATTCTTTTCTCGTCGTCGACTCGAGGAAGCCGCGCGCCGCCGCGTCGCCATGGACGATGTCGACTGCGTGCTCGCGGCCGGGACAGAGCGCACCAAGGCCGACGACGACGTCGACGGCGTGTTCGCCGCGGGGACCGAGCGCGCGAACGCCATCGAGGACGTCGTCAATGGAGTGCTCGCCGCGGGGACCGAGCGAGCGGAGGCCAGCGATGACGTCGACGGCGAGCTCGCCGTGGGGATCGAGCGCGCAAATACCAGCGACGGCGACGGCCAGGTCTCCCTATCCCCCACCAAGCGCGTGAAGCTCTCCTCCGCCTCCACCTCCACCTCCGGCGACGACGACGCGGCCAACGGCGGCGGCGGTGGAGGAGGGGATCGCCTCAGCACGCTCCCCGACGCAGTCCTCCTCCTCATCCTCCTCCACCTCCCCACCATCGACACCGCGGCGCGGACCAGCCTCCTCTCCCGGCGCTGGAGGAGGCTGGTCACCGCCGCCGCCGCCGCCGTCGACGACGACGACCACCACCACGACCCTGCCCATCGACGCACCGCGAGCCGCCACCCCGCGCGCCACCTCCTCAGCGCTCAGCCTCCACGCCGCCATGCGACCAGACGCCGTGTTCACCATCCTCCTCGCCGATGAGTGAGCTCCGCCCGCCGGCAACGTCGATCTCCGACGAGCTCTTCTCCGGGAACGCGACGCCCGCCCCTGGCATAGGTTTGAGCACGCCCTGTCTAAAAACCTCTGATCGATCGTTGTGTTGCCTAATCTGATTGTGCCGAATTCATAGCGAAATCTATAGTTCGCTGTATGAAATGCTCTTGATCTAGAACCAGAATCGCGTGTTTTCGCTGTATGAAATGCTCTTGATCTAGAACCAGAATCGATTGTTCTCGCTGTATGAAATGCTCTTGATCTAGAACCAGAATCGCTTGTTTTCGCTGTATGAAATGGCAAATCTGCCGAGAATCTAATGGATAGTGTTTGAGAATGGCATATCTCTGTTTTTTGGCACGCTGTTTACGGTTTTATCTTAAATTTTTAATTGCAGTGTCACTGACTGATTTCAATAACTTTGAGGGGTCCCAAATCACCCGACAGATTAGATTATTGTCTTGTTGTAATCACCGTGGTTATGCTTGACATGAAGAACAGAGCATGTTTGTTTTCTTTTTTCTTTATTTTGTTTGAACATGACATGCTAGTTTTCTTCAGTCTTGGCAATGAAGCAGTTTGCTCGTGCTAGTTTATTGTTCTTAAATCTTGAGTCTCTACTCCTTTTTTTTTTTTGGTGTGGAATGAGTCCTGATTCCTGAACATGTTCACGTTATATTGTAGTTCTGTGATATTGCAGAACATGTCTGGCTATGCAATGAATGTTGCTATTTGCTGCCTATTTCTAGTTGTCTTGAACTTAGTATTACTGAACTTCAGATTCCATCAAGAAATTCAGTTCCATTAAAAGATCAAACAAGATCTTTCATGGGCTTCTGCTATTGTTGTCGTTGTCCATGTTGAATCCTCGTGTAGTCAATTTATACATATGATGTCGGCATAGAGAGGCCTATGGAATGGCCATGCGGGCTCCCCGCCTAGGCTTGACTGGTCCGATTGGCCCGCTTCCGCGTTCCGGCTTCACCTATTCTGCAGACGCGAGGAGTACGGCCTACGGCATAGGCTGCGTCTCTGCTTCACAGCCGTTCATCAAGCTTTCTCAGGATCTCAGCAAAGTAACATTAATGATTTTTTTTTTTGAACTTAAGTAACATGAATGATTTGAAAGTGCTAGATTACAATTGCCACGCTGCAAGATTTAGGATAGTTCGCATTTGTGCAATAGTTCTCAAGGCATATATTCTGAAGATAGCTTTCTCTATTTCTTTTCTCTTTTGTTTTGAACAGAAAATGACGGATGGTAACTCTAAACTGGGGACTGGGGTTTACTATTTCAGATTGGGAAAGATTTTCGGGGTCACCAAAATCCTGAAATTTTGATAATTTCAGAACTACTTTAATGAAATATTCAAACAAATTTTGAATTTTAAACATCATTTTGATTGAACCTAGTCGCTTTTTCATGGGAGAAGGTCTTAACAACTTCTTGGACAATACTACTTCTTGCACCTGCAACCATCAGCGCACACACTTAGTAGTGCGTCCTTTACGGGGCCAGTAAATATATGTGAGATGCATTTTAAGCTTTTTTTTCTATTATTAAAATGCATTGGCAGTACCATAACTTACAAGATGGGTGCAATTTAGTCACACATCTTGCAAATTGCTCAAATGAGTCATTCATCTTTGTGTTTGGGGTGCAAATTGTATTAAACTTATGCAATATGTTTATCGTATCGATATCTTATACAATATGACCACATACAACCCAAATATAAACAAACTATCGATATTATCAGCAATAAATTTGATATGATATGAACTATATTAAATTGTTGGATATTAATTAATATATGGTATTGTGTATATTAAAAGCACATAAATGGTGTTGCAAGTGAAAATATGGGGTTAACTTTTATTTTTATTGTTTGTATATCCGCATGGCTCATGAGCAATATGTTAAGTCATCATGACATTCAATTTGATAGTAAATACTTTTTGTGATATGATTTTTGATAAGATTTGCACACCTGAAACAAGTTGTGTGACTCATTTGAGCAAATTACAAGATGTGTAACTAAATTGCACCCACCACATAAGTTGCAGTACCGCTAGTGCATTTTACTCTTTTTCTATTATAAAGTATATTTTGCTTTCTTTTGCAATCTTTGAAAATTTTGACTGAACATTAAATGTACATTTAAAACTTTCAACTGAAAATTTAAAACTTTGAACTCATAATTAAAATTTTCAATCAATCAATTTACATATTTATTTATATTATAGAAAATTGAGTGAATTGCATGTTAGAGTAGGTTTCATAATGGTCTAGGTCTTCGCTAACATTTTCACTTTGGAATACAAGCCCACATGTCAGCCACATCTAGAGCTCTGTTTCCCTCTCCTCCTCCTCCTCTAGAACAGTCAATAATTGCTTGAGGCTGAAGCAACAGTGATAATGGTGGCAGCCATTCACTGAATTGTGGCGCTAAATCTCCACCGTTGGGATGAAGCACAGTCACTTCGCGGTGAAGCGGAGGCATATGTGTAATCCACCACTCACCTACAACATTTCTCTTCCTATTGTGTCACCACCTCCGATCATAATAGCCTCTCACTCGAACACCTGCTTCAGCCTTTGATGTCGGTGATGCATTCTCGAGGTTAAGCTCCATTTAATGTGCCATGGTCTGATGCTCAAGCTCAAGCTCACTGTGCTGATTTACTGGTTTTTGGACTGTGTGGATAGAGGGATCAAGGATGTGAATCAATTGTTCAGAGGGATCTGTTGTAGACTAACAAGTCGAATACGTGATTCATTATACCCAAAAGATTCGTTGTACCAAGAAAAGCAAGAACAGGTAACAAACACAAAGGGAGATTATTTTTATACATGTTCGGCCCCCATCAGGATAGTAGCCTTGGAAAAAGTCCACTTTACCCCCTTAACTTTTTATGTTGTCTAAATTACACCCTTCAACTATAAAACCGGACACTCAACACCCTCTAACTATTGATACCATTTAACTTCCACCCCTCCTGCAAGCATAGGTTGTTTTCGCTGAGTTGGCGCTAACGTGGCAGGATAATTAGCCCGATTAATAAATTAAAAACAAGATGCCCAATCGGTCAGTGTCGGTGCTATTCTCTTCTTCCTCTTCCCCTCTCTCTTACGATAGTTCGCACGAGCGGCCACGACAAGCTCAACTGCTCAAGGCGAGGCGGAGGTCGCACAGGCGGTGGAGAAACAGCGAGCTCCCAGATCTAGTCCTGACTTGGACCCATTTTCTATCACACTACGGCGCCGTCGCTGCCGAGCTCCCCACCACTCGTTGGACCTCTCTCCGTATATGTAAAGGCAGCATCCTTCATATCTTGTCTCTGGAATACACGGTTACCATATATACAATGATACGGGATACCCCTAATCAAGTACTATGGCAGGATGTGAAGTGATGCTGCGGAGCATGCTACTGATGGTCTAGCAATGGTAGAGCAGGCGAGGCAGCCGTGTTTGCTGCCATTGATGAGAAGTGTCACGTATAGAGATAGAGCACAGGAAAGGGTGGTCAGTATTGAAACAAATGATAAGTTCATATGATCCAAAGTGAACTTTGTTCCAAAATAAAAGTATAGTACAATAATAGGTGGCCCTAAGTGTAATTTACCCTAGAAAATTATTAACAACACAAGCGCTAACCAAGCAATTAACCGCCTGCATGACTTTGTCTTTGTACTTGTGGGCGGGCTCCCTGGTGCACACGTGAGTGATAGAAAAACTTAAGGGTAAATTGCACTTACGATACAACATCTTGGCTGGTGGATACAATTTAGCACACAAACTTGAGAAATGAACGTCTAAGTACAACAACTTGGCAAGTGCATGTGAAGTACAAGACTTGACAATTTAACATTTTGGTGCAATAAGTTGTATATGTATATGATATTTTAGTGTCAATATGTCATCACTAAGCAATACTACGTACATTAACTTTGTAATTTTGCGTTTAATGTATATGGATTACATTGCTTATTATCGGTTTGTTTTTTTCTCCCCCTTCTGAAATCTCAACCAAAGAAAATATATACATTAAATTTTATAGTTGACTTTTTATTACTAGATTGAATTTTTTTATTAAAACCATGCAAGTATACGATAATCGATTGTATGAAAAAAATATTCAAAATAATCATGGTGTTCGATAACAGGCTCACTTCTGAACTTATTATACTAGAATTGCATCCACCTTTTCGATTTGTTACACTAATACGCTCACTTCTCAATTTGTATATATGCTTATATTTGTTGCCAGAGGGAGTACATACCAGCTCCTCAGAGTACTATGCCAATGTGATAGTAATCTGTATCATCCTTGGAAGTATTTTGCTTCATTATAATTATTCTCGTTGCTTGCGGGACTCATGTGATGACACTACATTTTTTTTAAGTAGTACTATATGAGGTGTTGGGTTGCCAGCTTCTTAATAAAATACGCCGTTTCTGAAAGTGTGTTGCGTTTTTTTGTTGCATGATTGGTGCCAGAATCTTGTGAGAGGCCCATATATTTATTGTGTAATTACTGTTATAGTCAACCAGGAACACAGAAAATGTAATGTTTCCTGATATGAAATTAATTTTGGACAAGTGAGGATGTGTAAGTTATATATACTTAACAATAGCTGATATATTGTATTCCGAATATTTTTCAAATGGCCGTCTGCCCGTCTCTATAGTTTGCGAAGCGGCAGCCATCCTTTAACGTTGGGGATCTGGATCGGAGTTGCTGTGCACACAGAATATCCATTTTATCTGACAAATGCTAATTGTATGAAGAGAATGCCTCAATCTAGAGAGAAATCGAGACCGTCACATCATCACATGTAACGCGTGTTAACAGGCTTATCTTTCGAGTGACGCCGAATGACAGATACATGCACAGCTTGCACGCCTCTGCATGTAAGCACGTTCTGACTTGTACATGTATGTACTGTGCCAGCTGATCCATCAATTCATCCTCCTTCCATGGCGACCAGCACGCCTAGTTCTGCTCCTTTTGGCCCCGTCCCCTTCGAGGACGTCGTCGTCATCGATCACAACGAGCTGGCCACCGATCAACGGCCGACGACGGAAGCCGCCGACCTCGCCACCATGGTCTCGTCCCTCCCGACCAAGATTGAGCTCAACCTTCCCATACGTCTAAGCCTCTACCACGGCTTCTGGCTCGCGGAGCACCACGTCCCGGCGGCCATCGCCCTGCAGCGTCGCTTCGTGCCCCGACCCGACGACGTCATCGTGGCAAGCCTCCCCAAGTGCGGCACGACGTGGCTCATCGCCCTCGCGTTCGCCGTCATGTCGCGCCGCGCGCACCCGCCCGACGCCGACGCCGACGGCCACCCGCTCCGCCGCCTCAACCCGCACCAGTGCGTCCCGTTCCTCGAGGGCCTCTTCGCCAGAGGCCAGGAAGCCAAGCTCGACGCGCTCCCGTCCCCGCGCCTCATCAACACACACATGCCGCTCGCCATGCTGCCGACTACTACTACTACCAGAGGAGGAGGCTGTAAAATCGTCTACGTCTGCCGCGAGCCCAAGGACATGGTGGTCTCCATGTGGCACTACACCAAGCGTTTGATGCCGACCGTGTCGTTCGCCGAAACATTCGAGTCATACTGCGACGGCGGCAAGATTTACGGGCCGTTCTGGGACCATATCATCGGGTATTGGAGGTCGGATTCCGTGCTCTTTCTGCGGTACGAGGAGTTGTTACGTGATCCTGCTGAGAATGTTCGGAAGCTGGCGCGTTTTATTGGTATGCCGTTCTCCATGGCAGAGGATCAGGCTGGCGTGGTTGATGCCATCGTTGAGTTGTGCAGTCTTGACAAGATGAGGGGATTCGAGGGGAACAGAACGGGTTATGTTGATCTGCAGGGAAGGATTCCACGCGAGACACTCTTCCGGAAGGGTGTAGTTGGTGATTGGGTGAACCACATGACGCCGGAGATGGTGCGACGCATGGATGACATCGTGGCTGACAAGTTCAGAGGTACAGGACTCGCGTTTAAATGAGATCTAAAGGCATTTATATATGAGCAGATATAGGTCAATGAGGTTGCTTCTGAATGCATCTCGCAGATGCCATATTGATGTTGGCATGTGATAGCTCCCTGTTGAGATAACCAGTGTTCATGCTCATTCTAACCTTTTTTCTAATGCTGGGTAAACATAGCACAATTCCAGCAAAGCACACGTACAAAGTAACAAGGACGATCAGCCATCATTCACCTCGGCTAGGGAAAATTAAGTAGCTTCTATTGAAATGCGAAATTCACCTTCCAACTAACCAACACGTGATTTAATTTATTCAGTGCAGAATTCAGATAATCAGTCATTAGTGCCTTTCAGCATGAATGAGTATTGCATGAATCAGTCATTAGTTCTTGAGGTAGTGCGATATCTGTCTCGTTCTTATCATCAGATGAGCTGCTACCAGATGACAAATCCTTTGGAGCTGCAGGATATACGGAATGAGATCCTCTGCAGTTGACTGGAGAGAGCAGTTGCCACTGACATGTGGGCCCCGCCGCTGTGCAGTTCACACTGACAGGTGGGCCCGCGGGCGGTGGGGCCCACATGTCAGTGGCAATTGCTCTCTCCAGTCACTGCAGAGNATACGGAATGAGATCCTCTGCAGTTGACTGGAGAGAGCAGTTGCCACTGACATGTGGGCCCCGCCGCTGTGCAGTTCACACTGACAGGTGGGCCCCGCCGCTGTGCAGTTCACACTGACAGGTGGGCCCGCGGGCGGTGGGGCCCACATGTCAGTGGCAACTGCTCTCTCCAGTCACTGCAGAGGATCTCATTCCGGATATACAGATGCCACAATCGCATTGTACGGCTCGGCATCAAGCAAACCCGTCGGACCTTCAAGCACAGGAACCATGAGTCCAGACATTAAAACGTCTGGCTCATCCTCATCATCATCCGAAGAGCTACTACTCGATGAGGAACCTTCTGGAGCATACATATCATCACTGTCTGAGTCTGCGATCGCATCAGCATAGTTCATAGCTCTCCTTTGCCTCTTATCACGGCCAAGGTCCACCTTGGGGGTAACAGGCTTAAGAACTTTCAGATTCTCAACCTTGGGGGAACCAGGTTCCTCATCCTCAGCGCAATGCGCAAAACTCACAATGCTCGGTTGTCGACATTGCCCCGTTGCCGATCGAGGAGACGAAACAGGGGGTGCTTTGCTCTGAGGCCCAAGGAAGAAGACGGCCCGCTGCGTGCAGCTCCTCCGTTCTCCAGCAGTTGGTCAGCTCCTGCAGCTCGGTCGGCCGGATCTTCCGAACTAGGAGAAGCTGAGGTGGGCGCCCGCGATGAAGTGATCCCCGGCAGCGAGCGCTACTGTCGGTGGCTCAAGACAGAGACGATGAGGACTCTATTCCCTGGCGGCATGTAGGCTGCAGATCGATATGGAAAAGTGGTCAACACAACAGGATGCGCATGTAAGAGCTAGAGGGAGGAGCTAGATGAATCGGAGCAAAACTCACCGAGGACGACGAATTTCGGTGGCGCAGTGGCCGGACTTGGAGAAGACAAATAAGGCACGATCTCCTCACCCACCTCGACACGAAGGGGACGAGCTGAGAGAGCTCGTCGCACAGCTGGTGAGATGCGCACGCCGTTGCTGTGCCCGCTGCTTGCTCTGCGGCGGTGCGAGCTGAGTACAGAGCCAAATGAGAGAGAGAGCGCCCAATGCTTGCAGTCCTCGGTGAGCGCCAAAGTGAAAGAGAAACAGGCTGATACGGGAGGGTTGCCCGACCTTCTCGACGTAGGATC
>CM002484.1:6397047-6460484 GCA_000325765.3 Leersia perrieri
GCGGGCTGCCATTTGCGCGGAAGGCTCACCGCGGATCGAGCTACACGAGCGGCGTGCGTTGATTGGTTAAGAGCACACGCACGCGGATCGATCGCCCCGATGGCCGACGCGTGGCGACGATCGACGGCGGGCGCGCGGGGGAGGGAGGGTTCCGGAATCCTCCGAATCCTCTACGGCTCGCGGGAGATCGGCTGAGGCAGGCGTGCGGCCGGCGACGTGGCACAATCTGAGCCGTTTAAAATTGTTTCAACGGCTGAAATTTGTCCAGGATTAGGGTTTCGTCCTAGGGGCTTTTTAGACTTTTCCTTTGGGTGTTTAGGCTCCATTTTAGGCTATAAAAAGGGTTCTTAGCCTGAGGGAGAAGGTGCAATTTTGGGAGAAATAGTTGAGAGACCACTTAGAGAGTTTTTTAAGATGTATTCTTTCTTGTTCATATGAGAATTTTTTGAGAGTTATGATCTAGATCTTGTTAGGTTTTTGGTTCTTTAGGGAACTTGTGGTAGGCTTGTATTGAACTTTTGTAAACTTCTATTCAATGAATGAAATTGGAAGTTTGCTGTGAAATTCGAATTGTTCTTTGCACTTGTTCTTCTTTTATTCTTGCACTTTCTTTTTTATCTTGCAATTCTGAATCGATCTTGCAATCTCGACTTACTCATAGTCATGGACTAAAAATATACTCCCTCCGGTCATTAATATATGACGTTTTTAACACTAATTTTAGTGTTAAAAACGTCATATATTAAAATACAGAGGGAGTAGTGTCGAGTGCAAGTTATCTCTTCTCTTCCCTCTCTTTTATCTCCCTATTTCGATCTTGTTTTTATGATTGACTATGGTTGATTAGGTCGAGATTTTTGCAGAAATTTTGAGGATTTTTCTTTACCTATTGATTCACCCCTTCTATAGCGGTGATGCGATCCAACAACGAGGAATTGCTACGTGACCCTGCTAAGAATGTTCGGGAATTGGCGAGGTTTGTTGGTCTTCCGTTCTCCGAGCCTCCGAGGCCGAGGAGGAGGCTGGCTTTGTTGACAACATAGTTGAGCTGTGTAGCCTCAGCAACTTGAGGAGCCTTGAGGTGAATAGAACGGGTTATGTAGATTCTCGGTTGAACCTCCGACGTGATACCCTCTTTCGGAAGGGTGTGACCGGCGACTGGGTGAATTACATGACACCGGAGATGGCATGTCGCCTTGATGACATCGTTGAAGAAAAGCTTGGCGCCGCGGGGTTCTCATTTAAATTTTTAAGTGAGATCGATCTAGAGCCTGGTGTATGAACAAACATAAAACAATGGAGTTGCATCTTAATTAGTGCATTGCGAATATCGCATCACATGCTTAACTCTGTGTTAAACAACAATAAGTTAGCCTTACAAGTTAAGGCTTCTTGGGAGTGCAATAATGCAAAATCACACAATGTTGACGATGCAGTGGCATGCGAGCGATGTTGACGATGGTGCCGGCCCTGGGGTGACGGCTTGGGTCACGAAGCCGATAATGGTGTTAGTTATGTGATTTGAATTTCGGTATCATATATATCAGATTATTTTTTTAAGTAGGGCTGACCTTTCTTATTAGTAGGAGTCTTATGTTTCTCCTGTACTCTTTTGTAAACCGCACAGAAAGGTAACATCCCACTTGTAAATTCTGAACCAAACTTCTCGACAGTGATCATTGCCGGTCACCACCTACAGGTTTTTCTCCAAGTATTTTTCATGTAAAAATTCAGTTCTTTGTTGTGGATCTATTTTTCATGTAAAAATTCAGACTGACAATGGCGACTGCCTTTTTGGGGCAGCGGCCTATGAGCGACGATGGCGACAGCTAGCCGCCGGCGGCCTAAGGATTTGTATTTGAGCCCGATTGCAAAATGGATGTTCGTTCAAACAGACTTGACGACGTCATTAAAACAAAAACATGTCATTAGGGTATCAGATCCGGTACCCCGGGTATCGAACATGACGTTTCTGGATACGGGATTTAATACCACTATAATAATAAATAAAAAATTACTTGGTGCTTCTTCTACCTCTCCAGCGTCCGCGTGTGACCAACCAGAGCGGCAACGGTGGTGACGCACGAAGCCTCATCCCTCACCTCGCCGGACTGCACCATCGGCAGAGCGCCGTCTCGCCGGAGCCATATCTTTGTGGCCCCCTTGCCGGAGCGCCGCCTCACCAGATCCACATCTTTTGTGGGCCTCGCTGGAGATGCGGCCAGCCGGCGTGGGAGGAGGTGCAAGCCGTCGGGCGGCAACAGCAGCGGCGTCGCCACGGGAGGAGTGCGTCTTGCCGAAGATGGCGCTGGTGTGGACAGAGGAATCGAGGGGTCCGTTCTGATGTGCCCCGATCCGTAGTCTCTCTTTTATAAAGCCTACTAACTCATATGCTGTACCTTCTAAGTCCGTCCGCCGTCACAAAACTAACCCCACCGATATCTCTGCAACTCCGCCGCGGGAGCCGCGGCAGCTGCGCTGCCGCTGTCGCGTGCTTGAACGACTCGTCGTCGGGAGACAGAGTCGGGTAGCAGCCCGGACGACACTTCGCTCGCACGGCGGCCAGGGGCACTGGGCTCCGTATTTGCTGAGGCGGAACGCCGGTCCATGCATGGGCAATGGGCATCCCAAATTCGCACCACCACAGGAACCAAAGCCCACGTTGTCGTGCACCCGTACCCAGTGGCACCAAGTGATGGCCTGGCCTTTTTCTCACCACGCCGCCGGCCTGTGCGTTCGCGGGCACGCTGTTCTCGCAGCTCCCCTCAAGTCCTCAACGCACGCAAAAAAGGGGCCTTTCACCAGCGGCGAGCCGGCGAGTGCCACACTGCCACGGAACTGCCACTGCCGAGTGCCGACTGCTGACAGCTGACTCAACGTGCGCGCTTGCACGCTTTATCAAAGGCACAAAGAGGCCTCACACGGTCACGCCCTCCGCCCCTCACCTGCTCGACTGCTCCTGGGCTCCTGAGGCCCCTACATCAGTGTACTGTGTACATCTCTGTGCTTTGTATGATCGAACCAGATTATTCTCATATTGAAAGTAAGGGGGAAAAAAAGAGTGTAATCGAGCCAGCTATACGAGCTTTTATCCTTCGATTAATTTTTTATTGGCGCTTGTACGTTCGTCACTTCGTGCTTGTACAGTATACATTTACTGCTACGTCCATGGTGCTGGTCCAGGCATCGGCATTGCACGTACATATGCTTGTTGTAAATTGGTAATATCAATAGGGAGAATAAACTACAAATAATGCAGTCATCTCACAAAACTTTGGAATTTTTTGAAGGATCTGAAGATCTTAGAAGTAGTTGCACTCTCAGAAAAGCAAGCTATCAAATTTTAAGACTTAGTAACTACAAAATTTAAAAAGAATAAACTAACAGGGATATTAAATTAGTTTGGTATTCGCAAAACTAATTGTCAATTGCTGCGATACTCTATATTCTCACAGCCTAGCTAGAAAATTTCTAGCTCCATGGAATAGGACCTTTACTCCCTCCAGCTCCGTAATAATTGATGTTTTGGATAAGACCGAAGTCAAACTTTTCAAAATTTAGCCATAAATAATTTTAAAAATATTTATTGTAACAACATGGAGACTAAAAAGTATTTCAACAAAATCATATTTTTTATATTTAGATATATTATAATAGAAAACTATTTTTTTAGGCCTTCTCCTTATCCGAAACATCATTTATTTTTAAACTTGAGGAAATATTTCTGTTCTAAATGCACTCATTGATGAATGTGTAAGTTAATATACTTCCCCATTAACTAATTAAGGAAATGCTCACTCATTACTACGTTAAATGATGAGTTTGACGTACAGTACCAAAGAGAAGGCACTAAGATGGATCATGATGACCGCCTTGTCGCTCTCATAAAAGCTGGAATTATTCAGTTCCTCAACCGCCTTGCTCACCAAAGTATTTTATGCCATGGCAGTACACATGGTTATAGTTTTTAATTACCACAAGAAATCAACAATGATATACATGAGTACATTGACACCAATCACCAACCATGCATTATATTATATCTGAGATCGATAACACCTCCAATTACCAACTACTTGGACATGATGAATCATATATATAGGTTTCCATAAACAATTTATCTAACAAGTAGACACCACACTTTAATTCCTTTTTTTTTTCAGTAATTTCCCCCCTTAGTGGCTAGTTGCAGGTAGCAGCTGGAATCTTCACCTCACACTTCAGCATAGTGGTGGCCTTTTCAGCTTAGGTCATTTCAGCATGGCTTCCTCTTTGTTTTGGCCCATAATGAGACGACAAAAGAGACCCTAAAAGATTAAAAAAAAGAGGTGTAGGAGAGATACCAAAGCAATGCCCAAGCAAAAGCCACCAGCCGATCCAATCTTAGCTAAGTGGTGACCATCCTGCAACCCTTAGCTTTTGCCTGCATTTTGTTCAGGTAAAAGAGGTATATACATCAATGAATATACCGTGAACATTGGCTATGATGAACTGGTATATACAGATGAGTGATGATTGAATCAAGGTTCAACGGTTCTGAACGAAGTTCTTACCACCACCTACACCACCAACTCTTCTGACGAAGGAGAGGAAGACGATGACGAGGGCAACAGCCGCCACGAGGCCGATGATGATGGCAAGGGTTTTCCCAGATTCATCTGATGAAAATTGGAAGAAATCACCACATAGAACAGTTAAAAGATGAGCCAAATCTACTCCATGTATGTGAGAGTGTGTATATACAGAGGACATAGTAGTAGCTTTGTGCAAAGCAGACTAGTTATTAGTTAAAGGTTTAAAGCTACACCAAAAGGCAGAAAAAGGCTGAGCAATACACTACTCGCAGTGGGGATACCAGAGATATCCTCCCCCTGTTTCAAATTCCAATGATATAAAGCTGGATCATTTTGAATCCACTTTGTGATATTCACAGCAATCTTAATGACACCAAGAAAGTGAATCCATATCAAAGTTCTTGCTAAAAGTTCAGAAAAAAAAGTGAAGGGCAGAAAAGTTCTTTTGGGCGGTTCTTTTGGCTTGCTATACACCTTTGTTGTTTGCACCACACCACAATTTGCTTCTCACTAGGCTGTACTATCTGTCATGGCACATTGGTACACAGTACTAAACTAATATACTACGCCCATGACAGAATATACAGTTATACATAACACAGGTTAGGTCTAAATTGTAATGTCTGACTAGTACACATTCAGCTTTCTGTATCATTGCAGTATGTGCAACCGAAGAAGACCAAGCAGATCAGAACGTTCTATCTGGGGGATCAATCATTGACACTAAGAGAGAAATGTGGAGCTACCCATGCAGTATCATGCCTAATTTCCGATGTAGATTTGCACGACAGTACATGGAAATCCCTGAATTCAGGAACCTCTGCTTACTTTTTGCAATAGTCAAGAATTAGGTCATTTACATTCAACTGTGTTGTCAATCCCTAACCATGTATAGCATACAATATTTTGATTTTTCACCACTGACCAAACGATCTATTTCTGCAAGCGTCAGAATTTCAGATGTTGCATTTCCTTCACTTGAACTAATTAACTTTAGATACTATATAGTTCAGCTGACCTGAACAGAAGAGACTGTGTGTACTGTGCTTAACATTAATTACTGCAAGTCTAGGAAGCCTAAAATTATTTGTGTCATGCAATGATGTTCGTGTACTCATCATGGCAAAGACGTAGGGAGTACCCCTGGGAATACATAAAGTCTAATTTCAGTAAATGACTAATGTTAATAATTCCATCGTACGTGTAGTTTATTGTTGCACTGATGATCACAGCTATGGTTGCAGGATCCAACAAATATTCAGAATTCCGTAAAAAGTAGTGACCAGATGTACAGGCTCTCGCATCAACGCCATTTCTTCAACCTTCGTGCCGATGCAATGTACGCACATCGAGATAACGGTGAGCCCGGTAATTAAGATCCACAATGTACAAACAATTATCAACAGCTGGACAGTACAAACTGGATCGGCCAATGTGCAAGCAAACTAACCAACCTAAACGTTTCAGTTAGAAACTGAAAAATCCCCCACAAATACCTTAAAATGCCATATACTATGTCAAGAACAAAATCAATATTATGCCATATGTGTATCGATCACTTCACAAACTACAAACCATTTTTTTATATATTTAGTTTTTCTTAACCCATCGTGCAAACAATTGAAACTGTTTAATTCCCCACTAGTGGCTCAATTTTTAAATTACTAAAATTTTCAAAGGAATTAGTTAAATTCTTGCGAAATTCCTTAGTTCCTACTCCCATGCTTTCACGTAATAGTTCCAAAGGAGGCCTAGATTCGGAGCAACTCCCATGCTTTCACGTAGGACTAATGCTTGCCGCACTTGAAACAAAAGAGCAGCACCGAAATGTTGTACGACTACACTATACTGTAGGAGTAGTAAGGTGGCCAAGAAAAATGAGAAGGCCAAAAGAATGCAACAAAATGTAGTAGACGCTTACCGTGGTCACTATACGTGTGTGGCACAAACCCATAAGCGTATCCATTGCCGCCGCCCACCGCGCCGCCGCCACTGATGCCGCCGTTCCCGCCGCCACCAATATTGCCACCACCGCCGCCGTTGCCGTCCCCGGCGGCGGCATTGGACCAGAACCGCGCGTAGCACTTGCCGAGGTACACCTCACCGGCGGACGCGTACCCGCACCCTGCCTTGAGCTGCGACGACGCGGCGGTCACGCAGTCGGTGCACGCCTTTGCGCCAAGATCCCCCACGCACTGCGACATCGCCTGCACGTAACCCGCCGCGCCGGCACGGTACGACCCCTCGTCCCCCGCGGTCGCCGCAGACGCCGCCACGAGCGCACCAAGCGCCGCGTCGCGCATTGCCACGACGCCCGTGTCGCCACCGCCCTCGCCGCCACACTTCTTGAACAGCACGGTCGTGTCCTGCCTCCCGAGGAACGAGTCGTTCCCGTACCGGACGAAGCAGGCTCGCAGCTGCACCGCGGCGCCCGCCGCGGAGTTGCAGAGCGAGGCGAGCTTTGTGACGGCGGATTTCACGCAGCCGCCGCAGACGGCGGCCGGGAGGTCGGAGCGGCACTGGTAGAGGCCGACGAGGTTGGCGGAGGCGGCTGATGGGGAGGTGTAGTTGGCGTAGGGGGTGTAGCCGGCGCTGTTGGTGAGCGCGGAGAGAGCCGTGTCGACGTCGGCCGCGTACTGCGTCCCGGCGTCGTAGCGCGCCTGCGAGCAGCCCGCGTACACGAACGCCGTGTAGTCGTCGCCGCCGCGCGCGCGTGGCGTCGCGCAGGCGCACAGCGCGAGCAACGGGAGGAGGACGCGGAGCGACGACGCCGATGTGTTCGACATGGTTGGCCTTCTTCTATCTCGATCTTGGCTCGTCGAGAACTGAACAGCGACGGAGTGGAGTAGTCGGTCAGTGTGATTGATTGCTTAGTTCGAACTTCGAAGCGATGATGTTGATGGGTTCAAGGGGTTTATAACTGGGTGGTTGCTGGAAGGAAAAGGGGCAGCAACGCAAATCGGGGTGTCAATGGTGTGCAGTTTTTGTGCTACGCTGCAGAAGTAATGTGCATGGCTGTATTCGTGTTAAGAAAGCACTTTCGTAGCACGCTCATGTGTACGATAAAAAGTGGTATAAATTTTGGGACGCCTAAAATCTATTGCAAATACTACTACCATGTTTGAGTATTAATTGATGCAGTAGTACTCATCTGCGTACTCGAATGCTAGTAATTTTCATAATTGGAATGCCGTCGAGACTTCTACGGGGTATAGTACTTATGTACAGTACTATACAGTCGTACAGAGAACAGTTATTGTTGCTCTGTAATCTGTATTCGCCATATACTCCCCCCTCACTCGAGGAGGGGGGGGGGGGNTAGCGCATGTGTACAGTCCTGTATGTTAAAGGGAAAATTGCAAAAATTACTTCAGTTCAGTTGTCATTATGGTTTTAAAATTGCCTACCATAACCTAATTTATTATAAATATCCATCCAACCAAATCTCTAGATGCACATAATAGAGGATTCGGTCCATTTCTATTGATGTGCAATTGTATTAGGCCACATTAGTAACATATGTTTCGTTTCAGATGCATCATTTTTAGTCTGATCCTCTATATAGTTAAAGCGGGTCGATCATTTGTAACAACGAGATAACACATTTCAATGGCGATTGGTAGCGGCGATCTACTGCAAGTAATAGTGTGGATTGATGATGTGGCCTCCTGCCAGTACACATCGACAAAAAAAATATAACTCGGCTATTGACAAGCGTTGAGTGGTTTGGGTGGGTGGGTATTTGCAATAAATTAGGTTATGGGGAGTAATTTTAAAACCACAGCGATATTTGGGGTGGTTTTTGCAATTTTCCGTGTAATAAACGATCGCGTAGGGTATGGGCCGGGGATTCGTATCCTTAGTTGCTACTAGTACTACAATGCTCACATACCGAGAACAACTGAGAGTGATATTAACATCTTACAAGAGTTAAGTACCTTGTTATGACCTGAGATAGATAGTACTCCCTCGGGTCATCAATATTTGGTGTCGGTTAGCATATTTTTCGCAAATAAAAAAAAACTGGAGGGAGTATATAGAAAGAACCTGCACCGTCTAAGAAATGATTTTCGCAGCCCCAATCATTCGCAGCTCAAATTCCCAGCCGCTTGTGTAGAGCGTTGGAGTTGTCTGTTGGTCATAGGCTCCCGGTAGAACCAAGAATACAAAACATGAAAACCATCCTATTTTATTTCATTTGTGATGAATTACTATGATACATTGTAACTATAGGGATCCAAGCCTAGAGAAAGTGTAGCTTCTTTAAATTGTCAAGCTAGCACTTTATAATCTAGATTGGAAAAATATCAAATTGGAAAACATGCATAGTTGTTCTTAGTGGTAGTGCTACAAGGTGCAAACTTATTTTTCTGTGATTATATAGAAGGAAGACGTAAACGCAACACAAACTTGAAACCCCCCACCCCATCACACAAACACATATTTAACTAAATAGGCAAAAGGCGGCAACAAATCCATAATCCTACTGAAATCTTATTAAAGACGCATATGTGTGCGCAATATTCATCGGTGCCAGGATTTAAATCCTAGTTGGTCCAACCATGCATCGGAACTTCACCACCACACCATCGGTGTTAACCCAAATACAAATATCTTTTTTAGGTACACCTACAATACCTTTATGCAATACAATGTAATTAGGAAAACATCATATCCCAATTACTTTATATATAACTTATAGATGTTAAGCTCTGGCAAATTACACTTTCTGAAGATTTCCTCTCTTCCTCCAACTTGACGAACACATTGCCATCATATATACCTCTCACACTATCCTTGCTAAGATATCCGTTCTTATCACTTGCAAGATAATAAATTAGCCCCCACTCATTTATAGGTGCATCCCTATGTTATTAAGGAGAAAAATATTGTTAACCTCAAGGAATGAGAAGTAAGTATTTAGCATTAGAAACCTAGATTTTGTTCAAAGAAAAACCATTATTGACTTGAATTTACAGCATCAACCTTATGCATTAAGACCATGCATGTACTTTTTTATTTGAGATGTAACAGTTTAAGATGATGTTATGAAAACAATCTTGTTTTCATGTATAACCTCAAAGCCAGGAAAATTAACATCCTCGGCCATATCCCATAATTGTTTCGGAACATATTTTTCATTGAAATACTCCCTCCGTCCAAAAATATAACCATTTGAGTAGGATGTCAAATATACTAGGACAATTGTCTAGATTTGTTGTCCTAGAATATATCACACCCCTCCTCAAATGATTAAATTTTTGGACGGAGGTAGTATCTAAGTTTGATCCACCTTATTGCTAGTTAGAAACCACATTAGCGATAATCGTCACCAAGAAATTAGTAGGTAGGGTGTGAGGGGTACAAGACTACAGGTCAAGGTGAGAAACAATCACCTCTTTAAGATTATTACCCCAAAAATGTAATTGACAATAACCAACCAATAACCAACATATTAAAAAAATTACCATGATTGTGGGTCATCTAGATCTCGATTTGCTAGAATCATCTCCTTGACCTCGAAGAACGTCAATGCATCTAATCTTGTTTTTGCATGTTTCGAGAATATTTCCTCAAACTTTGAAGGAACAAACCTAAAAATTAGAACAAACATAGATATAAACAAAGTGTACAAAACTTCAAATAATATACAATTAACTCTAAAGATTAGGCTTGATAGGCCTAGTACATAATAAATCACTTTACACTATAGGTTATGTTAACACATCGGAAATACAACACTTGAATATAATATAGAAGGTGCCCATGACCATTTTGATTTAAGAACAAATATATAATGTCCTACTATTATGAACTTCTTGATTCTGGATTAATTGTAACACATATGATGTTAGAAAAGAGTGTGTGCATTGAGGAATTTGTGCTTGTGTGTAACTTATTGTGTATATTACTATAATATAATATAAGTGATCTGGAATACAATAGGCATTGAAAAGTACTATTTCTTATCATTGAACTGAAGATAGAGTACATAAAGCCAGTGTTTAGAACTTGCGAAAATTCTTTTGTATGTACTCCAGTTCCTAAAGCATTTAGATTTTAAAAAATGGCATTGTTTTACTATTTAGATCTATCTATGTGTTATTGTTTATACGCTAGACATAATATATAATGTGATGCACTACCATAGGTGGGCACATAAATTAGTACGGGTTGCTAAAGCACATTAGTGCCGGTTAGAAAACCGACACTAATAAGCGGCCACTAATACGTAATAACAGGTGGACATTAGTGGATGTTTAAGAACCATCACTGATGTGTCTTCACAAACAACAGATAATGGGGGGTTGGCTCGAAAAATTGGCTGGTTGAGCTGATTCTTCGAGCTAGACCCCATACGCAGGTTACAGTTGCTACACGTACGCCGGAGTAGATGCCTCCGCGACCACTGCATGGTGGCGAGGACGAGGTTGCTATAATCATCGTTGTCGTTGCCCGAACATGCATCATCGTTACCTGCCTGTCGTCGCCCCCTCGGCAACTCTCACTCACCGTCGTCATCGACCACAGCCTTCTTGTTGCATGTGCGGCCACTAACATACCCGCTTAGCGTCTCCTAGCCGCTGTTGTCGCCATCCCAACCGCTTCAACCGAGCGTATCCCCAGCAGATCCGACTCCCCCGAGCACTCAGCCGACAGGGCTGCCTCCCCCGAGCTCGCCCGTGGCAGATCCGCCTCCCCAATGCTGCCCACTTGCCCGTGAGCTTGCCGTCAGTGCATTCTCTACTCATCCGGGCCGCCATGCTAGGCCAGCAGGAGTGCCACCTCCGCCGGGCAGGCCCACCGCAGCCGTCGGAGAGAGAGAGAGCGCTGCCATCTTATCCTCTCGCCTCTTGTGTGGTCAGCTCGCTCCCTTGGTGGTCCAAATGGGTTATTAGTAATTTTTTTTTATAAAACCGGCACTAATATGTATAATCATTGGTACCAGTTATTTATATTAATCGAGACTGATAATATTAGTACTGGTTTTAAAAACCCAATACTAATGTGTATCATATCAATCCAGGTTATTAATATTAACCAAGATTGATAACATTAGTGCCGGTTTTTTATGGTAGCATGAATGTTTTTGTGTGGAACTCCATCATCAGTTCCGGGTTTAAGAAAACGGCACTGGTATGACGGCACTGATCGAGGTGGGTTCTTTTTGGTGGTGATGCCTTCGAACATTTGCGTAAGATATGTATATGTGCACGTGAGTATATAGTTGCAGTTACCTTCCTTTAGCATCTAATGCACCCGTGTCACTCCCGTGCATCCCTCTGTAGATGTTCTCAATATATATCGATAGGTGAGGTAGTGGAACATCAACCTGCATTGAGTACGAAATAGTAACCGGTCAATTTTCTCCATATATATATATATATATATATATAATGAATTAAACAACATTTTTTTGAGAAAAAATTAAACAACATATTAATTATTGTACTTTTGGATAAATTAATGTCATTAGCTTTATGATCTATGTGGGCTTATGGTATGGGGAGGGAATGGGGGAGTACGGGGCTTGTTTTAGGGCCAAGACCAGCATGCACTTTGGCGGCAAAGTCTTTAGCAAATGCAACGTCACAACCAATTGCAATAACCCCTGCAATCCAACATAAGCAGCATATATGTTAGAAAGCTATAAACTTTTATCACCAATTGTACTTTTTATATACACTAGTTTCAATACTATGTACTAATTAATGACACATCAATTGTCAATTTGTCATCCAAAACACATTTTAATGCATGGTGAGGGGCTTCCGATTTTGGAGAATTCGCTAGAACAGAAACTAATATGTGTCCCATGCATAATAATTACATACTTAGTATTCTAATTACATAAGCAAACGAAAATTTTGCAATAGTAAAAAGATTTGGACCCTGGGTCATGTGCACCATGCAAGCTCAACGTGGCTACGCCCCTGCATGGGTTAGTTAGGGGCTGAGGGTTAAGTTGAACCATAAATAAATTACCTAGTGGAAGAGCAAAATAACTAATTAACTCTCCACATGTTCTATTTATAACGTTGATGAGTACATCCTCCACTATTACCCGCTGACAAAGACGCAACACACAATTGTCCAGTATGATTATAACGTCTAGTACGGTTGTAGTCAGGCGGCGACGGTGTGAGCTTATGAATAATCCCACCTTGGTTAGCTTGGGAGGAGGAAGCCACCTTAAAAGGGAGAGCCACTCTTTCCCTATCAGACTAGTCTTTTAGGACGATTGGGCCTTTCCCCGAGTGGGTGCGTCGAAGTTGTGGTGCTAAGATTGCGGGATTCGGGGAATCCGGATCGGTGTGTCGTGCTTCGGGTATGGTGCTAATATTGCAGGATTCGGGGAATCCAGATCAGTATGTCAGGCTTTCATCCAACCCCACCTTGGCCGGACTCATCATTTGTTATCAGAGCTGGGCCCTTATTAAGAAGGGGAGAATGATGAGGACATCCTCTACTATTACCCGCTGACAAAGACGCAACACACAATTGTCTAGTACGGTTGTAGTCGGACGGCGACGGTGTGAGCCTTTGAATAATCCCACCTTGTTTAGCTTAGGAGGAGGAAGCCACCTTAAAAAGGGAGAGTCACCCTTCCCCTATCAAACTAGTCTTTTATGGCGATTGGTCCTTTCCCCGAGTGGGTGCGCCGAAGTTATGGTGCTAAGATTGTGGGATTCGGGGAATCTGGATCGGTGTATCGTGCTTCGGGCGTATGGTGCTAAGATTGCAGGATTCGGGAAATCCGTATCGGTGTGTCGGGCTTTTGTCCAACTCCACCTGGGCCGCCGGACTCATTAAACGTAATTAACCCCCTGACATTATTCAGTGAAAAAAAATCATGCTAACTAGATGTTGTTAAATGCAAAATCTAGGTAAGAGAAACCAGTTTGGCTGAGATTTTATCTGGCTTGATTATGTTAAGCTCTAACCAAGTAAAGATTTTATCTGGCTTGATTATTGTTTCTTTAACGTTGGTATCTTGAGCTCCACCACCAGTTGGACATCCATGTCTCCTCCATTTATATTGAGTCCACATACTGTGTTCGTAGTGGCAACATCAACCTTAATTACAATAAAAGCGGATGGTCCAATAACGCATCTCATTTTACCAATATAATTTCATTATATTGATGCCTCATCTTCTCTCCTCGCATTGCATAGGTAGAATTTTGCAGGCATCGCGCTGTGGCTTGCGCTTAATGCAACACGACACTTGAAAGCTTAAACAACATTACCTTAACTAAATAATTTGCTATTGTTTTATATGGCTGCTATAATGGACATGAAGTTCTGAATTTATTTAAATTATATAGCTAGAGTAAAATAGCGCTTGAAGTTCTCTCCATCAAACTAGCATAATATTTTCAGAACCATCACAAGACACAACAATATAATTAATCACCTTCGATAGTCTCTGACGGAGTAATGATTCCATCCATGTTCCGGTCGAAAAATGAAACATGTTTTTGTAGCGCCGTCATGTTGGCACTATCAATCTCTGCCATTACATGTCCCCCTTACAAAATATAAAATTTACATATATGTTAGAAAATTTGAATACTGATACTTTACTTTCTTCAGGAATACTACGAAGTGGGATTTCATTGGATCAAAATAGACCGAAACCTAGGTTTGAGAACTGAACTCATGGTATCGAACCTGAAACTTAGGTTTTGGCCTATCCTGTTTCTGAACAGGATTCGGATTCCATGTGTAGCCATTCTATATTTTCTCTTTGTTTGAAATCTTTCCCTAATTTCTTAAATGGCACAAATGGGATAAAAGAAAAACTGGAAGTAAAAAAAAAACAAAACAAGACAGGTGTTGGGAACTTACAGCTAAAGACCCATAGAAACAGAAGAGCAGTCACCCGCATGGCAGCAGCTACCCACCTAGATTGTTGAGCTCCCGTCATCTCGTAAAATTGCTCTGAAATGGGAAACCACTGTCAGCTTAAATAGCTCGATCTGGAAGTAGCAAGAATTTCGGGCTTCCGGCCTTGTGGTAGGTAGTTAGCCAATACATGATATTTATGACTGGTGATGTTGCAATACATGGCTCTCAATAATCGAACCTTTTATTCAGGCTTGATATCCATCGCGAGAAAGTAAATGGACGTTTCTCCAATAATAAAAAAAGAGAGAATACACACACAACACGTGTACTTTTAACTTTTTTTTTGAGGCGTGTGTACTTTTAACTAGGAAAAAATGAAAATGAAGTGAATGCATAAAGGATATCACATTTTCTCTGTTTAAAATCAATTCCAATATATTTACAAATACACTGTCGTTGTAGGAAAGTCGGGTCAACAGATACATGTTGGATTGAAATTAACCACGATACTACCTCCTTCTTAGAATGTATTACCTCTATTTTCAAACCGATGTTGTAGAAACTATATAAGATTATGTATCACTACACAAACTGCAAACCAATTATTTAATATTTTGATTTTCTTAACCCATCCTGCAAACAATCGAAGCTGTTTAATTCCCACTGGTGGCTATTTTTTTTAATCCACTGAAATTTTCAAATGAATTGGTTAAATTCTTGCGTTACTAACTAAGTTACTATACGCTTACCGTGGTCCACCACAATTCACTGTACGTGTGGTGTGTCCGTGTGTGGCACAGATCCATACGCGTATCCATTGCCGCCGCCCACCGCTTTGGATTAACACTAGTTGGGCCCAAACGACAAGCTAAACTAAACCCAGACGAGCCATTTCCTCCACCAGCCAGCCACCCAACCATTTGTTCAGAACAAATGAAGCCCATCTCAGTAGCCCTAGGCCAGGCCAGCCCATCCCAGCAAACTCACCAGGCCGGCCCACACCTGGGCAGCCCATCCATCCGGCCGTGCAGCCCACACGGCCCAGCAGCGACTAGGGCAAGCAAGGCAGAGCCAAGCCTTGCCTTTCCGTGCCGCCGGCGAGCCGCCGTTTCCGTCCCTACCGCGCCACCAGCAACACCGCCACGCTGCACGCCTGCAACCTGCCTCCTTGCCGTTGCCGCCGAGCCTGCCGCATCGTTGCCGTTCGGCACCGCGCTGCCCCACCTGCCTCTCGCACATACACACCCAGTGGCGGAACTGGAGGGGGCCGGCAGGGGCCATGGCCCCGAAAACTTTCATGGAAAAAGTCTATTATAGGTCCCTCAACTTGTCGGCGAGTTTATAAAACATCCCTAAATCGCAATACCAAATAAAATAAGTCCTCTAACTTGCAAAACCGGGTCACCTTAGGTTTATTGCTCCTGGTTTTTTCTAATGTGGCATTAAAAATTACGAAAAAATAAAAAAGTGCCAGTGGGACCCATAGGTCAGTGATACCCTCTCAACTCTCCTTCTCTTCCTCACTTCGGCCGATGGCCCCGCCTCAGTGGCTCATCCCGACGACGAACGCCAACGCGCGGAGGAGCTCCTCCAGCTCGAGTCCTTCTCATTGTTCATCCCCATCGCCGCACACTACCGGCGATACTACCACTGCAGCACTACTCCGGCTTCGATGGCGACTACCACAGTGGCGGCGAGAATGGGCACCGTTAGTGACGACGAAGACCGGCGTTTTGGTGGCCACTGGTGACGGTGCTCCGGCGAGGGCCGCGGTGCTCCTGAGAGGTTGAGCGAAGGCAGCGGTGCTCCTGCGAGGTCCAGCGAGGAGACCTCCTTGAAGTCAGCCTCCAAGTTCTCCTTCTTGATCTAAAACAAGCATTTCAGGCAAGCAATTCGGCAAATACCTGACGAGCAACAAAAACGAAGGGGAGAAATGGTGCGGTTCTGTTTCTTTTGTGGCATATTGATACGAATCGAACCTCGTTCCATTGGTCCTTGCACCAGAGGGCTTCTTCCTCTCATGGCCGGCCTTCCCTTCCCCTTCTCAATTCTTCTTCCCCTTGTCGTCTCCTTCCTACTCCTTATCAGTCAAAGACTTGACGAGAGGAATACTCTGTAGAGAAAACAAATCAGATCTGACTCAAAATGAAAAACTGATATGGATAGCGAATCGAATTGGAGAGAGGAAATGGTTGACGCGTACCACGGTGGGCTTGAACGTTGCGCGGTCGTCGGTGTGGAGGCGTGGGCGCGAGGCGATGCGACTGTCGACGTCAGGAGGAAGGTGTGGCAACGAAGGCTCGGCAGCAATGTCGCGGGCTCGCGGCAGCGTGCTCTGCTGCATGAGCGAGGCGGCGAGGCGCGACGGTGATTTGGCCGGGGAAAGAGAGAGACACTGAAGTAAAGAGGGCGATGTGGAGGAAGTGGTCCCATTTTTATCAATTGTTGGACTGACATACATGTCCCCCAAATTTTCTTTTAATTTTTATTTTTTTAGTTTTGCTCGTACCGCCAGTCAGTAAAAACCGGAGACAATACTGCTGAGGGACCTAGATTAACCTGGTTTTGTAAGTTGGGGGATGCGTTGTATCCGGTTTTGCGGTTCGGGGATATATTTTAAACTCGACGACAAGTTGAGGGATCTTAAGTGGACTTATTCTAATTTTTATTACTTCATGTAGCACAGGTCAGCGGGCCACCGTTTGGCTCAACTCAATCCAGCTGGCCCGTATGTATTCCTGGCTGGTCTATGTACGCAAGGAAATTGGGGACGCAGCCACAGGAGCCAATGCAGCTTGGTGATGTTTGGGCTTCTCCATTGCGGAAGTCTACCACAATTCACAATCCGCGTCTCCGCCGCACTGCCGTCAGCCGGTGCCTATTGCCCGCATCACCGGCCAGCCATGGACTCGATGGAGGGCAACATCAATACAGACAACATGGCCGACTCCCTCTCATGTTCCAGTTCCTCCTCAAAATCAAACCAATGTAAGCAAGCCCTAATTTCCTAATCCATATCCCCCAGCCTATTTTTGATTTAATTTCTTGTCATAATAGTAGCATAGGAAGATAGATTTTTAAGAGGTTGTTTGGTACTTTATTGAGAGAGAGAGATTTCAATGAAGGTGACGACAAATTCGATTATGGACGATTTTAATACAATGAAATCTCGCACCATGAAGTTTAAATGAACATGTAAGTATATTGACCACTTTTACAAACTATTCGCTTTTATGTATTGTCACTGCATGAAAAAAGTTGGACAAATTACCATTTTTTTTGAACTGTTTAATACTTGTCTAGCAGGCTGGCCCCCTTTGATTTTCTGTCCAGCACTACCTCTAGTGCAAAGTGAGATGGCCATTCCAAGTGCTTTGCTTCTCCTGCTTCTGGACGCATCCGTCACCGTCGTCGGCTCTCGTCCTGTGGTGGCAGCGGTGTTAGCCGTTCCATGCGCCGGTGGCACCTCCATTCCACCACTCCACAGTGATAACTACCACGATAACAGGAGCAGCAAGGCGTCGACGGTGTGGGAGGCATCGATGTGGGTCGGTATCATTCTCGGCGTGGTCCTAGTCGTCGCTATCGCCGTTCGGCTGCTGATGACGGTCGCCGACAAGTTCAATAACCACAACAAAAAATGTAGTTTCCACGCGAAGAGGGAGGAGGAGGAATAGTGGCGAAACTGGAGGGGGGCCGGCAGGGGCCATGGCCCCTTCCAATAAAAAAGAAAAATTTTATTACCCCCATGTAGCCTAGGTCCAGCAAGCCACCATTTGTCCCAACTCAGTCCAGCTGGCCTGTTTGTATTCCTGTTGGTGTATGTATGCAAGGAAATCGGAGACACAGCCGCAGGAACCGCTGCCGCTCGGCGATGTTTAGGCTTCTCCATCATGGAAGTCCATCACAAATCACAATCCACGTCTCCACACATTAAGAGGCAAAGGTCTGTAGCAAATCCATAATCCTACTGAAATATTATTAAAGGCACATTTGTGTGCACATTATACATTGGTACCAGGATTTACATCCTAGTGGGTACATCTATGCATCATAACTCCACCACCATACCATGGTGGTGTCAACCCAAATACAAACATATAGGTACATCAATGTTAAGTTCTAAATGTTAAGTTCTGCCAAGTTACAATGTATACCTCCCACAATGTAATACAAACATACCATGGTCCTTTATGCAATACAATGTAATTAGAAAACACATCATATCCCCATTATTTTATTTAGAACTTCTAAATTAATGTTAAGTTCTGCCAAGTTACACATTGCGTAGATTTCCTCTCTTCCTCCAACTTGACAAACACATTGCCATCATATATACCCCTCACACTATCCTTGCTAAGATATCCGTTCTTGTCATGTGCAAGATCATAAATAAGCCCCCACTCCTTTATAGGCGCGACCCTGTGTTTTTTAGGAGAAAATATCGTTAAACTCAAGTAATCAGAACTAACTATTTAACATTAGAAACCTAGATTTTGTTTAAAGACAAACAATTATAGAATTTGTAGCATCAACCTTATGTATTAAGACTGTGTGTGTTCTTTTATTTGAGATGGGTAAAGGTCTAAGATGATGTTATGACAATAATCTCATTTTCATGTATAACCTCAAAGCCAGGAAAATTAACATCCTCAACCCTATTCCATAATTGTTTCGGCACATTTTTTGTTTTATTCCTAGTTAGAAACCACATCAGCAATAATCGTCAGGAGTGTAAGGGGTACACCACTAGAAGTCAAGATGAGAAACAGTCACCTTTGTATATAAGTTTAAAACAAACTTTTAATAGAGTTCAAGGGTTAGAAATAAATTTCTTGTTGCCCCCAAAGATGTAATTGACAATAACCAACATATTCAGAAAAAAAAATTACCATGATTGTGGGTCATTTGGATCTCGATTTGCTAGAATCAGCTCCTTGACCTCCAAGTGTGTCAATGCATATGGTTTAGTTTTTGCATGTTTCGAGAATATTTCCTTAAACTTTGAAGGAACAAACCTAAAAATTAGAGTAAATAGATATTAAAAAATGTACAAAACTTCAAAGAATATACTATCAATTCTAAAGATTTGGCCTAATAGGCCTAGTACATAATAGTCAATTTGCACTAATTAGGTTACGTTAAGACATCGGAAATACAACACTTGAAGAAATATAGAAGATGCCCATGACCATTTTGATTTAAGAATAAATATGTAATGTCGTACTATTATGAACTTCTGGATTTTAGATTAACTGTAACACATATGATGTTAGAAAAGAGTGTGTGCATGGAGGAATTTGTGTCTATGTGTAATTTATTGTGTATATATTACTATAATGTAAGTGAACTGGAATAAAATCGACATCAAATAGTAGTATTTCTTATTATTGAACTGACAATAGAATAAATCAAGCAAGTGTCCAGAACTCACAAATTCCTAAAGCATTTTATTTTAAAAAACAGTATTGTCTTGTAATTTAGATCTATGTATGTTTATTGTTTATACGCTTGACATAATATATAATGTGATGTCTTCTCACATTTGCATAAATTATGTATATATGCACGTGAATATGTAATTGCAGTTACCTTCCATTAGCATCTAATGCACCCGTGTCACTCCCGTGCATTCCTTTGTAGATGTACTCATTATATATCGATAGGTGAGGTAATGGAACGTCAACCTGCACAAAACAGTAACTGGTCAAATTTCTCGTTAGCTTTTGGATAAATTAAAATCATTAGCTTTATGATCTATGTGAACTTATGGTATGGGGAGGGAATGGGGGAGTACAGGGCTTGTTTTAGGACCAAGAATAGCATGCACTCTGGCGGCAAAGTCTCTAGCAAATGCAATGTCACAACCAATTGCAACAACCCCTGCAATCCAACGTAAGCAGCATATGTTAGAAGGCTATAAACTTGTATCGATTATTATATGCACTAGTTTCAATATTATTTACTAATCAATGACACATCAATTGTTATCCAAAACACATTTTCATGCATGGTGAGGGACTTCCAATTTTGGAGAATTTGTTAGTTTTTGACATTTCACAATCCCTAAGAAATGACTATGTGATGCCACTCTAATAAATAAAGAATAATGAAAGAAAAAAGTTAGCTAGTGTGCAGTAGCCCACGAGGTGCTAGTTGGCTGCTAGCCTTGGGCCAAGCTACCAACCTAGTAATTCATCCGCCCAAAAAGACTTCGTTTTTAACTCAACTCAATGTCCCAATAGAAAACAAAAAAAAAAAGCAAAAGTTTGCTGGATAGACGTCAAGACATTGGTAAAAAATTTTGAGGTGTACTTATTAGAACTCTTTCTGGACCTCTATTTGTTAAAAACTATGTCCATTAGTTTCAAAACTTTGAACTAAGGCATAATAATAATACTAACTGTAGTTTTCTCGAATCATTTTCCCCACAATGAAATGATATAATTTGAAAGAACTAATCTAGTTTAAAATATATTAGTGGTGGAAATTTTACATGGTTTTATGATGCTAATTTATGGTACCAAGCAAACAAGAATGAAGGTAGCAGGTCACTGAATGTATTTTAGCAGGGAGTCACTTCATGTCAACACCACATGGGCTGAGATCCACAATTATGTGATTATCAGCTTGCACACCACGGCTGTTGTTATCCATGTGCCCTTGCTTTGTCTCCCCGTTCTGATCCAGTATTGTTGGTGAGGAGAGGTGCCATCCCCTTCCTCCCTCTTATCATGTTCTTCTTTCCTTCCTACTCCTTTCTTTCCCTTTTCTCTTTCTGGCTCTCTCTTCTTAATTTCTCCATATATAGATCCACTGATATGAGCAGTTGTGGGCAGGATAGCTTGTGGTGTGCCAGTAGTCATCTATAGGGCTAGAGCTATAGCTCGGCTGGCCCACGACGGCTGCCTGGGGAAAGGTCATCACGTATAAGGGTGGCGGTCGAGGTGGCTTACCGGCGAGTGTAAGGATGCGGCCGGCGACGAGACCGACTAACGTGTGAATGACAGTGACAAGGTTGGCAGCTACACCTGCTCAGCCGGGTGGCTTGTTGGTAGTTGCATCAAGGTGGCCCATGGGGGTGTTGGATTTGCCATGCTAGTTTTGGAAGAAATATGCCTAGATCTGAGAGGGTGATGTGGTGGCAACATCGGAGGTGATGGTGAACACTATAGCGACGCTAGGCGAACCAGGGTGGCATCATGCTCGGAGTGTTGGTGACTCTATGGTGGCATCATGCAGGTTAGGGCAAGCGGTGAACTGGAAGAAGGATGGCACGGTGACGCTTTGAAGGCAACATGGTGGCAGGGTGGGCTTGTCCTGCTACTTTCTTCTCTATGTCCACAGTCACAGTGGCACAGTGGTTTAGATCCACTTCTTCTCTCCCTGGCCATATTCTCTGCGAGGAACAACAAGTGTCGTTTGATGTTTTGTTCATCACATTGGGAAGGCTCCATGGCGGTTGTGTCGGCGGCGGCAGTAGTGGTGGTGGTGCAGATCGGGTTAGTTGTAGCAATTTGGCTTATGGCTCTATATTGGGTTTGATATGTGTATGCATGAAACCGATCACTTTAGGAAAATAATGGTGAGGGGTTGCTTGAGGTTCATGTATTTGTGTGACGGGATTGGCAAGCAACATATGATAGCTTTTTGGCAAGATGATTCTAACGTCAAGTGATGTGATGGTTTGTTGTTGCAGACAACGGTTTGAAACTTATCTAACCTGGTCTCTTACTTTTCTTGTTTTCTTTCTTATTTCGTTGTGTTTCTCAGTTAGTTAGGGCTGTGACGTTTAGGCTAGATTTCTATCCATTATCTTAAAAACCACCCATGTCCAGCCGGAGGGTTAAGTTGATCCATAAATAAATACCTAGTGGAAGAGCGAAATAACTAATTAACTCGTCACATGTTCTATTGATAACGTAATTAACCCCTGACATTATTCAGTGAACAAAACAAATCATGTTAACTAGATGATGTTAAACAAGTAATCTAGGTAAGAGAAACCAGTTTGGCTGAGATTTTATTTGGCTTGATTATGTTAAGCTCTAACCAAATACAGAATTTGTCTAAGTTGAAATTTTCTCAGCTATTGGAGCTTTATTGTTTTTTAACGTTGGTATCTTGAGCTCCACCAGTTGGACATCCATGTTTCCTCCATTTATACTGAGCCCACATACTGTGTCCGTAGTGGCACACATCAACCTTAATGACAAGAAAAGCGTATGGTCCAATGACCCATCTCATTTTACCAACTTAATTTCATTATATTGATGCCTCTTCTCTTCACGCTTTCTTGGCATAGGTCAAATTTTGCAGGCATCGTGTTGTGGCTTGCGCTCAATGAAACACCACTCTTGAAAGCTTACACAACATTACCTTAACTAAATTATTTGCTTTTATATGACTGCTATATGATGCACATGAAGTTCTGAATTTATTTGTATTATATAGCTGGAGTAAAATATCGGTTGAACTTATCTCTCCGTCAAACTAAAACAATACTTTCAGAACCCATTGCAAGACAAACCAATACAGTCAATCACCTTCAATAGTCTCCGACGGAGTAATAATGCCATCCTTATTCCGGTCAAAAAATGAAACATGTTTTTGTAGCGCCGTCATGTTGGCGCTATCAATTTCTGCCATTACATGTCCCCCTAACAAAGCATAGAAAATACATGTACGTTAGAAGATTTAAATACTAATACTTCCTTCAGAAATGCTATGAAGCGGGATCCCATCGGAACGGGATAAACTAAAGCCAAGGTTTGAGGCCTAAAACCCATGGTATCAAGCTTGAAATCTGGTTCCAGCCTACCCCGTTTTCAAACAACATCCCGTTGGGTAGTCAATCTCTATTTTCTCTTTGGTTTGAAATCTTTCCCTGAATTCTTCTTTAACATAAAGTGGATGAAATGAAAACTGGAAGAACAAATAAACAAGGCAGGGAACTTACAGCTAAGGACCCATAGAAATAGGTATTGAGAACTTACAGCTGAAGACCCATAGAAACAGAAGAGCAGTCACCGGCATGGCAGCAGCTGCCCACCTTGATTGTTGAGCTCCCGTCATCTCGCAAAATTGCTCTCAAATTGGAACCACTACCAGCTTAAATAGCTCTGGAAGTAGCGATAGTTCGGTTGGGGTGTGCGTTTGCTATAGCGACCACTCGTTAAGCAGCCGGATGCTGTGATGGCCGTTGCATCAGCAAATGGATGGTCAGATCGATCTGAAACACGGTTTAGATAAATAGTAACTGCTACAGTATATGTTGTTGTAGTCCCCTTTCCGTTGTTTTATTACCAGTACTAGTGCAAGATTTAAACCACCCAATCAAAAATTTAACGGTAACTGCAACAACTGCTAAAGTGGCAGTTTGATGTATATAGCTAATTTCATTGGGTACTCGTCAACTAAATTAGAGTGATATGTTTCGGGCTTCCGGCCTTGTGGTAGGTAGTACGAAGTCAATACAAGATATTTTTATGATGAGATTAGTGATGCAATACATGGCTCTCAATAATCGAATTTTTTTTATTCAGACTTGATAGCGATTCAGCTTCACGCTAAAGATGAGCATGCCATCACGCGTTACATGTGATGACGTGAAGTCTCGATTCTTCTGTCCAGAATGAGGCATCCTCTTCATATTATTAGCATCTGTCAGACAAATTGGATTTCTGCACAGGAACTCCAGATCTCCAACGTCGAAGGATGAACAGGTAATCTGCCTCTTCGCAAACTAGAGCGACGGCCAACTGAAAATTATTTGGAATACAATATTACAAACATTGGTAGGTATCCAGTCATCCAACATTAACTATTATATCAAGGAACATGACATTTTTTGTCTTCTTGGTTGACTATAAAATTTAAAAGTATAGTAACACAAAAATTAGATGGGCCTCTCACAAGATTCTGACACCAATCATGCAACAACAAAAAAAACACTCGACGCAATTTCGGGACGTCATATTCATTGGGTAGTTGGCAACCCAACATCACATATAGCGCTAAATGTAGGATTATGGGAAGGCTACATTAGTGCAAATCAAAATTTTCTACCCCATAAAACAGGAACTAGGTCACGGGATTACCACTAGACGCGCAGGAACCGTCTCGGTGTAGACGAACACGTCCTGGTTGCAGTGACGTGCAGTTGATCACGTCACCTCCTCGTCCGCACGTGCGGTTCGTACTTGTGCACCAGATGCAGCTCCGAGGTATCCACACGTGCAGGGAGGAAGCGGTCGTGCCCCGGACTACTAGGTTAGTGAGAGCAACAGAAGCGTGGGTGTGGGAAGATTGGCGGCTGGCGTGGATTACCCTAATCTGTGCACCCACCCCTTATTATATAGACGTTCTAATGGGCTTCCAAAACCGAGGTCCATTAGCAACCCTAAATCTTCTCTAATTCAAATCCTATATGTAATAGGCTTCCAGCCTCTTAAGCGTGCGACCCTAGCTATGAGTTCACGCATACATAGACATGGCCCAAATACTCCTACTCGGTCTAATAGTTGACAACTGCCTCTAGCAAGACGTATCAACTCCTATCAGACGAACCATCACAACGTCATTTACAAGCTATTTACTTTGCCTCATGATATTTGGTCTAGCTCCAAGCTGACCTCTCTTTCTCAATATTGTGACTCTGATCCTTAAATAGGTTAACAATTAGCCTAGTACGGCTATTTCTTGTTCCGATCACTCAAGAGGCCCAGACATCTCTCTCATAGAGAGGGGCAAATTCCATCTTGATTGACTATACCTCACAGCATGTTTCATGACAAACCGAAAGCTGTCTTTATAACTATCCAGTTACAGACTAGTGTTTGATAAGCCCTAAATAGGTCGGTTCACATGTTGAGAACATACGACAACCTCAGGTCTAAGGGCAAAACATACACATTGTGTAAAGAGAGAACAATATTACAATATCTCATGTTGGGTCGGTCCAGCATCATGCCATACATACGCTCACATTAGACATCTCCATGTCCATGATTTGTGAAATATAGTAATAAACTAATGCATGTGCTAGTTTTCAACTCCGACTAAGGATAACTTTAAAATAACCATACAAGTAATGAGTTCTACAAAAATTCATATAATTGTCAATCAATACAAATTGCCTTTTTATGGATATTTAATAGATAAATAAATGTCATGGATACAACGAAATATGATCATCTCTATTATTAACTCTAGGGCATATTTCTAACACTAAAAAAATCACTATATTATGCAGATGAATCCCGCAAGCAACAAGCATACTTCCAAATATTATGCAGATTACTTATTACATTGACCCTAGTACTATGAGGCTGGTACATACTCCCTCCGTCAACAAATATAAAATCATATATAGAAACTCGTTATATGTGTTACGCCCACCCTAAATATTTATATTTGTTGAGAGAGAGTAGTAAATTAGAAACACAAACATGAACATAAACTTCTATTTTTTTATCACCCATGTGTGCACAAGGGAGCCCGCCCACTACTACAAAGACGAAGTCACGAGGCGGCTAGTGCTTTCTTAGCATCTCTGTTGTTAAAAACTTTCTATAATAAAATAAATTTATAAATTGGTGGATTGAAAGTTTTAAAATACGGAAAATCAACCCGTGGTCACTGGCTTGCGTTACACAGTGACCACGCTGAGCGTGCGGTATCTGTCCTCCACCGTGCGTCGCTCCCCACCCTCCTCCTCCCTCCGCCTCCCCTCTTCCTCCTCCTCCTCGTGTCGTCTCCTCCGCTTTCCCTCGATCTGCGGTGAGCCAGCGGTGCCCAGCGGGTGGTCCTGTCCTGTCCCGGCTACAACACAGCGAGAGGGTGGATCACAACCCACATATTAGATCTAGCCTTTTTGTGTTGATTTTTGTTCAATTTTTTGCATGGTGGTGATCTAGATTTTTGTGTGTTCTAGGAGCTACAAATCCAGCAACGTCGACGACCCCAAATCTCATGACGGTTATAGTTGCTGCATCCATCGAGTCCAACCGTTGCCTAGAGTTTTCGATGAATACAATTGTAGTTTTAGATCTGAATGGATGTAACTTTAAATTCTGAAGAATGTAACCTTTTCATTCTCGAGGATGTAACTTTTCATTCTCGAGGATGTAACTTTTATTTGTGAATGATGTAACTTCTATAGGATGTGGAAGGATGTAACTTCTATAGGATGTGGATATAATTTTTAGTTCTGATGGATGTAACTTTCTATAGGATGTAACTTAGTTCGGCATGGATATAATTTAGTTTAATAGGGAAAGTAACTTAGGTTAGTATGGATGTAACTTAGTTCAGCGTAGCTGTAATTTAGTTTAATAGGTGAGGTAACTTAGGTTAGTATGGTTGTAACTTAGTTTAATATGTGTTATAACTTTTATTACAATCTGGATGTAACTTTGTACAAATTGGGATGTAACCTTAGTACAATCCAGAATGCAAGGGATGTAACTTAGTGTAACTGGGGATATAACCTAGCTATAGTCAACCTGTGAATTTCCAAGAAGAACAAAAGTATACCTGGATTGATGGAGACCAGGTTAGTCCCCTTCCCCTTTTTCTTCAATTTGGTGTTTCGTCTCCTCATTTTCTTCTTTCTTCTTTCTTCTTCCTCGCTTGTTTCGAGTATGGCGGTGGCTGTCGGGAGGAAGGTGGGAAATCGATGCAGGCCTTCTTTTGTGGGCCGCGAGACGCGATGGTTGGATCGCGCAACGCGGGATCGTGGAGGGGAGGGTGCGGGGGGTGGGGCCTCACCAAGGTTTTGTGTGCGCGGGGCGCAGGTTCCAAAAACGGAATCTCGCTCTTTTCACTTTTTAGAGGGTCGCGCCGTACGACTACGTAGAAACCGATCTACGTATAATCGGGTCCTTTAAAATACGAGTTCAAAGTTTTGAAACATAGAATTGAAATTTTTTGAATTTTGATTTGAAAGTTTCAAATTTGAGTTGAAAGTTTCAAAATTCGGGCAAATTATTTTTAATATTTGAGTTTTATAGTTTTACATAATGAGTTAAAAGTTAACATTTGCTCAAAATTTTCAAAGACTGAAAAAAATCAAAATATATTTTATATCCCTTATAATAGAAAAAAAAACTTAAAATGCATCTCATATTTATTGGGGCCGTAATGGATGCACTACGTGTACCTAACGCATATGTGTGTGCACTGATGGTGATGGTGCTGGTGCAAGAAGTAGTATTCCCATAAAGAAAGAGATACCGTAATTTGGAGAAGAGAGTTCAAAATTTCAGAACAAAATTGCCAGAAATTTGGGTCTATCGATGGGTCTCGATACAAAACTAATTTTTTAGAAATTTTGGTGAACATTGGTCAAAACAATCAAACTCCCCCATGTTGTTAGGTCCAAGAAGCTACTAGGACATTCTCCCATGAAAAAGTGATTATATTCATTAAAATTTATGTTTAAACTTCATAATTCATTTGAATACATCGTTCAAAGTAATTTGAAATTACCAAAATTGCAGAATTTTGGTGACCCCTAATTTTTCTCCCAATCTGAAAATGTAAATACTGGTTTGGAGTTCCCATTGCCATCATTGCCGTACTACTCAGTAAGTCAGTATAGAGTACCCTATATTGTTTTCTATACAGTAAGTCAGTCAGTAACTACATATACTAGATACCAGCTTGATTACGGAATAAATCGTCCTTCTGTCTTTGAGCTGAAAGTCAGCCCATCGTCCCTCTTTCCCTCTTTCGGTCTGGCCTTCTCCTCACCTCTAGTCGGTCGCCACCACCTCTTCGAGCCACGTCATTTGTCACCATCGCTGTCAATCGTGTTCCAGCCATTGACGCTGACTCGCAGGAGCACCCCTCGTCAACGCCAAGCCGGAGAACAATGCCACGAGACGCCTCCAATCACAGTTTGCTTGCCGCCAGGATGCCGCCGTTCGACACCATCCACTCCATCGGCCCCGTCTCGTCCTCCTCAACACCAGCCGCTTGTCATCATTGCCCCAAGACCGTCGAAGTGCCATTGATCAATGTCGTCTACCACGAGCCACCATCGGCATCAACCTCGTCGCTTGCGCACGATGAGAATCGCTTCTCTCATCTCCCATTTTTGACGTCAACGGCCCCACCCATCAGCCTTTCCCTCTCGTAAGGCTGACGCAATAATTAGTTTTCCTAATAAAAATATTTCTAGAATTGAGTAAATCTCTATATAAAGAACATATAAACTTTGGATGGCCATATCTTGGTCATATGAAACCGGTTCAAGTCTCTAATTTCTCATAATATTGTAAATAACATGTTTGTAGCCTTTGTTTGCACTTTTGCTGCTGTTTGATTAGGTTTTAGCCTAGTTTTTGTATTCGTGTAGTTTTCCGCCGTTCGGAGGACCCCGGAGCGGAAGGCAAAGTTCAGCAAAGAAGTTTCCAAAGACCGTTTGGTCGAGCTAGGCAAGCCATACATCTATTTTGAGAAATTTAGACCCATGTTTTACAAGTATTTATTGTTAAATTATACTGCATGCTTTTACAAATATAGTTCACTACTATGATTTTATTTAGTTATTTATTCTTATTTGATCTTTGATTATTACGGGCATGTTGATTATTGCTTATGTGACATCCTTTGTACCCTTAGGTAAATAAAATGGGTTAGCTAGTATCCTATTTGATGTTCTAGTTAATCGTATAGGAATTGCTAAGCTCTACTTAGACTCACTTAGTCTTTTCTCAAATATTCTATTGTGACTTAATGCTTCTAAAATATTTATGGGAGTCGCTTTGGCAGGTATGATGGGAGTGATATATGGAAATGGTTTGCAAACTAAAACTTGTTTTATTGGTGGAACCCGGCCACCCGGGTGCATGCTGGAAGTTGGGGAATGTGGTACCTGGGCGGGTTAAGGACCAGTCTGTGTGACTATGCAAAGTCCTTTCTGTGCTACCACATGTCATGTCTTTTATTGGAAGTCTGTAACATCCTCAAATATCCGACACTAAAATCTGAAACCTAAAAATTGCTACTATTAAAAACTTTTCCTAAATATTGCATCATGCTGGGTCTTATTCGGATTTTATTTTGATTTCTCTTGCCAGTGCCATAAATTAAATTGGTGTGGGTTAGTTCCAAATCAAGTTAGGAGCTACCAAAAAGCTAACCTAGGCTAATTAGGATCCAAATTACCCAGGTTTGGACCCCTCTTCTCTATTCAAACTATTGGAAAACTCCTTCGTCAGCCTTCTCCTTTAGTTCCACCCTTTCAGGCCCATCCGCAGCCACGCAAACGCAGCCCGCAGGCCACATGCGTCGCCCGCGCTCGAAGGCAGGCCGACCTGGCCTGTCGTTGCCCAGCAGCACGCCAGCCGAATGCCCGTGCGGCTCGGCTCGCCCGACACCGCCGCCGCCAACAACCGCTCGCCACCGGCAGAGAGCCGTCGTCCCCTGGGGTGTTCCACCCCGACGCGGACCCACAGCCAGCCGCCACACCACCTCGCAATGCTGCGACCGCGCGCGCACTAACCCTAACAGTGTCGCGCTGCGCCTCCAAGTCGTCGCCATTCGCCGCCGCAATTCAAGTTCTGTTCGATCCCCCCTGGCAGTGCAGCATTTGTTCTTGTGCAGTTCTCGCTGGCCTTGTTTGGGCTTACTTGGAAAGTGGTTGAATAGGCCCATATGTGGTGCAGCCGGCCCGCTATCTAACATAAAACATCTCTAATAATTAGTCGAAACGTACTGGATGTGTATAGTTTCCGACATGGACACTACCATCTATCCTAATATATATGATCTTAGTCATTCCCTGCAGTCCGCAGAGGTTCACTTAACTCGTCGCAACTAAACATGTGAAATAAAAAGGATGGCTTTAGCCAAAACTGACATATACTTCGCCATTATCTCTTCCTGGCACGTAATTATTCCCCAGATCCATATATTCTCTAGACATCTAAAACGAGTAAGAAAATAAGTATGTTGCTAGGTACTGACAAGACAATAGGCAACTAAATATCTATGTCTAATGAAGAATGGCGTACGTGATTGGGTATCGACGAGACGAAAGTCAATTCTTTCATTTTGACACTTATTCCATATACATATGTGAATAAATATATTACTGGATTTCAGTGAAGCGATGTCACCCGTATTTTATTCTCCGTCAAATTTGCACCAACTTCAGTCTTAGCAAGCAAACTAATCTTTAAGACAATAGCCAAAAGTGCAGCTTAATTAGAGGTGTTATATAGACTTATTTTTTAGGTGTAATTAATCGGATTTCTCATCATTAGGCGACGGGAATTAAAAAAAATGATATATCTTTGGTAAGCTAATATACTCGTAAAGGTAAAAGGCAAACTCATACGGAAGCCCCGAAAATCTATTTGTAATCTTCATTTTGGATTAATAAAATACATGGTTTCTATTTTCGTGTATTCGTGTTTTGTTTTCATCAAACAGCGTGCTTCTTCGTACATGACACTTGTGAGAAAATAAATTGGACGAAGATAAAACTACGGAATGAAGCCAAATGGGGGGCTGTCTAAATAGCTCTGTGGTGACTCTTGTTTATGCTTGGCAGAGAACACACACGATACCATCTGTGGTAAAGATGAAGAAGACACGATCAGATTTTTTATATATATAGTGATATAGTGAATAACTGGCGTATAATATTTTTCTGAATAATGAGCGTAGTCGTACAAGCTGCTAAATATTTTTGGAGCAGATAAGCTGAAGCAACGACCTAGAAAAGTGAAAATAGCATCGTATTAGCAGTAATAGGAAATAGCACTAAAAAAAAGCAGTAATAGGAAATATAGCAGGTGAAGACTAGTGCAGAAGGAAACTATGAAATTGAAGTGAATAAATCAGAGGATATCAGCAGTTGTTCACAAACACTTCCAATAACTTTACAAATTAAATAGCTTGTTGTTGCAGGAACCATGAGTCAACAAACACGCGGAATCAAACTACTGTAATAATTTAAGATTCGCACCCACGCCATAATTTACAAACACCTCCACACAATCACAAATAATATAACACCCAGTATGTCTTATCATTTCTTCTTGGCAGACTGCCTTTCTTGCTCCATCTTCACAAACAGGCTGCCATCATAGACTGCCCTGACTGTGTCTTTGTGTAGAAATCCATCCTTGCCTTTGCACAGGTGGTACAACACTTTCCACTCTGTGAAGCCACCCAACCTGCAATGTTACCCCACAAAAAGATGAGCACAGAAAAACACAAGTTCATTTCCTATTGTTGAATAGTGAATCTAGATGAAGACTCACCATCCTTTGAAATCTTTAGGCTCCCTGTTTGCTTGGAGCAACTCCTTCAGCTCTTTGCCTGTTAAGGCATCAGGCCTGGTGTGGGCATGCTTCTTGAATATTTCCTCGAACTTTTCGGGAACAAACCTGCAAGTTCACATATAGTGTGGTTAGCAATTCTGGATTCACGTTAGCCAATTGAACTAGTTTTTGCCTCTAGTAGTCTAGTTAAGACAAGTGCTTCTGTCTGTCTCTCACTGGAACAAAAACAATAAGAAAACAACAATAGTGCTAGCCTCGCCGCATAGTGATCCTAAAAGCTGGTAGATCTCAATGCCATACCATGCAGTTAGTGGCAATATTTTTTTCACCATGTGCATTTGTCACATATTAAACTATGTATGTATTCGAACAACCATGTATTTATAACATATTTTACATTATGTGTGACCTCTGTTTGAACTATAGCTATTGATTGTGTCTTCGCTAGCTTAAGACAGAAGGCAAAGACAAATAAAGTGATTAACAGCAATCTCCCCATGTCCGCGTCACCAAATCATTCCTTTAGCATCCACACCACATGAAAAAGTGATCCAATTCTTCTGTGTGTTAAGCAATTCATCCGCGTCTACATTACTTTAAGGTTGGATGCTTGTTTAATTTATCCTAATTTTGTTAAGTACAGCAAGAAAGCGATTAAGCTGAATTAAGTACTGGACAACTGTGCTAGCAGCATGACCTGTCATATGGTTTCATACTGATGCTGACATAAAGAAAGGTACTTCATCTTAAAACAACATAGGAAGATACCTTCCATTCTCATCATACACGCCTGAATCGCTTCCATGCTTGCCTTTGTGGATGTTTTTTACATATATGGGTAACTTCATACCGGTCTTCGTGTTCTCCTGCAGCAAGCAGTGACAGGAGAATAATGGTAAACGACTCAGCATCAGAAAAGCGTCCGTGCAACTGAAACAACCTTCATTGATTGTCTCTGTTACAAAGTCGGTTTGAAAAGAGGCAACAGAAAAGTGAGACTTTATTATGTCCAGAAAACACAAGAAAATGCAGTTTTATTGTCTGTATTTGTATGCAATAATGCATGGAACATTGGTCATTATCTTAGGTAGTGATTCATAAGTGCTTTCTCTTTCTTTTCTAAATTAAAGGAGGCATCTTTCCCTTGCAATACAGTGCTGGCATTGGTACATATTCCACGCTAGGAATACATTTTCGCGTGTAGCAGTTTCCTAATCGAATGACACGTTCAATCTCATCTTCTTCTTTTGCCATGAGAGGACCTAGCTAGCTACTTGTGGAATACAAATGCCAAATAAGTGGCGAAAATATCCATATCATAACATATTTTCTAGTTTGTTCTGCTCGTCTACTGAAAGTCTGAAATATTGTGGATGGAGCATTTGAGGCTTTGAGCAACAATAGTACAATAGCAACCAAACAACTAGACCAAAAACAATTCATATTTTTGGCGTGGAGCATATATACCAGAGCAAGTGTTGGCAGTATATATGCAAGAGCAGTAATTTAATCGAGACAGAGACAGAGAGGGGTTTGGTTGTCTGCATTTGTTTGTACTGACCGGTACCGTCTTGGGTCCAAGTCCGCCATTGATAAACACCGCGCTGACGGCGGAGAGCAGAACTCCTGCCCCGATTGCGCGAAATCCTGCAAAAAGGCAATCAACGATTTGGGGAAATCCCGAAGAAAAGAAGTAGAAAACGAATCAGTGAAATGAACTACTCACCCTCGTAGGTCTCGGAGGGGTAGATGATGCCGTCCTTGTTCCGGTCGAAGAAGGCGACGTGCTTCTGCAGCGGCGTCATCTCGGAGCTGTACACCTCCGCCTCGCCGGAGCCTTTGCTGCCGTCATGGACGACGACTCCACCTAGCAGCAGAGCACAGACAAGCGCGGTTACGGCCGCGAGAAGAGGCACGAGAGGAGAAGCCATGGCGCGATATAGACCTGTAACCTCCGTGGGCTTGGAAGCCATTGATGAACGAGATCGGCAGCGACGGGGGGAAGAGAGAGAGAGGAAAGCGAGGTGTGGTTGTGAGGGAGAGAGAGATGAGAGATGCGATATATGCGAAGGTGGCCCTCGTGGGAATGCGAGATCTGTCGTGGATTGCGCACTAGTACTGGGATGGGGAATCGGCTGGGGACAAGCGGCTTGCTATATGGGCCTCTCACAGTCAGGACAACGACCAGCCGTTCCTCTAGAGCGAAAAAAAAAATTGCCATACAAATAGAACACCCAACCTATAACAAAGACACTCGTGGTGGGCGTCACAAATCACTTTTCCCTTTTCTTTCCCCTCTCTCTCCTCTCTCGTCCGATTCCCTCTCCCCTCCCTACTCCACCGCCGGCCTCCCTGCTCTGGCCACCCGCCGGCTGCCGCCTCCCCTCCCTTCCAGCTACGGTTGTGCGAATCGAGCTCAGGCGGCGGCGATTCGGCTCGGGCGGCGGTGAATCGGCTCGGGCGGCGTGGCAAGGAGAAGCCAAGACGGCGGCATCCTCGTCGCCGGCGGCCTCGTTGACGACCAGCGAAATCGGCGGAGGGCTTTAGTTGTGCGAATCGTCGCTGCCAAGCAGTGCTTCGGGGGGAGGGGGAATCGGTTGTGCGAATCATCGCCTCTGAGCAATGCTTCGCCGCCGCATCTCGGGCGTGCGAGGAGACGATGTGGAGTGGCGATGAGGTCGGGCAGGTCTGACGAGCACGCCTCTCCCCCTCCGACGCCGGTGCGCTTCTCCCCTCTCTCATCTGGATCCAGCAGGACGCCGATGGATGCGGGCGGTATTAAAGCTCGATCTGGCGGCGATTCTCGGTATTCCTCGGTGCGGGGTTGCAGCTCCGGCGCGACGGCTTCTCTCTTCCCCTCACTGCTCCAGTGAAGACGGCACGACGGCTTCATCCTCGACGGCGATGACGAGCGGCCGAGCGGGGGAGGGCGAGCTTCCCTGGCGGCGATGATGAGCGGCCGAGCGGGGCAGGACGAGATTCCCCGGCGACAGACGATGAACGGGGAAGGACGATGGCCACAGCTCTCTTTCTCCCTCTCCATCTTTTCTTTCCTTCTCTCCAACTTTTTGCGCTCTCTCTCCATCGTCTGAGCATATCTGACAAGGTAACCTGTTACTCCTGAAGGACGCGGGGTTCTCTGCAGCAAGCGGTTCACGTCCTAGGAATCTTCCTACATGGTACACCAAGGAGACAAGACAGTGTGGCCGATTGTGAGAGGCCAAAGGGTGGCAGTGTACGTGACTGACACTGTGACAGGGATGTGTCATGTATCATCGTACAAGTCACATGTAAGCGTTGCGTTGCGTCGACCGATAGGCGGGGCGCGGGAGAGTTTAGCGCCCGCGCGTGCCGCGTGGGTGCTTGGCGATTGCGGCAAGACGCGCGTGCCGACGCTGGAGAGATTGAAACTAGCCGTTTGCGGTGCACGTGCTCCGAACTACTCTCCCTCTCCCAGTTTTGGGCTACAAACACAACTCAGAACAGAAGAGATCATAAGCATCTAATACACGGATACATGTGTTGTGTCATATCTCTGCTACGTCTGCTAGAAAGAGAAATGGCAGTAAATACAAACACAGGTGTGAACTTTATTTCACCACCGAAAACTTAACCAGTCGAGCTTGCTTATAGCTTCGTAGGAGCTAACATAAAAGTTTATCTAAATCAAGCGATAGACGAATACTAGGCCGACATATCTTGTGATTATGATGTCTTGCTATTGTTATATCGTTTATCACTTAAATTACCTTGATTGTATATAGAACATGGAATAGCACTGGATTAAGAGTTTGTTTGGATCTAGGGATTTTTTTTAAGTTCATGTCACATCAGATGTTTGGATGTCAATTAGAAGTATTAAATATAAACTGATAATAAAACCAATTACATAAATAAAGGCTAATTCGTGAGATGATTTTTTTAAGCCTAATTAATCTATGATTAGCAAATATTTACTGTAGTATCATATTCACTAGTCATGAAATAATTAGGCTCAATAGATTTGTCTCGCGAAATAGTCTAAAATATAGGTGTGTTTTATTAATAGTCTACATTTAATAATTCTAATTAGTGTCCAATCATCCGATGTGACAGGAAACTAAAAAAAGTCTATGGATCCAAACAGGGTCTAATTCATAAGTAGGATTGCAGGGACCTTAGACCACAACTACACAGGTCCCGATCTGTTGCACAGTGCACACACATCAGAATCAGATCCTCTAACCTAATATCAAAGGAACATAATCGATAACATATGTCAAATTAGATGATAGAGTTTGTATATCAGTGATAATGTCAGATGGTATACTAAGTTAGATGATCTGGTTTGACCCATACCCATAGTAGAAAAACCCGGACCGGAGGTTGACCCGGTGAGCCCATCGGTTCACAGGTTCACCAGTCGGACCGTGGGTCAAACTGGGTCGAGTGTTGAACCGGACATATATTAAGTATGTATGTTTTATATAGACACCATGAGCAAGCTAGCTAAATGGCTAGCTGAGGGAGCTCTCAACCGTGAAGGCATGGGTTAGAATCCTCCCTCAACCATATTTTCCACCCTATTTTGGCCAAAAACGTACGTGGACCGAGCAAGGTAGAATGGGCCTAACCAGGCCAGCCCACATACTTGTTGAACCGCCGGTTTAGACAGACCGGTTCGCCGGTTTTTAACTGAAACCGGCCGGTTCTTGCCGGGTCAATTTCATGTCCGGTCTTTCTAGCAAACCGACCCGGCTTGAGGCCTGGTTCCGGGTTTTTTTGGTTCAACCGTCGGGCCGGGCCGGTTTTTTTTACTATGCCCATACCACCAACCGCGCAATGGAGCCGATTGAAGATAGAGTTAATTAGATCAATAACATTAAAAATATCCCGGTTTTGATACATGCCACTACTATTCATGTATTTGTAACCATACCACTGTCTTTTGTTGTAATACTAGTGATACCACCTCAAATACGTATTTTGTATGTATAGGACAAAAATGCCCCTACCCTCAACCTTCCCCCTCTCTCATGCATGTCTTCCTTCGCATACAAGTTGGATCTCGTGCCACACCGGCTGGAGCTCACCGACGGCGACCACGACGAGCTCCACCGAAACAACCACGACGAGCTCCATCGCACCAACCACAATGAGCTCCACCGCTGAGCCCTCCACCAAATCCCCCTGTGCCCTAGAGTTCCCAGCTCGAGCCCATCGTTAGAGGAGGGTTCGATGACGATGGCGGTCGCCGCCCTAGGAGGAGGGTCGTGAAGAGGAGCTCGCTGTCGTCGAAGCATCGCCCTTTTATCGTTGCCACCGGGAGCGCCGCCGCCGCACTCGGGCGCGGCTGGGCTCTAAATCCGGTAGTGTCGACGACCTGGGCTCTAGATCCAGTGGTGCCGATGGCCTGGGTCTTGATCCGACGGTGCTGGTGACCTGAGCTTCCAAGTGCTGCAGAGCTCGACAACCTCCTCCGACGGCTGGGGAGAGGCGGTCGTCTCGTCCGGTGGTCGTCGCCACCCTACCAGAGATGTGAGGCCTCTGTCGTCGAGCTCGTTATGCCTCCATGTCATTCTTGTCGGAACGACCTCGGGACCTTCTAGACCTCCACCACGCCGCCGTGCAACCGCCGCCCGCCATCCAAGTCCAGCTAGCTGAAGTGGGGAAGGAAGAAGAGAATGGGGAAGGAGAAAGGACAATTTTGTCAAAATATTTTTTTTAATTTATCTAAGAGGTAATCAGTGGTATATATCTGTAAATTATAATGTTATGGTTACAAATAGTTGAATAACCAGTGTTAGCTCCAGTTCGACAGTATCGGTTCGACAGTACTACGTACCGCTCGCACGTTCTAGGCGACGCCGCCACACGCGCCGTCGAGTCGTCGACGCGGCTTAGCGTCCCCTTGGGAACACGTGCAAACAACGGCCTCTCCCTCTGCATCCTATGCTGCATCGCTGTTGCAGCGTTGCGTGCGGCGTGCATCTATGCGTCCACGTCGCGTCGAGTTAGCTGGGGGTAGGAGCGGTAGCGGACGACGCGTGCTAGCAAATATTCCAAGTGGGCACCGCATGAAATCGGCTCTAAATTAGGGCTGTCAACGAGCCGAGCTCGAGCGAGTCAGGCTGCCTAGGCTCGAACTCAATAGAAGCTCGAGTCGAGTCTATGTTATCTTCGAGCTTTGAAGTAGGCTCGGCTCGAGCTCGGTTAGGCTCGCGAGCTCGACTCGAGCTCGTAATAACATATTTGATGAATAAAAACTAATTTTAAGTTAATCATATCAGAAGAAATGGTAATAATGACTTAAACAATTAATATATGATACTAATAACATTATTTTATTATATAAATATATAGTAATTTATAGATAATTCACTAGCTTATCAAATAAATAATAAAAATTATTCCTAATGTAAGGCTTGGGAGAAGCTCGAGCTCGGCTCGACCAAGCTCGCGAGTTTGAGATAAGGCTCGGGTTTGGCTCGTTAAGAGCTCGAGCCAAGCTCGAATCGAATCTAGAGCGAGCTAAGCTCAAGCAGCCATCGAGCTCCGAGCTTTTTTGACAGTCCTACTTTAAATTATATTATAAATTATATTATAGTAGTCGATCGATATATTACGTCATCGTCCACGCACGCCACCGCCCACAGCGATTTCCTCCTTCAAATCCTACACGGCAGCTCATTAATTTCCTCGCTTCCTCTTTTCGCGCCTTATTCGGTGGTCTACACAGAGATCATGATCGAGGATGCATCATATGCATGTGGTGGCATGCAAATAAATTGCTGGGATGATGATCTGTTTCCCGGATTATTGGTGATCGGTTTTTCACCGGAATTAAGTATGCAATGCCGTTTGACTAATTGCCGGTAACCGGAATCTGAAGATTGCACGGAACTGATATGCCACTCCATAGCTTAGCTGGGCGTACCAGCAAAACAGAGGAGTAGAATCTTCTACAAGAATTAGAAAACAATCCGTCGGTAAGGTTTTGCTTCACATACGAGCTTAAGGCCAACAAAATCATGCAGGCTGGAACTTCCAGAATACGATGAGTCGATGAGCAAAAAGTCTTCAGCTTTCCGTGCCGTTAATTACAAGGCAATATCACAGGCGCAACAGAATTCCCTAGATTACATTTCACTCAACTGCATTGCAAGTCGTGGAGTGCTCAGATGAGATATTTTCAAACTCTTCAACGTCAAACTCTCAAACGTACGCTTGATGCTCTAGTTGTTAGATCAAGCTTTTCATTAATATTTTGTGGTGAACAATTAGCTTTATAAATAATAAACTAAATGAAATTGGTTTGGTATATTTGGCGTTGGTGGTATGAGTACGTGTGACTAATGTGGGTCAGGTTGCGATATCTGTGTCTAGAAACAGTTATTTTGTCTATTGTGTGTAGGTGACTTGAGGTAAAGGCTTGGTCAATGGCGAGGACTGGGACTAGGTTCAAAGAGGATCTGAGGTCTGGAGCAGTCAGGAGACCATGTGAAAAGATTGGACTAAAGTCAGATGTCTTGTGGTTAACTTCAGTCAACGGCGGGATTGGGACTATACCCAGGGAGGGGTAGAGGTACAGAGCGATCAGAGATGCCAGGTGAGGAGGTTGACGAAAGACGACATATGGTGGAGGGACACCGTGTGGGTGTTGTTCGTAACGGGCTTAATATGGTTATATGTGCGAGCGCCGGAGAAGTGCGAGGAAAATGTGTATGTTTGTGTAACGTGCACAAGAGACTGGATGGTGATGACGTGTATTGTGCATGCGTGTGCAGTGCTTATGCATGCATGGGCTTGGTCAACATGTTGGTTGACTCATACATGTATGTGAGCATATACAGTGTTGCATGGAGATCGATGGATGCATGCTCATGCATGGACAGTAGTATGCGTGTGTATGTGAATATGTGCATGGATGCTTGGTCTGGCATGGAGACGTCACCCATGGGAGGAAAGGTGCTAAACGAGACCGAGTTGGAGTCCGACTTGGTCGGTGTTTTGCCGCGGCTGCTGTTTTGGATAAAAAGAAAATGAATTTTTTCTTTTTAAAAAATTGTAATAGAGTTCTATTAGGAATTAAGTACTACTGAGAATAGGAGATATTTGGTATAAATAGAGAGGAAGGCTTAGTCTAGAGTGTAAGCCACAATTAAGAGAGCTCTTTATTTTAGGTTTTTATAAGAGGGGTGCTTTGTCTGCACCTTGTGACAATATATTTCAGCAATAAATATCATATTCAATCATCAAGGCGTTTCCGGTTTCGTAATTTGCTTGAGTTGATTTTGTCGGTTTTGCTGAAATTCTGAGATATCTATATTGCGAGTATTGTATCTCTTTACCCGTTGATTAGTTTACAAATCCGTTCGGTAGAGTTGTTCCTTACATCTTCTAGTTTATTTTTACCAAATTTGGGACAGATCCAACGGTTGGTTTTTGTACAATCTAATTTTTACTGATACTCTGTTAATCTGATTTTTTATTCTAAAATTAAACTTCAACTGTCAATACCTACTATTCACCCCTCTAGTAGGTTTACTTATTGTATTCGATTCTACGAGTAGTTTATAAGCAAAACTGGCAGGCAGAATCACATGGACCTAGTGTCAGCGTGTCACCGAGTCACGGATTTCTAGAAGCAGAGCTGTCCTCCATGCGACCATTTTTTTTCCCTCCATAACGCACTTCACATGAATTATTACTTTGATCACGTGATTTCAGCGTAGTAATATTTTAATTGAGGAGAAAACAGAATCTGGCCAAAATAACTTATAGACATCTTGCCAGTAATATTCGTTCGAGGCAAAAGCATGACTAGCTAGCGGGCCATTTCAATTAAAAGGGTTAATCCATTCAAAAAAAATAAAAGGGTTAATAAGGGGTGGCAAATAACATTATTAATCACACATTGGTAAGTGCAAACATGTAAAGCATCACTCTTAGTACATGGCAACGTGACCGGGGGAATCGAGTATGTGGTTAGTTGGAGTTGTTCCGTCAGGGTCATGCCAATACGTGATGTGTTTGTTTAAGACTGTGATTAGCACTATCTTAGTGCATGGATTAATGAATGATTGAATGGTGTTGGATTGTTAGTCATATTGATTTTAATAAGGTCGACAGTCAATAAAAATGACAAGTGTTATATTCTCACAGCATGATCTACACGTACATGTTCTGTATCGCTCCATGAGGATGTCATTTTTAGCCATGCATATTCTATCAGCACTGTAAGCCTGTTTATTTTGGTGCTATTTACAACCCTACTAAATTTTAGCATCACTAATTATAATGTGCGTACCTAAAAATACATTGCAACATTTTAAGTGAAAATCTGTTTAAGTGTAATTTTAGTATAAATATATTATAGTTGCATTATAAATTATATGTAATTACAAATGTAATTTACGTTAATTTGCATTTAATCATATAGTGCTGATAGCTCAGTTGGTGTGCACCCGCTTGGGGGAGTAGCATGTCTGAGGATCAATCCGTGGCTTCCTCTTCTTTCCGCAGCTTAGCAGTTAGCACGAATCTTAATGCACATCGGACAGCCCACAATTCGACAGAACCTTCAAGAAAATTTTGGCGACAGGTTTTTAGCATTGCCGAATATTAATAGAGTAACAAAGCGAACACATTTTTACCATTGCAACTGTACTCAATTTTGGTGGTTCTGCAAGTTTCCTCTGAAAAAACAAACAGAATTTAGCAAGATTATAACCAAACGCATCTTGAAATTTGGCATTTCCAAACTTTGAATTATATTTGATATGATTAAAAATGGCCATAAAGTGAACAAGCCCAATTCAGTTTTATCGTAACATACTACCAGGCCGCCCCCATTCATTGTTTGTCCTATATTGACTAACTTTATATGATAAATAGCATTGCCGTATATGGATGCAATTCAAGACATACTATGACATAAATAAATAGTGGATAGCAGAGTTCCATTTCTTCTGTCCAAGTTTGACGAATGCATCAAAGTCAACCCATGGCAGACAGAACCGCCATGATGCCAAGTTTTATTCAGAATTCAATTGATACTTTCATTCAGATAATATCACCCTCAAAGCAAATTGCATATCCAATATCCCCATGACCCGTTTAAGCAACAGTCAACATCATAGAGGAAGTATACAGAAGCATATAATAAAAGCATTCATTGTCTAAGGATAATTAATATCATTTGGTTTTGACAGTGCGCTTAATTTCTCACTGCAATCTGCAGGTCAGAGCATTATGAACCGTTCCAATCCAGCATGCTTCCTCGAATTACTATGGACGGGCCAAGTGGCCTCTCAGACATTTTCTGTTCCTACAAGGGAAAATGGGAATTATCTTAGTACAAGCAAAAAAGATGTAGCAAACTAGCCTTCGTTTAAAATTCAACCACCACGAATCACAAACCCATAAAGTAACAAATTTTCTCTGAGAGCGGGAGCATATACACGCAAACATTTGCATGCTAGGTAGGTAATGTCAAGGTCCAGTAGAGCATCCTGTTATCCAGACAAGGAAGACAAATGCTTGTGAAGTGGTGTCAGAAGTAATATGCACCGATTACATCTCCGGTCCCTCTCAAGTAGCATGAATACAATAAACTGTCTTTACTGGACACTAGCAGCAAGCCTGCAACGGAGAACGGATGCACTAGAACAAAAATTAAAGCACAAGAATAATACTATGATGAAATCTCAGTCAAATCCACATTTGGGGGAAAAAAATGCTAAAAGAATGAAATGCCTTTGATGGAGAAAAAAAAACATTTACATGCTTTTGGGATAATTGCAGTGAGCTACTTAGATAAAGTTGAAGATTTATGGGCTCCTGCAACATGGTGGGAAAATTCTCCTGCATCATGGTGGGAAAAATGGAAGGGTAGCTAGCCAACTAGCCATGCACTGGTCAACTTTACTAGACATTATAGCGTCAATGGCCATGGCACTACGCCATGCACGGATCGGCTTTACAAAACATTTTGCACTGGATCATGTTACAAAAGCTATACACAGCCGATGACTGACGGCTGAGCCTTTCTGGAGAGGACACAAACTCTTAATCAATCGACAAGGAACTCGACTATCGGTATGTGCTCACCACCAATCCACCATGACTGCTCAAATCATTTTACATTAGAACAATTATTTCACGTGCCAATGGCAGGTCAATGCGTCAATGATGTCATAGGTGAGGCTAGCCTTGCTATTCAAAGGGGGTCATGCGCACAACGTCTCGCCTTCACATGTTGTGATGTTGATCTTGCAGCTCCGTTCGGAGAAGTGCAGATGACAGCAGATTGCCATTTCATCCAACCAAACAGGTAGCTGCTATGCAATGAGATGAAATGTTGTAAAGACTGGAAAGACCTTCTAACTTGGGGCAGATTTTTTTCTGCTTCTTCTTGAATCATTGGACTTGCGCTCAGCACCAATCTGTACCTGCTGAGTTTTAGGTCTTTTTGTTTTAGTTTGGCTAGGTTCACTTGTAGGGGCAGTCGATGAGCGTTGGCTTGCTCTATATCCTGTACGTTTTGCACTATCCCCCTTCAGCTTTTCTCTTGCCGGTCTGGTATTAGAAAGCTTTTGTAATTTCTGCGTTGCTGCACCCTGTTTACCCGCCTGTACTGTTTGTTGGTTCTGGCTATGAATATTACTGCCTTGATACTCCCCACAACCAACTGATGTTGAAACCTCCTGCACAAGGAAACCACTATTCAATCAAAAAAAAAAACAAGGAAACCATTATAGCTATCAGAATATCAAAAGGAAGAGGAAAAAAGTATGCATGCATAGAACAAAGGTTCAAACATGAAAGTGTGGAATTGGGCTGTGTACACCTTCTCAAGGTGTAGAGGCCGGGTTTAATACAATCCATTATCTAAACAAATGAAATTATGGAATACTGTGGCATTGTCACGAATTATCTATCATTTTGATTTACTAAGGAGCATGTGACAATGTGATGCTTCACTTGTTTATTCAGTTAAGTCCAAGAAATGCAAAAGCAATCATACATGGTAACTTTCAGTAATATAAGCAACATAAAGCAATAGATATGTTAAACCATTAGCAAAATCATTGCAGACAAGGAAGAATAAACAGTAGAATTTTACACCAGAAATGAAAAATAAAATGCTAGTAGAACCATTGTTGAGCCAAACTGCATCATTACCTTGTTTTGAGCAAGCAAGGAATCGACACCTTGAACTTGGTCCTCATCAGAATCATCCATTTCCTCGCATTCAAATTCGACGTGCTGGCTATCTTCCTCCGAATCACTTAATTCTTCTTGTTCCATTACAATGCCTTGCATTGATTCTTCATTAGGCTCTTCAATTACATGATGAGAACGAGCATTTCCATCCTCCAGTTCTGAAATACTAGCTTTGTCCTTCCTAGTCACCTCTGCCCTATCATTAAATTTGCTACTGGCACCTGTGGTATCATTTCCATTCATGAAGTCCCTTGAAGAACATAAATGGATGTCCAAGTCAATATTATTTTCCTTCTCACAAGGGCTTGAGGATTTTTGCCTAGCTGTTGACTGATCATCTGTGGGGGCTTCCGTCATGTTACACTCAGATTGATTATAAGGCCGACTGCAGTCATCTTGTACTTCACCATGCATGTCAACTTCAGTTCTTTGCAAGAGCGGATGGAAATCAATAGTATTATCATTTACCGGAGTTCTTGTCTCTATGCAATCTGTAGTCTGGTTGTTAATTTTCTCAGTTTGGACTTTCTCAAAGGGAAAAAGATTCCTTGAATGATTGATAAGGTTTTGAACCGGATGATTATACGATGAAAGTGCTTCTCTTGGGTACTGAAAAAGCAAAGGATGCATCTGGAAATCTTGCTCAGCACCATCCTCTGTCGTATTTTCATTAGAAATCCCATTCTGACATAATCTATCGCTACTACTATGATCAGGGAACAGATTTAGTTGTCTATAAATACTTTCTGTAAAGTTTGGTGGTGGTACAGGAAAGAGATCCTTTGCCACGTTATCTGAGGTGCCATTTAGTTGTGTTGCATTCTGATGGAATGCCACCTGGGATATCACACGGACAGAAGGAGGAAGGTTTACAGGAGGCAAATCTGGGGCTAACTTGACCACACAGCTACCTTTCTCTTGAGCAAATTGTGAAGCTTGTTGTTGGTCCTTAGAGCCGCCTTGTACCTTTCGCTTAGATGAAAGGACATCAGAGGTGCAAGATCTAAAAGGGAGATATGAAGCTGTCACATCAAAATTCGTGCTGTTTCCTTTCTGTTGTTCAGCAGAGTCACCTGCAACACCAGATTCTTCATACAGGCTGCTGCCTGACTGCATCGTCGTGCCATTTCCAGCATTTCTTGGTAATGACAGCTGATAAGGCATTAAATTTATGGTCCTATTCTCTGTGTCTGCCAAAAATGCTTCGTTGACATACGAATCATCACCATCATCATCATCATTTTCAGCACCCTCAGAACCATTGTTGTCAGCCTATCATGGAGGTATTAACAATTAGCTCAGTGACATCATTATAAATAGACATGGAAATTATCAAATTGACATATCATATGGATATATCGCAGGTTCGAAAAAAAAAATAGTAACCTCCTGCCCATGAACCACTTGTGAATTAGGCATTGAAGCTTTAAGTTTTCTCCTCTTAGCCTCGTATGATCGTCTTTTTTCTTTTTCAGCTTCGCTTTTATTGTAGGATTTCTGGACGCCAGTGGCAGACCTCCATTGGCGTGGGAGCAGTAAGGGATCTCTATGTGGCACAACAAACCTCCAAACAGATGCCCAATCATTTTTGAATGCATTGAGCCCCTGGCATCAACAGTGTGTAAGAAATGGAAGTAAATTTTAATGAAACAAGGAAATATAATGTAGGCTGGAGTGAAAATATAATCACCTCCTGGATACGCTGTTGTTCTTCATTTGTCAATGGAGAAGTCTTCATACGGCGAACATCCTGTGTTAATATGGGAAAGATAAGATAAGTTCAGAAAGCAACTATGTTGACATTACTGAAGATTGTGGATCTTCACTCAAAAGGATAGCAGTCACAGCATAGCCGACACTTCATCACAAGTATCCTATCAACTACACTCCCCAACATATTTACAGCAAATCAATATTACAAGAATACTATTCAAAATTTTCAGCACCCGAAGGTGAAAAACTATAGAGTCCTGCATAAGCAAGAATAGAAATATTTGTCCTGGTGAACTCTCATGTTCAAAGAAATCAGTGCAAAAACCGGGTATATAAAAGTTGATATAATTTAGTAAAAAAATAAAAATAAATTCCTACGACAGTGTTGGCATATATGGACAATGGCAAAAATAATACGCAAACAGGAAGACAAATTTGTTGTGATAGAAGATAGTGCTGATCCTGCTATCACTACAAAAAGGACTACAACAAAATTAGAGTTTTAAAATGACTCTGTTCATTATTGGAGCTCTTTCAGAATAGGATAACAGAATGAATTGTTTATGCGAACCAATCAAGCATCTTCTATACCACCATACCAGTAAATGGAAGCCAAACATTTACCTTAATTGGATTATCAGGAGCTTTGGAGGAGCTGCGGTTCTTTTGTCTCACAAATATCTACACAAAAAAAAAAAGTTATCTTAGAAAATAAGAATGCATCATACCCCCACAGAACCCTTAAAAACCAAACAGCTGAAGACATAGTCAATGAGACTAAAGTAAGCATCTACCATAGTTGCAATGTACCAAAATGCTTATGTGTTCTAATTACAGAGAGATTAGAGATAAAGAGTTCAATTCATACATATGTACATTAAAAGACACTAGTGCACACTAGTTCAATTCATACATATGTGTTCTTAGCAAACAAGTATGCATACATACCCCACAGAAGTCTTAAAGACCTTTAACAGCTGTGGACAGTCAATCTTTACTACTACAAAAGACACTAGTCGTGGTGGCATTGAATATGCCACCACCACCACCTACTCCTATTGCAATTTACCCCCTTAACTTTGTAATATTAAAAAACAAAGCTAGAATTGAGATGGATATCCCCTTGTAAAATGAGATTGAGGTGGAAATTTCCTAATAAAAAAGATGGTCACACATTTCATAAAAAATATACTTGTTGGTTTATTTTAGGAAATAACATAATATGTTTTTTATCCGTAGCAAAGCACGGGCATTCAACTACTAAAGACTAAAGTAAGCATCTACAACAATTGGAATGTACCAAATGCTTAGGTGTTTGTAGAAGAGATTAGAGATAAAGAATTCAATTAACACGTCACTTGTGAAACAATAAGAAAACATATCGCACTGTTTCAAATTACTTGTTCTATGATTCAATTTTTTTAATCGAAATACTTGTCATTCTCACATTCCAAAGTACTGTCTGAGGTAATCTTCCCATTCTAGTATCGACCCTTCATCAATGCAAACATCAATGCAGTATTGCAGTCACAACTCTCATTTGGCTTATCTCGACTAATCAAAGTTAATGGATGCTTCGGGTAAACAATTGGGATGTATTTTATGAGGGTGACGTTGTGACAATGCAATTTGCCATATTTGCTAGAACGAGAAATAATTTGAAATGGAGGGAATACATATAGTTTCCTTTTCAAATTTTAGGTCATCAGGAGTGCCGGTAGGATGAAAAATTTCTCGGCTGTGTCAACAATACTCTGTCTAACACTAACTACAATTATTTAGGAGGTGTTTTCTTTAACTTTGCACATAATCAGATGACGTATTTTTCAGATAATATCATGGTATGCCTAATAAATCATAGAAAAGGATATATCACTGAAAGAAAAACTTTGCATGCTCAAGGTAAGACTTCACAATGAACAAACAAAACAACAAAGTAACAATCATACCTGATGCTTTGATTTACATGGAAGAAAGCGTTTTTGTATTGCTCCCCAGTCGTTATTATATTCCAAAAGTCCAAGAGCTAATAATCTGCAAGCAGGACAAAAACTAAATGTAAACAACTGTGAAGACAAAAATAGCATTGATGTGTCGCAATAGGTATGTCAAAAATCATGCATTGAAAAAGGGACTGTAAATAATTCTTTTGTCATGTAACTATGTAGGTGGTGTTATGTAGCAAAGATAATACCAATAACCATATTAAAAGGAGATCTTAAGATAAGTTTAATATGAAGATGAAAGGAAAGGTCGAGTACAGCAATTTTAGTTAGTTGACTAAATTCGTACACAAATTGTACAAACCAATGTCAGTAAAACAGAAATAGAACACTGCATGTTTGAACAAATACTACCAAACCTGCACACTTAGCATACATTGATCTCATCTATTCTTAAGGCCAATACAAAGGAACTGTTGATCAAACTTGATCAATAGATTAGAACTGAAAAAAGGTAAAGCACATGGTATGAATTTATAAAAAAGGAAATGCCACAGAAGATGTAAGCATACCCATCCTCAGCATCAGTGAAGAGCACACGATTGGCCATAGCTGTAGGAGGTGGTTTATGAGGAAATAATGAAAAATTGAAAAGTGGTTTGAATCTCTGTGCTAATCTTGCAATATCAAATGGAACAAGGGCAACAGACTCCTTTTTTGTATTCTCAAAAAGGGTAGCAGCTAATGATTTCTTCTGCTGTGACTTCCCAGATGAATCTGGTGATGCAACAGACACATTATTTGATCTGCCTTGAGAAACTTTGTTGGCATCTTTACAAGTGTTAAATACTGTTGTAGGAAAAAGAGGTTCTTTCTTAAGGCGATTTTTGTCAGCAGTACCATCTACATGACTTCTCCTGTACTTCACAACGGCTGTCAATAAACGCAATTGTTAAGTGATGACAAACAAAACGAAGAACATTGACGCAAAATGAGCTCAGTCAGTCATATCTAGAAACTTACCATCTGCAACATCATTTAAATAACCAGGGGCCAAATGAAGTGGTGAGACATCCAGGATGGACATGACAGGACTCTTAATTAATGGCATCCATTGGTATTGTAAGGTCTCAGAAGAAGCAAAACTAAATGAAGAGCATAGATGCTGTGGCTCAAAACAGAATTGGCGATGAATAGTGCTTCTACTGGCCAATGCTTGATCACGACAGCCAACCAACTCAACTATCATCTTTTTAACATCAGTAGCTTGTTGCTGTTTAGATGGGTCAAGAACACATAAAGAGAAAGTTTGGATCAGGAGCTGAACATGCTCATATATCAACATATGCAGTCGACCAAGTTGCTGGTCAGTAAATCCATTTACAAAAGCAGGGATAAAGGCACTCTGCGGAGGATATTGCCACCCATAAGGTTGACCAGAAGCCAGCAGCTCAGGTGAGATATATGGCAGAATTGGGCGTAAAGACGATTTGGTTGATCCATAATGTTCATGGATTGGTCCTGACAACTCTGTGGACGGTCTATTTTTCCTGGTCTGGCGTCTACGACCATCTTTATCTTTCATAATATTTGTGTCTTCGTAGTTCTCGACGTTTTCATCGCCATCGCTTTCTAGGGCCTCCTCAATCTCGAGCTCAAAATCAGCATCATTCTCATCTTCATCTTGGTTTTCATCTCCTTGGCATGCCTGTGTGCCATCATCTACACCAGATAAGACAGCTGCAAGAAACTTTCGATATTCCTCTTGCTCGTCAACATTTTGCAGGTCACCATCATCATCTGATTCTTGGAGAAAGGTCTCCAACTCCTCTAGCGAGTGATTCTCTAGAGAGTATTTTGCTCGAGTCCGCCGACAGATCGCATCTTCCTCGCTACCTTCAACCAACAGGTTATGAGAATCCTTTAGTGATGGAGAGCGAGCAGCTTCACTTGGTAAGGCCTCTTCTTCCAATCCATTCAAGCAACCATCCCCAGTCTCAAAAGGAACCTGAGATGAAGTGCTTTCTGGATTATTATTTTCGTTGCAGGTACCTTCAGAAGGCAATCCACTTTGTGGGTGTGCACAGTCACCAGTATGTTCATCAACAAAATTATCATGAGGAACCTCACTACTTCTTTGATCATTAAAACTAGCTTCCTCACATTCTGCCTCTGAGGTTAGGCTTGATGAGGTCTCAGATGGAGAACCTTCTCTCAGTAAAGGGTTGAAATCCATGTCATCCTCCTCAACGTCATCATCGACTTCCATAATAAATGGTGCTAGAGTAATTCAAACTGTCAAATTGACTAGAAGTCTAGAACCTGCCATCCATGAGGTGAAAGTAAATGGGTTAATGGGTTGAACGGTTGAACCCCCAAACATTTTCGGGAACAAACAAATTAATAGTTAAGGGAAATTTCTACAATTGAAGCTAGGGTTAACGCGAATTCGAAGGTTAATGCGAAATTTCTACAACGGAGGCTAGGGCTAACGCGAATTCGACAAAAGCTGCTTGGGTACATAGAGATGAGTGAGGATGGATGCTCACCAGGCTGCGGCGGAAGCAGCAGGACGACGGCGCCCCTGCTCGGTCGTCGCGGGATAGGGATCGGCGCAGGCGGCGGGCGAGGAGAGAGACGCGGGCGAGGGGGTGGGGAAATCCTCCTCTCCTCGAGGCGCAAATGATTTGGACCCGGTATAGAGAGAGCTAGGGTTTACTCTTTCTTCGCCGTTTTTGCTGGGGAACTAATGCGTGGGTCGCTGGTCTGCGGCGGCGAAAGGAGGCGACCTCTCCCCACAGCGTCCGATGAGCAGATTGGCGCGGGTGGCGCGCGCGGCGGCGTGAGGCAGAGAGGCGAGGCCACGAGGACGATTTGTGCGTGCGCGCGCTCGATTCGGGGACTCGGCGGGGGCTACCAAGGGCTCGCTCAGTAGTCGAGTGGCTCAGAGGCTCAACAGGCGAACAGAGCCGAGGCTCCTGCAGGGCGGCCTTGAAAGAAACCAGCCGGAGCAAAACGGAACGTGATCCTTACAGCACTGCTACGTGATTTATTCGTCGCTAACATATGGGCATGAAAAGTGATAGACCCACGACAGAGTCTCTTTGCAATTACCGTAGGATCTGGTTTCAAGCAAGAGGGCTGAGAGACATTGTATACGAGTAGGAAAGAAAAACTCCAGACTTGTGATTTAACTTTAGTCGTCTAAAACTCCGCTCGGTTAGAATCGACTAGTACAATTAATGAGTTAAATTTAAACTTTCGCTCGATTGCTTAACGGGCTTGAGTTAATTGCTTACCTCGTTTAGCTCATGATGCATTAAAATACAAGTCAACTGTCCATATTTTACACGCTTGACGGCTGTTATTTTAATTTTTTCGTTGTAAACTTTGTGAATCATGGCGTATAAGTTTTCCAGTCATAGCTATCAGTCTTAAGCTCATAAGTAATGCTACATGTAGATTTAAAACCCTACATCCTGTTGTCACGAGTAGGTTAATGAGTCAAGTCAAGCTATAGCTCGTTAACATAACGAGTTTTTATAAGTCCAGTCGAGTTGGCTCGTTGACCAAAACTAATGCCGCAGCCACACTCTTGATCTTAAGCACTACGCCGTATAACGCAAACGGTATATTTGTATAGCCTTGCAGAGTTGCACATATCAATAAAAAGTAGAATACATGTACACCAGTCAGCGGTAAAGCCACGAATTAGATTAAGGGAGCCATGCCGCACAAGCAAGCCACCAAAATCGATAACAATCCATAAACTTTATTACAATATACTCCATCCGTTCCTTTTTATTTTACGCTAGCTAGTTCAAAAATAAACTACCTAGCATCAACCATTTACAACCAGAGAGAGTAAATATATTATAACATACTCTCTTCGTCTCAAAATATATACGCAATTCAAATTTGTCTGAAAATACAACTACTTCTGCACCCAACTATCCCATCTTACTAATCACAACCATCCCTCATTTAATTTTTTTTACCTACCTTCTCATCTCAATCAATCACAATTCTTCTTCACATTAACTTTAATCTAAAAAAACAGCATAAGTCCCTATATTTTGAGACGGACGTAATACATAATTTCTATATAACTTTTGCATAAGTCACAGGCATTTATACTTAAAAAGTTACACATGAGTTATATAAAAACCTACAGTAATAGTATGGTTAAAGTGTAGTTACACTATGGTTATATTTGTAAAAAATGCCTAAAAATTTGTCGCAAGATTTTTATATAGCGTCGTAACTACCAGGGATTGATTGACTGATCAAACAGAAAAAAAAAAAGAAGATACAAACACAGTTTTGCTTAACGATAAGGTGTTATAATATTTTTACGCTCATTGTAGTCACTTTTTCTCACTATGTGAATAGATATATGATGGTCACTCTTCTCCATATGTAAATATATATATTTGTATCTCCATATTCTTTCTTGTTTACTTTGCTGTTGCTGATCGAAGCATCTCCATTTGAGGCTGCCCTAAGGAAAATCAGACATGTTAAATACTTCGCTGGGCTGCCCAAATATACCAATTGATTGAAATGGTTAAAAAATCTAGCATCGAATTTGAGGCTCATACAAAAGATACAGAAGCATGGTTTTATGATTCAGAAGTAAAACAGTGGCATCACATTGTCGCATTGGCAACTGCATAAATACAGAAGTTCAAACCTTTTATCTACAACATTTGAATAACACTACATGAGTCTTTTATGATTGAGTTTTTTTACGGTCTAACAAATACTACCTCCAGGTACCTCGAGGTACCAAATCTAGCCATCCATTCATCGTACCAGTTTGAAATGAATGGTTGGATTATGTTTTGTTACCTCGAGGTACACATTGAGATATCATTTATTGGACCGTAAAAACTCTCTTTATGATTAAGTAGAACACTCGCATTACATTATCAGATCAGTATAGGCATCTACATAGGTCTCAGAAGTTCGAACATTCTCATCCACAACATTTGAATAATTTTATATTTTGAAGTGCTCAATGAGAGCTTTGCTCGCAAGGTCCCGTTTAAAGAAGGCTCCAAAAAACTCAGACATAGTAAAATTCCTGTACTTCGGTGGGTTATCCGAAGAAACTAGCTCTGGCAATGGTCCATAAAAAACCGAGTCCCCTCTCTTGCCAGGATTGAAAAAGATGGCACTTGAAACTCTGGCATCTTCATGTGAATTCATTACTACCCGGTGTTCCACACTCTTATACTTATCATTAGACATTATCTGACAGAAAGAACAAGTTCAATGGAAAAAAAAATGGCATTAGTGAAACATTTTCAGGAAGCCTCAGTACATGTAGAACAGCTGTTTAGATAAAAATAGATAATGATGACTGGAAAGTAAATGTAATCCACAAGCAATTATATTTAGCAATAATCCTGTTGAGAATCACAAGTTTCTGTTATCTTTGTTATTGTTCATATTTATACTAAAATAACTTCTGCAACCTGAACACTTGTGTCCTTTTCCTCTTCTAAGTTTTGATAGTGGTATGCACAGCAGAGTTCCTATGTTTACCACTCCAAAAATAAAATAAAATCATGATGGTATTCTGTCACGAAACCAACGATGGCCCCACTGTTAAAAGTTAAAACCCAATTATGACTAGCATGGTCAGTTTCAGATGGACTGTAACAAAAAGAAGCTACAAGAAAAAACATTACACTAGGGTTGCCGGGGTGCAAAAATACGGCAAAAAGAGAAACATTTGATCAGAAGATTAGAAGGAGAATAAGTTGCACATTGGTGATTACATTCCGGTCCTGATTTTGGAACGAAAAGCTAAAATCAGGAGTTATAACATTTGTTGTGTATGAAGAAGTTATGTCTCCATGGAGGCACTTGGGCAAGGAATCCGCACAGAAGATATACTATGATGACACCATCCCTCAATCCCTCTTTATTGCTTACTTGTAAGAGCAAACGATATGAACTCCATTACCTTCTCAGAAGGTGGAATTTTTTTGCTCCGTTAGGTACCTTGAAAGGAATTTAGAAAAGATCATATTTGGTGCTGGCTTCAGGGAGTAATTCACAAGGGATTGTGTGCTTATGCAGGAGATTGGCATCTTCATTTTAAATGTGAATATGGGGATCACTAAAGCATTGTTTTATATATTATGTGTACTTGTCACCATTATATGTATGAGATCGTTGGCATCAAGTAGGAGTCAGAAAGAGATCCGGAGTGATAGCTCCTCTTATTTGCCAGATTTGGAGACAGAAAAAACTATCTTCTATACATAGAGATAAAGCCTGAACAATTTATTTTAAATAAAAGAGGAAAACATGGTCAGATAAGAAATTATACTCCTATATCGTGATTCCTAATATTAAGCTGGAGATGCAGGTTGTTTCACTTGAAGCGCTAGGAATGTTGGTAGCTTTGCTGTCTGTCCTGTCATGAGTGTTTGAGATGTGTGTGTCCTGTCAGTGGTAGGACCTGGGCTTCGCCCTGTAATAATTTCTGAAACCTTGCGGCTTCCTGTTTGCTTGCAACAAGCAGTGAAGTTAGCCAGTCTTTTTTTACTTTCTTTCTTTGTAATGTGCTTTGTAGTCCTCATTTCTTTAATGGAAATGGGAGGGCGACCCCCTCTTTCATCAAAAAAAAAAAAAAAAGCTGGACATGCAGGCAAACCTATAAGAGTTACACAAAACCCAACAACTATGGAACATGTTCAGTCCAGGACTCCAGGTAGACTGTTTTAAATCATGGGCTAACACATCACTGTGGGTGTATGCGACCATGCCGCGGAACCACAAAAAATGTGAATTGGACAAGTATAATTCACGCTGCACATGATTTTGCCTACACAAAAATTGTTGTCAAATCAAATTTTAGTAGCATTACAAAATCTCTTACGCTTACTCATACCAAAAAACCGAACATTTTCCTGAGTTTTAACCACTTGAAGTCTCAGAATAAAACTAATCCGCGCACAAATTTAAATACCAGGATCATTTGTTTTGTTCCTAATTGATGTTGATTGTACCAAATCTATAACAAATAGTCTTCATATGCCAAGAGTATGATTTCCTCAAGTATATAAAAGATTAATTGGAGAGTACTGACAGAACTTGAGTAGGTACCAATTAAGCGCATTTTACCTGCAACAGGTCCCCGACATTGATCAGAAGCGCGCCGGGCAAAGGCTTGGCATCCACCCAGTAGCTTTCCCCATCCTCGGTGGTGTGCTTCACCTGCAATCCACCGACGCCATCCTGCGCGAGGACGGTGAGCACGCCGGGGTCCGTGTGGGGAACGATCCCCATGGTGCGCTCCGGCTCGGGGCAAACCGGGTAGTAGTGGCAAACCATCATTTTCCCCTCGAGGCACGACGCCTCCTCCAGCGCGGCGGCGCCGAGGCCGAGCCCCTCGCAGAGCAGCGCCATCACGGCGCGCGCGACGGCGGCGGCGCGCGCGTCCCACTCGAGCACCTCCGCGCGGCAGCACGCCGGGATGCGCCCCTCGTCGGGGCGCGACGGGCCGAACATGATCTGGACGGTGTCGCGCCAGCTCGCGGCGCCGGAGCGGTATAGGTCGACGTTGGAGGAGTAGCTGACGCCGCCGCCGCCGACGACGGCGCGGCCGTAGTGCGCGGCGCGCTCGGGGGCAGGGAGCTCGTTGAAGGCGCGCACGGCGGCGAGGAGGCGGCCGGGGAAATCGGCTGGGAGCATGGCGTGGTGGTTGACGAGGTAGAAGAATCCCCAATCTCGGGCCGCGTCGGCGGCGGGCGAGGGGAGGGAGAGGTCGACGACGGGGATGGAGACGCCGGGGGGAGCGAGGGGGAGGGAGGCGTAGGGGTCGGGATGGCGGAAGATTTCCGGGACGGTGGTGACGCCGGACTCGACAAGGCCGCGGACGCCGGTGCGGGACTCGTCGAAGGCCTTCACGAGGGCGGCGCGGTCGGCGGCTGCGGCGGAGGATGCCATGATTGGGTAGTGGAGTACGGTACTACGTGGCTCGTGGAAGCGAAAGAACGGGCCGATATATGGGTGGGTTATAGCAGCAAGCAAAGAGTTTGGTTTTTTTTTTTTTTTAGGGTAAGCAAAGAGTTTGGTGAGACCAGGTTGCTGATCGTGTTTGGGTGGTTCATTACTTCATTGCAACGCAAATCTTATCAGAATATTTGCAAATGGCTATATTTGGTAGTTTGCCTAAATTTTACCGAAGTATCCTCCTACCAAGTGCACAGCACGCGTTTTTAGGCCTTTTTTAACAATAGAGATAGCATTACATTAAAAGATAGTTTCCCCAATGATCTACCTCATAGCTAATAACTCATAAGACAAATGACCCCACAAACCATTCTCATTTAGAATTAGAGTGTGTGCAAAAGACTATCTCTTGATTAGGCCTCCTCTAGTGGTTATCTATTAGCTATCTCTTGCAATATTTTAGTAGAAGAGAGATAAAAGCTATCTCTTAATCAAGAGATATAGCCTCTTGTACAAATCTCAATATTATATTAGTATGATATGTAGAGTCATTTATATTAAGAGCTAATGTGTTAAAAGCTAAATTATTGGAGATATTATCTTTTAGATGACTTAGAATTAGCAACTATCTCTATTGTTGGAGATGGTCTTAAGAGATAGTTTTTATTCCTCTGTTAGAAAATTTTATAAGATAGTTCCATTGGATTGGAGGTGGCCCTTATTATGTTTCTTTCTCTCTCTTTTTCACGTTATAATTGTTCCCTCCCGAAAAGATTTTTTTTCAACGGCCTCCTGAAAAGAGTTTGATCCTTGCAAAAAAAAAGAAAAAGATAGAATAATAAAGAAAACTGAGAAGGTGAATATAACGATTTATCCTCAATCTGTCATCTCAGTCTATCTACAATTGTATGGACTCCGTATATTGCCACACACTGACATATTACCTCTTAGCTTATTGTCTAGGCTTCATCTTACAACACATGAGCATACTACTAGTTAAAAAAAGTATGTGAGCTTCGGTTTGACTCTGTTTGCCAAATTCTGTCAACGGGATTTTCCTTCCAACAATTCAAATAAGGAATAATTAATTTTTTGCCACTCTTACGGATAGAGTGGCATATGAAATACCATCCGGACCCACTGTCAGTGACTCAGCCGGTCCCACTTGTCATAGACACATTTAAAGTGGCATCCGTAAAAGTGATAAATAGTTAAATGCCCCTTCAAATAAAGGCTAAATGCTACAAAGTTCTCAATTTTTGTCACTAGATTAATGATGATATGGTATGCATTATGGTGGCACGTGGAGGTGAAAGAACTCAAAGGCTGCGTTCCTTTCTAGTGGAAATTATAGATGGGCAAATTACTATAGGGGTGATATCCCCTGGCACGCTTCCCAATGTGCGTAAAAATGCGTTTTTTTAAAAAAAATACACGAAAGTTGTAAAAAAGCAAAATAATTCATTTTTTTTTAAATAGTTAATACTTAATTAATCACGTGCTAATGATGTTTATTATTTTGCGTGCGGCACTATTTTTTCCATTTGGACAGCACTATTTTTTTCTATCTTCCGAACGCAACCTAAAGAGTTAAGAGTGTGGTGTGTCAATGGGGCACATATTAAGCACCAAACAATCGCTTGATGGTGCCTGATGGGGCGATTGTGTTCGTTGCTATTTAGTGTTTGGTTTGTTCACCGCAACACAAAGCTTATCGAAATTTGCTAGGAAATTGCAAAATCCACCCAAATATCCTCTTGAGTTTGAGATTACCTCCCATAAGATGTGATTTGTTGCAAATACCTTTCTTCTAATTCTACAAAAATCATATAAAGGGAAACCTAGACCTTTGTGAGATGTATAATAGTTTCTCTACAAATTGCACTAAGAGAACATAATTAAAATGACATGGCTACATGTACATGCATCCACTTTGTTGGCAACATTTATAAAAGAGTAAATTGCACTTACGGTGCAACATCTTGGATGGTGGGTGCGATCTAGTACACAAACATGAGAACTGAATGCTTAAGTACAATAATTTGATAAGTGTGTGCTTTCTAGTTCAAGACTTGACAATTTAACATTTTGATGCAATAACTTGTATATGTGAATGGTCTAGAGGGGGAGTGAATAGATGCAACCTAAAAATCCTGCAAACACATAACAGCGGAAGTCAAATCTCAGGACAGTCCGGTCCAATGGTCCGGGCGTCCGGATACTCCGGCAAAAGTGGTCGAAGCCTCCAGACAGGGAAGCACAAAACTCCTCGAAGGGAATTTCCAGAGAAGCAGGAACTATCAAGAAGTAACACAGAAAGAGAGACAAAGACACAACAAGTTTTTACCGTGTTTCGGACCCAAAGATTCTACTCCATGTTGAGGCGCTCCGGAGAGCGAGATCGAACGATCTTAAACCTCACCCAGCTATCTCCCACAATTTGGCTCGATCTCCAAGGAGCTCTCGAACTAGCTACTCCCCGGACGATCCCATGATCAAGTCCTGAGCCGGGAGTTCTAGACCCTAGTAGCCTCCTTGCTCTATCGATCCCTACTTCTAGGAGATTGTAGGGTTATTTACTCACTTACCTCGTTAAGGAGAGGAAATCCCATACAAACTTCCCCCGGGCAACCACAAGATGGTCGGCGCTCTGGGCGACACCTAGCCGTCTAGAAGATGAAATCTCCAAGAGTAACAAATCATCCAAGCTAGATCTTGCCCAAGCTCCAATTGCTCTTCAAGGATCAAATCCAATCACTCTCACAACTCACCTACTCTTCTCACCTAATTTTTAGATCAAATCTAGTCTAAGGGAAGAGGAATAAGTGCTTTAGAACACTAGGAGTGGTAGAAAGTGAATGTGGCAGTCAACCTAGCTCAGTGGGAGAGGATGGGCTTAAATAGTCCACGCACCTACCCACTAGCCATTGGAAACAGGGTGTCCGGACACTTCGATCCTCCTGGCCGTTACAGCGTGACGTGTAACGGTGACATTCACTAGCCGTTTGAGCGGTGGTCCCCCTGTCCGGACACTCCGGACCAGCTGACTCGAACCAAACCGTGCAAGAGGTGTGCATTACAGGTATATCTCTTAGACACTAGATTAAACTTGATCCTTTGGAGCAATTAGAGATTGGCACGAGATCTAACAAGCCGACCCCCCCTTAATAGTGCGGCTTTTCCTATGATTCAAAATAAAATGCGACCTAAGTCTAATCCTTTGAGCCGCTTAGCCGTCCCAAATCCTTCCATTTAAGTTTTAGCACCATTGGAGGGTCACTCGTCTTCTTGCTTAGCTTCACAACTCATTAACACATGTTAGTCCCTTAATAATATTGTCAATTATCACCAAAACCCACTAGGTGTGGATTAGTGCACTTTCAATATGTACGTGATGTTTTGGTGTCAATATGTCATCACTAAGCAATCTTACATATATTAACTTTGTAATTTTGTATTTAATATATAAAGATTACAATGCTCATTCATTTTGCACAATCAGTTTGTTTTTTCTCTCCCTTCTGAAATCTCGACCTAAGAAAAAAACTTGTACACTAAAATTTAGTTGACTTTTTATTACTCGAATATTTTTCTTATTAATACTATGCAAGTATATGATAATCGAATGTAATGTTCAAAATAATCATGGTGTTCAGTAACATGCTCAAATCTGAACTTGTTATACCAAAATCGGACATTTTTGATTTGTTGCATTAATACGCTCACTTCAAGTTGATGTACTAGAACGCACGCACTTGCCAAGTTGTTGCAGTTGAACGTTCAGCTGAACGTTAATTCGCACCGAACTACCAAGTTGTTGGACCATGAGCGCAATTTACTCTTTATAAAACCCTTGGAGTATTCTGCAGGGATCGATTTGCCTATGCTAATCAAAAAAGGTCTCCCCAGAAGTCAGACATATTGAAACTTATTTACTTTCTTGGACTGTCCAAATAAACCAGTTTCTTGATACAATCTAACATCCATTGGAGAGTCATACAAAAGATAAAGAAGCATGGTTCTTATGATTAAGAAGTTGTACAATGGCATTACATTATCAGCATTGACAGAAGTTCAAACCTTTTTACCTGTAACATTTGAATAACACTAACACTATCTGATGCTTTTATATATGATAAAGAAGTAGAATGCTTGAGTTACATTATCAGTATCGGCATATACATAGATTACACAAGTTCAAACCTTTTCATCCACAATAACTTTATATTTTGAAGTGCTCAATGATAGCTTTGCTCGCAAGGTCTTGCTTAAAGAAGGCCCCCAAAAACTCAGACATAGTAAAACTCCTGTACTTTGGAGGGTTTTCCGAAGAAATCAGCCCTGGCAATGGTCCATAAAAATCCAAGGCCCCTCTCTTGCCAGGAGTGAAAAAGACGACGCCTGAAACTCTTGCTTCTTCATGTGAGTTCATTATTACCCGGTGTTCCACGCTCTTGTACCTATCATTAGACATAATCTGACAGAAAACAACAAGTTCAATGGAAAAATTTCCATTAATGAAACATTTCGAAGAAGCCTCAATTCATGTAGCACAACTGTTTAGATAAAAAAAAGATAATGATGACTGATATTCATAAAGCTACTATATATAGCAAAAATCTTGTTCAGAAGCACGAGTTCATGTTTTTTTTTTGTTATTCATATTTATACCTGATTAACTTTTACAACCTAAATACTTGTGTCATTTTCCTCTTATAAGCTATGATAGTGCACAACTGCACGACAGAGTTCCTATGTTTCCCATTAGAAAAAAAAAGTGATGGTATTCTATCATCTAGAGACCTATCACCTAAGAGGCACACGTACGATTTCTTTGAGCACCAGACCAATTATGACCCCTTTAATTGTTAAAACCCAATTATGGACATCATGGTCAGTTTCAGCTGGACGTTAAAACTAAATTACATCAAAGTTGCTGGAGTCGAAGGAGCACGAAAAAAAATTAGAAAGGTCACCGGGGGGATCCCCCACCTGAATTTTACTGATTAAGAGAAGAGGATTACAAGGTCATAAGATTACGGATTGAGGGGAACAAAAGAAACTACCAGTGAGGCTTATAACAATTGCCACAACAAGAATCAACAAACAAGAGCCCAATCCCACAAAGCTAGCACCCTAGCACCATACCACCCAAATCCCAAACAAACTTGAAACACTAGGCTGAAGCGTCGGGGGGCCTCACCGCCACGCGCAAGCCGGCTCGAACACTGTCGAAGATCACCCGCACCACGCCTTCAAGAGACAAACATTGCCGTGTTGCTTATATGATCCATGCCTGCCGACGTCCTATGGGGGAAGAAAGCCCCATAGGAGGACAGGGCACGAAAGTTGCGACCACCTGTTGCCCACATGAAGTGTTACATCTTTAAAATGTAACAATTTGCCATCGAGTTCTATGACCTCCGACACAGAGGGAGAGCTATAGAACAATGTGACCAAAGACATCCAAGGGAGGAGGACGGTAAAGTGAACAGGTAGCCAGTCAAAGCGAAAAGGGACAAGCAGCGATCCATCTATAGCAAAGCACCAACACCATCAAGAGAAAGATACCCACGGCATAGCGTGCTGGAGGTCTCAAAAACGATGCTTTCAATTCCGTCTCAAAAAAAATGATGTTTTAGGGTAGGGGACCCGTCGCTTATCAAGGAGACCATCAAGGTTTTCACCCAAAAAAAAGGGGCAGTTGTGCTACGACGATGACTCCAAGAGCAATATGGCGTACAATGTCACTATCGTCGGCCCCGGCATCGCGCCAGGACAGGGCTTTCGCCCAGCACAAACGCCACAACAGCCACGACGCGGCTATGTTGCCGATCTACCCCAAATCCAGACGCGCCCACACAGCCGCCACGACCTTGCCACCAAGGACCGACGCGCCCACGTTGCCGCTACGCCGACGAAGTGTCACCCGCAACCTCCACGCTGGCGGGGCACAGCTGCGGCCGAGCCCTGCCAGTAGGAGTAGAGGGGACAGATCGACGAATGTTGGGGGGGGGGGAGCAGGGCAGAACCAGGGAACGGCATCCCCGCCGCGCAGCCTTATTGCCAGAAGGCGGGCACCCCACATACGTCCTCCGCCGAGGCACAAGCTCCGGTAGCCCCAGGACCGGTTCAGCTCCTCGAGCCAAGGACGAAGGACCAGGCACGGAGGTGGAAGGGGCACCAATGCCAAGAGGCCCGCACGGAGGCGAAGGACCAGCCACCGGCACCCGGCGTCGACTTCACTGCCAACCGGGCGCGACCTCATCCAGATCTGGCACGGGGGCGCCAGATCTGGATGCGTGGTGGGCGGATCCCACCACCACGCACGCCTCCGCCACGCCAGCTGCTCGCGATGCCACCACGCCAGCAGCACATAGACGCCGTCGCGTCGAGCCTTCTTGCCGCTCGCCGCCATCTCCTTTGCGCAGAAGGCCGACGACTCGCCGAGTTTGTGCCCGACCACCGCCATCTCGGCTTGCTGCGTGGCTGGCCGGCGGCGAGGTTAGAGGCTGTGAGGGAGGGGGCGGCGGCGCTAGGATTTGTTCCCCCCTAGTTGCCGCGCAGGAGTGACGCGAGGGGTCGTCCCGATACCGGAGCACAAAATTACGGTGAAGACAAAGAAACGATTTGGTTAACCTAAACAAAATTACATCAGAGTTGATGGGGTCTAAAGAGCTCAAAATAAAAGTATCTTATGGTACTCATTTAAGGGTGTAGTTTTGACAAAAGACAACTTAGCTAAGAGTACCTGGGATGGTAGTTTGAGGTGGTGTTTTTTATGCATAATAAAACTATCCAACATCTGTTCTTTGATTGTTATTATGTCAAATTTATATGGAGATGTGTTTTCGTATCGTTGGGGTTAAGAGTACCATATATTATCGATGATCTAGGAGGAAATTAGTTGGGTGGAAAGAGTGTGCAGGTTAAAAATCTGATGTTAATAGGAATGAGATGGTTTTTAACAAATCCTTTTCAAAATCATATTTGCGGGTTCTTTTTAGGTTGACATATTGGTTGCGATTTCGGGCGATCCTAAATACATGAAGAAAACAAGGAAGCCACCCCTATTGCCTGTCGGAAGTTGAAGATAAGTATCCGGGCACTTTGGCTGGAGATTAAACAATAGAATTGAATAATGCTTTTCTTATAGTAGTGTTTGTTGTTTTTCTTCTTACTTGTTGTATGTTTTGGCTTTATCTATGGGCCAATTTTATCTGTTAGGAAAACTATAAACTTCGTAATAAGTGGTTATAATTTCTTTTGAAGTCAAGGCTAGACATTTATTCATTATATTGAAAAAAACAAAATTACATGAGAGTTGCTGGGGGCAAATGATTTGATCGGAAGATTGGCAGGAGAACAGGTTGCAAGTCCTAAATAGGGTTATGAATTTGGTTATGTTATTACTTTATCAGGACTTTTAGCGTTTGCTGCGTATAAAGGAATTAATTTCTCTGTTGCTTAATTGTAGCAGCAAATTATTTGTACTCCACTACCTCCTCACAAGGTGGAACTCTTCTAGCTAGGCACCATGAAACTATGAAAGCACCGTAGAAAAGATCATATTTTGTTGTTGTCGGCTTCAGGGAGTCACTTCAACTCTCACCGAATTGAGTTCCCTTACCTGCAACAGGTCCCCGACATTGATCAAGAGCGCGCCGGGGACAGGCTTCGCATCCACCCAATAGCTCCCCCCATCCTCAGCCGTGTGCTTCACCTGGAGGCCACCGACAGCATCCTGCGCGAGGACGGTGAGCACGCCGGGGTCCGTGTGGGGAACGATCCCCATGGTGCGTTCCGGCTCGGGGCACACCGGGTAGTAGTGGCAAATCATCGATTTCCCCTCGAGGCACGACGCCTCTTCCAGCGCG
>CM002484.1:6466715-6485144 GCA_000325765.3 Leersia perrieri
GAGGGGACCGGCGGCGGCCGCGTGGGGAGCCGGCGGCGTGGGGAGGGACGCCGAGGAGAGGAATTTAGGGTTAGGGTTAGGCGTGTTGCGTGCGTACGTGCGTGCGAGGGAGGTGAGGGAATGGAGGGGCGCGGGGAGTGCGGGGGGAGCGCGAGACAATCTGAGCCGTCCATGCAGAATAGTTGAAGCATTTTTTTTTTCGTTGAATACAGCAGATGACTTTGACATTTTGGTCATCCTATTTGTTCAATTATAGGGTAGATGTATACCCACAAAGTTTGTGCATATAAGTATATAACAACATTCTATATAAAATATTTGAATCCTAATCCAAATCACCCATATAAATTCGTAGTATAGTTTTGGTGTATTGTATAAAAACTTTAGGTATATAATTTTAAATGTGAAAACTTATCTTTAAAAAAACACGGTGCCAACCAAAGAAATAGAACCGATCACGCAGGAGGACACGAGCACGACCAAAGTACCATTCTCCGGATAAAAAGGGCGAAGGAAGAGATGATAATTGGCATGTACCCACCTGGCAGGCTAGAACAGAACTGGGCAAGTTTGGCTGGACGATTACTCATTTCATTTGTAATGGTGATTAGTAGCAGCACGCCAACAATTGTGCACACGTCAGCACAATACATGTCAACAACCGTACACGTCAGCATGACGCAATCGGTGAGACCCCATGAGAACACGCTGGAGCTGCGAGCCGTGTGCAGGACTGCAGTGAAGGGTACCTGAGCTCGACTCACTGGAGCAGGAGGCGGTGGCCAGGGTAGGCTCCGACGGTGATGAACTCATACTCCTCGATGCACTCCCTCCACCGGCACCGTCGACGTCGGCTGCTGGTCGTGATTGCCGTCGTGCACGGCTCCGGCCATGGTGGCTCATGTTACTGCGGTTGGTGGCGAGGCCAAGTATGACCGAGCACCAAGCCGGCCGTCAAACGTGACGCGTTTGGTCCACCGGAGAAGGCAGACGTCAAAGGAGATCGTGCTCCAGAGGCTCCGTCATCCACCTCGGAGTGGAATTAATGGGGTGACTGGCAACGCGGCAGTGAATGCAGGGCTGCGTGTACTTGGACAAAAAAAAAGTTTGGGTGTGCCATGGCGAAAATTCATAGTGTATATTAGAAAATTAATTACGTTTAAGATGTAAAAGATAAAATAGTTAAGAACATATTCGTAGTACAAAGGGAATCAGACTTTGATCAAGTAGATTACATTTCCGACTTAAATTTCAAAACAACATACATCAAATTTGAAAAGTTTTCCTACTATACGACCTCAAAGAAAACAAAATTTACAAAGAAAAGTTTAACCATAATGTCTTAGGCAATGCATGAGTCAATGGCATGTTTTAGTTCAGGTGGGGCAAATGCAAACCGTACACAAAAGCATATCTCTGCTGAATAATTCAGTGCTGTGAATGATCCTAAATGAAATTTCAGGCGGGAGAGAATTAGGGCTAATGTAGAGCCAGCCACTGTTAATGGTGTAATTTGGTTACACATGATTTAGTTGGTCAGCCAAATTATTTAATTGATGAGCTAATTACTTGGTCTGTTTATGTGCTTAATCAAAGCAGGTTCTGGGGTTGTGGCGTGCAAGTTTCAGCGATTGGCTTCACCTGATGTGATAAATATGCTATATATTGGTTCAGGTCTTCAATGTTGTCTGGAGGTTATCAGCGTAGCATTGGCAGGCATGTATGGATGACAAAGAGTTGGAAGTTGTCAAAAATTAGGTAAAGTATATGTACATTTGGTCTGTTTGCCAAAATTTTGTCAATCACAATTTGTTTGGCAGCAGTCCAAATGAATGTAGCTACAAAGTCCTCAAATATCAATCATATAATATAAAAGAGTAAGATCAACAATCTTGACTTCGTACAAAACTTTTAGTCAATAAGATAAAATGAAAAGTAAATATAATTATTTAGAGTAAATTACACCTTGGGCCATATTTTATTACCCTAGTTTTGCTTTAGATCACCCTCTAGCATATCTTTTCACTTTGAAATAGGTAAGATTGCATTTGTTTCACTTTGGACCACCATCAACTCTCCTCACTAGTTGAATTAGCATCTTTTTGGGCAAATGGTAGCCTACACATCAGCGATAAAGATCATCGGTGTGTAGGTCTTGATTTTTTTAAATTCATTGATGTGCTCGAAAAAATAGTTGAGGATGGTCCAAAGTGCAATAAGTGCAAACTTACCTAGTCCAAAATGAAAAGTTTGGCTAGAAGGTGGTTCAAAGTGAAACCATGGTAATATAAGGTAGCCCAAAGTGCAATTCACTCTAAAATATATTCATATGGTAGTATTTATCAATCATTATATTTTGCTAGGGAAAATTGCAAAATTTACCCAAATATCCGCTTGAGTTTGATATTACATGATTTTTTTTATAAATATATTCCTTCTAATTCTACAAAAATCATATATAGGAAAACCTAGACTTTTATGAGACGTATAATAATCTCCCCACAGATTGCACTACAAAGAACGTAATTGAAATGGCATAATAATCTCCCGACCAACGAGGTGGGATGTGCCACCACCACAGGGAAGTGATGCAACGACGTACGGCGACAACAACAATGCAGCTGGGGGAAGGCGCTGGTTTGGGCGCAACCCAGGACGCAACCCAGAAGGAATGACTCCTCCCCGGTGTACAGGGAGCGCTCCCGCTTGCCGCGAGTCAGGCACCTCTCGCCGGTAAGGCAAGACACCAAGGTATGCAGCGCCGAAGATCATAGCAAATCAAAATCAGATGCCTTGGTATCTTTAGAATTGCGATCTATTATGTTGCATGAACAGGAACAGGTACCCAACAAGGATGACCCGATGCTGCATGAGCTTGCGCTACTTGATGCTCCTGTTGTCCAATTGCAGGTGCCTGAACCTGAGCAGGACCAACAGGAGTTGCAGAACAAGCCGGTTGCCTTCCTAGACCAGGTCTTTGATCCGGTGCCGCCACCGATCCTGCCGACGCCAGCGCGCAGGCCCGCAAGGGGGAGAGCCAGCAGGAAAAGTCCAGTTCGGCTGCTGGATGGTGGAAGGAAGAGTGAACGTTTGGCAAAGAAGACAGCAGCACGGTTGAAGCCATCGAAGCCAAAAGAACGAGCTCAAGAAGTTCTCATCAAGAAAGCAGGTTTCTCGCCGGAGAAGGCACCTGAAGATGCAAAAAGCAAATACATCAAGCTCTTCAAGCAGCCGCTGACACCGCAAATGATAGAAGCCTTCTCTGCCCTGGTGGTTGGCACTGACATTGGTGGAAAAAAGACCAATGTTAAGTGATCATCCTGCTGTCTTTCTCCTTGTGTGGTTGTTCTAGTTTCTAGTCATGTTATCGTTTCAGGTTCAGGTTAAGGTCTTCAAAAGGAGCTTATCTCCTATGTTGTGTTGGTGGTGTACCAGTTCTACCTTTCTCCTTGTCAGTAGATGTACCCAGGAACGTCGTCGGCGACGCGTCGCTGTGTATCAGCTAATTTGTACCTTTTGGTTGGTGGAAAGAAAATGGGTCGCTTGGTGGTGTCTACCTTCATCTACTTCAGTTAGGAACACAGGTGGTATTACTAAACAGGAACAACGCAGCTATGGTGAAAAACATAGGTAATTAGATGGATACAACAAACTGCAATTGTTTGAGTTGGAATGTCAGGGGTCTAAATGCCCCGGCAAGACAACAGGTCGTCAAAAACCTTATTCAAAGTCTGCAATGCACGATGGTATGTCTACAGGAAACAAAGCTAGCAGTTATAGATGCAGGTACAGTAAATACCATGTTAGGACCCCAATTCCAGGACAATTTCTGCTTCCTCCTTGCAGATGGAACAAGAGGAGGCGTTCTCCTTGCAGCTGCAGATTCCAGGTACGAGTTGAGTGAACCTCATGCCACTGAAAACACGATTTCTGCCACAGTAACTGACAGAATAGAAGGGGGACAATGGAGTGTTACAGGGGTGTATGGTCCCCAATCTGACATAGAAAAAAGAAATTTTATTGACGAACTGAAGCTGCTAAAGTTACTTATGAAGCCTAAATGGTTACTAATGGGAGATTTCAATCTCATTGTTCAAGAGTCTGACAAAAACAACAACAACAACATAAATAGGGGAATGCTCCAGGCTTTCAGAACTGCTCTCAATGAGATGGAACTGCTAGAAATAAAGCTGAATGGTCGAAAATTTACTTGGTCCAGCCACACTGATCTACCTACTTTGACAAAGATTGATAGGGTGTTCTGCACTACGGAATGAGAAAATTGTTTCCCAAACTGTTTTTTAGCACCTGTTTCAACTCTAGTGTCTGATCATTGTCCTTTGGTACTGACATCCAACTCTGATTGACCAAAAGGCAACATTTTCAGATTTCAAAACTTCTGGCTCAAGGTTCCAGTTTATATTCAGGTGGTGCAAGAGGCATGGAATAAAAAAGTTCAAGCTCAGAACCCAATAAGAAGACTACACATCAAGTTAACAAGAACTGCCAAAGCTTTAAAGAGATGGAATAGAGAAAGAATTGGAAGCCTGAAGCTTAGAATGTCCATTGCAGCTGAGTTAATTCTCAGGCTAGATCTTTCAGAAGAAGAGAGACAGTTGCAACCACAAGAAAATAGTTTTCAGGAGATTCTTGAAAGAAAAGCTGCTGGGTCTGGCAGCATTAGAAAGAACCAGGATGAGGCAATGCTCTAGGCAAACTTGGATAAAAGCAGGGGACGCAAACACAAGATTCTTTCATTTAAAAGCCAGCGCAAGAAAAAGGAAAAATCATATCCAACAGCTGGAAACTGAAGAAGGTGTAGTAATAGACCATGCAGCAAAAGAAGTATTGTTGAATTTTTTCCAAAAGCACTTAGGGGAGTATAAACAGAGAGAATTGGCCTTTAATTTCCATTTCTTACAGCAAAACCAACTAGACCTTACAGACTTGGAGTGCCCTTTTACCTCACAGGAAATTCAGATGGTGATACAGGAGATGAAACCAGACTGCGCACCAGGGCCAGATGGTTTCACTGGAGGTTTTTTCAAAAGTGCATGGCACATCATTCAGGAAGATGTAATAAATGCAATCAAATAAGTAACAGGTTCCCCTGATCAGCTCTCTTGGCTCTTGAATACTGCTTACATAACTCTATTGCCAAAGAAATCTAGAGCAATGAGCATAAAGGATTACATGCCTATTAGTTTTATCCACTCTTTTGGGAAGATTCTATCAAAGCTAATGGCCAATAGGTTAGCCCCAAAGCTCCGAAATTTAGTGTCTATAAATCAAAGTGCCTTCATAAAGGGGAGAAACATCCAAGACAATTTCCTTTTTGTCAATAACATAATAAAAGAGCTGCACAGTGAAAAAAATCCTTCCATCCTATTGAAGCTGGATATAGCAAAAGCGTTTGATTCGATCTGTTGGCCCTATCTTCTAGACTTACTCAAGTCTCTAGGTTTTGGAAGGAATTGGTTGGCCTGGACAGTTGCCATACTTTCTAGTTCTTCATCAAAAGTAATTCTAAATGGGGTGGCAGGACAAAGCTTTGATCATGGTAGAGGTTTGCGGCAGGGGGATCCCTTGTCACCAATGCTTTTCATTCTGGCAATTGATCCGCTACAGAAGCTTTTCAACAGGGCACAAATGGAGGGACTTTTACAGCCGGTATCCTCAAGAACTGAGAGGTTTAACATCTCTCTGTATGCAGATGATGCGGCTGTTTTTGTCAAACCCCTAAGACATGAGCTACAAGTGGTGCAGGCAATCCTCACAAATTTCGGGAAAGCTACAGGAATGATAACAAATCTTGAAAAAAGCGAGATCTACCCGATTAGGTGTGAGGAGTTAGATATGCAAGAGATTACAGTCTTTCCCTGGTTTGTTAAAGTCGTTCCCCTGTTCATATCTTGGAATGCCACTTCACTATAGGAAACTCAGAAGAGCAGATGCTCAACCTATCATTGATAGATTGGCCAACAAGTTGCCTACCTAGAAAGGAAGATTGTTGAACAAAATGGGAAGATCAGTTCTAGTGAAGTCAACTTTGTCAGCTCTACCAGTTTACCACCTCACCATTTTTCCACTAAAGAAGTGGGCAATCAAAAAAATGGACAAAATCAGAAAAAACTTCTTATGGAAGGGTTCAGAGGAGGCAAATGGAGGACATTGCTTGGTCAACTGGAAACAAGTTTGCAGGCCAAAAAACATGGGGGGTCTGGGGATCATAGATTTTGAGCGCTTTGGGAGAGCTTTACGATTGAGATGGCTTTGGCAAGAATGGACAAGTGAAAACAAACCTTGGAAGGGTACACAGATCCCATGTGATGATATCGATAAAGAACTTTTCAGAGCTTCAACACAAATCTCCTTAGGAAATGGAAAGAAGGCGAAGTTTTGGGCAGATAGATGGCTAAATGGCACCGCATCGAAAGAAATTGCCCCAAGCCTCTATCGACTAGCACATAGGAAAAAACAGAACAGTCTTGCAGGAACTCCAAAACAACATGTGGTTAAGACCTATGAGGAAAATCTCAACTGAACCAGAGGCATATGAATTTGTCAACTTATGGCACGACATACAACAGGTGCAACTGAGTGAAAATACTGAGGACAACATCCAATGGAAATGGACGCCAACAGGAACCTATTCAGAAAGCTCAGCTTATCTAGTTCAGTTCACAGGTGGCATACCCAATGAAAGGTTCAATCTCATCTGGAAAGCAAAGACCGAAAACAAATGCAAATTTTTTGGATGGTTGCTAGCTTAGAAGAAAATCCTAACAGCGGACAAGCTACAAATTAGAGGGTGGCCAAATAGCCCATTTTGCGCAATGTGTGGATCACAGGAGGAAACTGCGAGACATCTCATGATGGATTGTGCATTTGCAGGACAAAGCTGGACAATACTTTCTCAAAGACTAGGTGCAAACCTTCCAAGGTTACAAATCTTCAGAGGTGACTTCATGTCCTGGTGGAACACGGCAAGGAAATCGTTTGTCCCTGCTCACAAGCGACTGCTAGATGGCATAATCATCTGCATGGCATGGAGCATCTGGCTAGAATGCAACAACAGGATCTTCAACAACAAGTACAAACCGGCAAATGAAGTAGTCGACTCGGCGTTGCAACTTTGTAGGGAGCGATCTCTGGCATATGACTAATCTGTAATTTGTTTTCACGTTTCTGCAGAGATTGCAGTTTTCCATAACTGGCAATCTAGCCTAGCTGTAAAATTCTTTTCCTTCTAATGCAATGGCAGAGCTCCTGCCTAATTCCTCGAAAAAAAAAGAAATGGCATGGCTGCATGTACATGCATCCAGGCTTTGTTTGGCAACATTTATAAAACCCTGTAGTATTATACAGTGATCAATTTGCATGTTCTAATCCAATAGGTCCCTCAAAAGTCAGACATGTTACAACTTATTTACTTTGCTAGACTGCTCAAATAAAAAGTTTCTTGATATGCTTATATAATCTAACATCCATTCGAGAGTCATACAAAACATAAAGAATCGTGGTTCTTGTGATTAAGAAGTTATACAATGGCATTACATTATCAGCATTGTCATAACATCTACACAGTTCACACAAGTTCAAACATTTTTATCTGTAACATTTGAATAACACTATCTGATGCTTTTATTTATGATAGAGAAGTGGAACGCTCGCAGCCTTTTCATCTAGAATAACTTTATATTTTGAAGTTCTCAATGAGAGCTTTGCTCGCAAGGTCTCGCTTAAAGAAGGTCCCCAAAAACTCAGACATAGCAAAACTCCGGTACTTTGGAGGGTTTTCCGAAGAAATCAGCTCTGGCAATGGTCCATAAAAATCCGAGACACCTCTCTTGCCAGGATTGAAAAAGACGCCGCTTGAAACTCTAGCTTCTTCGTGTGAATTCATTACTACCCGGTGTTCCACGCTCTTGTATTTATCATTAGACATCATCTGACAGAACAAACAAATTCAATGGAAAAAATTGCTATCAATGAAACATTTCCATGAAGCCTCAGTTCATGTAGGTCAATTGTTTAGATATAAAAAGATAATGATGACTTGAAGGTAAATGTAATCCATAAAGCTACTATATTTAGCAAAAGTACTGTTCAGAAGCACAACTTTCTGTTATCATTCTTGTTATTCATAAATACTTAATTAACTTTTGTAACCTGAATACTTGTGTTCTTTTCCTCCTCTAAGTTATCATAGTGCATGCACAACTGCCTGACAGAGTTCCTATGTTTCCCATTAGAAAAAATCATGATGGTATTTTATCACCCGGTGAGGCACACAAGTCCTTTGAGCACCAGACCAATGATGAACACATCAATTGTTAAAACTCAATTATGGACAGCATGGTCAGTTTCATCTGGGCGCGAACCCCCCTCACCCGAGCTTTGTTCTAATTAATAGGTGGCCTATTGTCGAGAAGCCGGACGGGAGTTTCATAGTGCAAACGACACTCGGAGTTCACGCTTTACACTACCAGATTTCTACCCTATTGCCACAGATATCATTGCAACAACACAAATTTAGTTGCAATAGGTAGGTGTTATTGCTACTATTTTTCGAAATGGTTGCAATATGTGAAGAATATTACCACAAATATGTTTTGTTGTGATAATCTTAAATTTCGTTGCAATAGATAGTTGATGTTGCCACCATCACGCGAAATGGTTGCAATAGGTGAACAATATTTCAACGAATATCTTCCGTTGTGATAATCTTAATTTTTGTTGCAATAGTTAGGTTTTATTGCCACCATTGTAAGAAACTGTTGCGGTATGCGAGCTGTATTGCCATGAATGTTTTCTGTTGCGATAATCCTTATTTTTTAGTTGTAATATGTAGGTGTTATTGCCATCCTTTTATAAAATGGTTGTGATATATCGACAATACCGCCACAAATTTTTCTGGTTGTGATAATCTTGAATTTCGTTGCAATAGTTTATTGCGTGAATGGTGGACGAGCTTGTACTCATGTATAGTTAAAAGAATAGTATGAGAAAATATTATCAACGTGAGCTCATAACCCAGCGGTAAGGTTGCTGTTTGGAGAGATGAATGTCTTGGATTCGAACTCCATAGTATACAAGATTATAAAATTATCCAAAAAAATTGTAGATGCATGGCTGGTGATGTGGCAACGTTGCTAACGGTCTAAAAAATCTCAAAATATTTTTTTGGATTTTATTTAAATTTTTTATACGTCACGCATTCGCCTCATTTAATCCGTTGTAAGTGATGTCTAATGCAATGCTTATGTCGTGGCAAGACATACTATTGCTATGACATCGGCCGTTGCAACTATTATAAAATGCAACACATCGTTCCATTGCAATAACCATATCTATTGCAACGAAGCATAAAAGTCGTTGTCCAAGGTTTAGACCATGCAAGTACTTGACACGGCTCCCAACGACCACAATATCGTGGCAATTGATAGTTATTGCCACTATTTTGGCCCTACTGCCATATTTTTTTACCGAGCGAAAGGCCAAAAATATAGTAGTTTAACTGGTCCACTCCGAAGAGCTTGGCAAATCATTTGCTCGGAAAACTAGCAGGAGAACAGGTTGCAAATCCTAACTGTGCTCTTAAATTTGGTGAGGTGCTTATATTAACCACTTGAACTCTCACCAAATTGAGTTTACTCACCTGCAACAGGTCCCCGACATTGATCAGAAGCGCGCCAGGGACAGGCTTAGCATCCACCCAGTAGCTCTCCCCATCCACGGTGGTGTGCTTCACCTGCAATCCACCGATGCCATCCTGCGCGAGGACGGTGAGCACGCCGGGGTCCGTGTGCGGGACGATCCCCATGGTGCGCTCCGGCTCGGGGCAAACCGGATAGTACTGGCACACCATCACTCTCCCCTCGAGGCACGACGCCTCCTCCAGCGCGCCGGCGCCGATGCCGAGCCCCTCGCAGAGCAGCGCCATCACGGCGCGCGCCACGGCGGTGGCGAGCGCGTCCCACTCGAGCACCTCCGCGCGGCAGCACGCCGGGATCGTAAGCTTCGCGTCTTCTGGTGGCGATGGCGACGACGACGGCCAGAACGCGACATCGATGGTTTCGCGCCAGCTCGCGGCGCCCGTCATGTACAGGTCGATGTTGGACTAGTAGCTGAACCGGAACATGCCGTCCGTGGACGTGGTGCGGCCGTAGTGCGCGGCGCGCTCGTGGGCCGGGAGCTCGTTGAACGCGCGCGCGGCGGCGAGGAGCCGGCCGGGGTAGTCGTCGTCGCAGTCGAAGTGGTCGTGGTAATTGACGACGTAGAAGAATCCCCAATCTCGGGCGGCGTCGGCGGCGGCGAGGGGCGAGGGGAGGGAGAGATCGACGACGGGGATGGAGACGCCGGGGGGAGCGAGGGGGATGGACGCGTAGGGGTCGGGGTGGCGGAAAATTTCGGGCACGGCGGAGACGCCGGACTCGACGAGGCCGCGGACGCCGGCGCGGGACTCGTCGAACGCCTTGACGAGGGCGGCGCGGTCCGTAGCCGCGACGGAGGATGCCATAGTCGCTGGCTTGATGCTTGATGAAGGGGTGTTTCGGAGAGTAGAAGTGATACTGTGTACGTGTACGTGGCCTGTGGAGCCGAAAGAATTGGCAGATATTTAAACAGGCAACAGCAGCACGCAAAGTATTTAAAATGCGGTCAGGTTGATAGAGAGAGCGATCGTTGCTCGTGTTTGGGTGGTTCATGGCATAGCAAACCTTCTCAGATTTTTTTAGATGACTTATCAGAATTATGACGATGACAAAGATTTGGAAGTGTCAAAAGTTTTTTTTTAGGGTAAGTAGGAGCTTATATTAAGCAATCATTGAACGATTACAATCACGCTCAATTATTCCACGCAGGTTTGGCGGGGGATTTATATGCCACTCCCCGTTTCTGATTTCGTGCGAGACTAGTCTAGCACATTCATGTGCACACTTATTACAATCACACCGGACAAACTGGAAAATGAAACCGGCAAAGCTCCTACTCAACGAGTTGATCTCCTGCAGGACTAAATTCACCAGAGAACGTTGGTCTTTAAGCCCTCGCTAAAGAACAATCAACTCCTGGCAATCTGTTTCAAGGCAAACATTTGAAACTCCCAATTGTAGCGCCAAGAGGTGACCTTCACGGCAAGCCATTGCCTTCATCATTAGCGCATCAGTGCCCTGGTCATACCACCTTGATCTTGCAGCCATAAAAGTTCCTAGATGGTCCCAAATAACAGCACGTGGCCCCTGATTTGGAGTCCGGAAAGAACGCTCCATCAGTGTTACACTTGCACCAATCCTGCGGTGGCCTCGCCCAGAATTGAGCCGGTGTGGGTACTTTCTCCTTCAAGGGGTGTGCCAGCTGCCAAAGGTCAAAAGCAACATTCTTCGCCCACTCCACGGCCTTTTGAACTGGCCATGGAGCTTCTCTATGTCGTCGTTTATTCCTAATCGTCCAGAGTGCCCACATGCCACATAAGATGACAGCCGTTTCCTTCCGTGTGCGCATGTCTGTGTATCTCCCTTTCATCACCACACACTTCACAGTTCGGCAGCCGTTCGACATGTCGCTTATGCAAAGTATCCCGAGTAGGCAGAAACCCATGCATAATGCGCCACCAAAAAACACACACCTTGGGCGGAACTTCTAGCTTCCGGATAGACTGCCAATCTGCACAGGCCCTAGACGATGAAGCACCTGAAAAAACAGATTCCCTATACTCCTTCTCCAGCACTTTATACGCAGATCGCACGGAGTACACACCAAATTTCTCATACTCCCATGCCCAGAAATCAGCACCTTGATTATTGCATGGAGTAGAAAGAATAGCTTGCACATCAAAAGAACAAAAATTCAATCTCAACCGATCCTCATCCCAGCTTCCACAATTAGAAATCGGCTCAGAAAACAATTCGAGTGCTTGATTACCTTGATGTGCAAAAGGTTTCTTCAACGGATGGTTTGAGATCCAGCAATCTTCCCAAATTTTTCGTTGCTTGACCATCACCAATCCTCCTAACCAAACTTTTTTTAAGGATTTCAAAAGTTAGGTACATAAAGTACTAATAAAACAAATGCCCGTGCGCTGTAAAGAAAAATTATGAGGTAAAAAGCGACCAAGTGATTAGCGTATGGCCAAGTGAGGCCTGTTGTTAACAAAGTATCCATACATAGGTTTTAAGACAGGAAAAATATTTGGGCTCTTCAATTTTATCAGAAAAAACTACTGGATGGGATTCTGAGAACTTATAGGTTCTTCACCGTGACTACCCGCAACACATGTCGTGCCCATACAATGTAAACGGTGTGTTGTACGCTAGCAATTCTCCAAAACTCTATGAGGAATTGGATTCGTACGTTGAAGTACCACTATATTTATTCGCAATCAACATCCATGTAAACTAATTTTTTGTCATATAAACTTTGGTCTTTATAAACTTAGATTTTGTTCATATAAAGTTTCATTGATAAACATCTCTGTGTATAAAATCTAAGTTTATACTTGTTCTAAGTTGATAAACACCCAAAAACAGAAAAAGGAGGAGCATCTCTCTGAGCTGGTAGGTCAGTTGATCGCTCGGTCTTGTCTACTGACAGTGGATCCTCTGAAGTGCACGGTGCACCCAATCCCCATCATTTATACCCAGCGTGGGGATGAATCAGATTGAAAGGCGGATGTTGAACACAACCCTGACACGTAGGCTTCTTCTATGGTGAGAGAGAGGAAGTGAAGAAGCGGTTGGACCTACTCGGGAGATTCGCGCGGCGTCACGCCGCGCGTTGTATGGTGGAAAAACGATTTGTTTTGATGTGTTCCAGAGAATGCACATGTTAATACGGTGGAGACTGTTTTGATGTAGCTGTCAGTGAGTTTGTTTTTGGGTTGTCTTCTCTTTGGGCTTTGATATATTGGGGTGAGCACGTAGTAATTTGCATGTACAAATATGATTAGAATAATAGGTTTGTTGGACCCTTTTCTTTTAAGGAAAATGGTCAAATCAGCTTAAACATCTCTTGTGAAAATATCAAAGTTACGTGCCCTATTTCTGTTGGTTTGGAAATTAACATGCAAATGGATCAAACCAACTTTCCAACCTTTTGAGGAATAATTCGGTTTCCCTTGCCTAACTTCAAATGTGCAGAGTAGGAACTTCTTTCTGAAAGATATGTGCTCTATTCGGCACTAATTAAAACAAACTTTTATGATTAAAGGGAAGTTTTGGTGTTTAATTAATTAATTGGCACAATGTACTTTTAATGATATACTTCTAAAAAATCAAGCAAATATTTAATCTTCTGTGGTAATCAAGACATATAAATACGCAATAGCCCTTCATATATCCTACCCAATATATCAAAGCCCGTTATTATGCATACCTCCATTTTTTGGATTTTTTTTTCGTCTCAGCCACATTTGCAGTAAAGCCCCTCATCTATGCATAATAACAGGCACGCCCTCGCACCTCTGACACCGCGTTGGCTTTGTTTCGTAAAAGTCATCGTCTTTCTGAGAAATACAATGTCAAGAAGAGAAAATTCCGCTTCTAGGGGTAGCATTGTAAATATGTAGAGTCTAGGAATGTTTTTGAAGATAAGCGTTCCCACCCCACTGCCGAGCCATTCCACAACCGGCCCCCGTCAGGCCACATCGGCTTTGGTTATTTTTCATAAACATTCTCCTTTTTGGTGAGAATTTATTATAGGCCCCTCTTTATGCAATTGTGTCCAGAGACCCTATAAGATTGGACTATATCATGAAAAAAAAAATCCTGGCTTTTCTGTTAAAGTAACCATGAAAATCCCTCTCTGGAACCGTCTCGTCCTCCTCCCCCGTGGCCTCCTCCCTCCCCTCCGATTTGGCTCCGCCGTTCTTCGCTCTCCTCCTCTGCTCGTGTGCGCCTATGCCATCGCAGGCTAAAATTCCTCCGCCTGTACCCATAGCCACCGCCGCTGGGGTCCACATTCGCCCAGCCATCATCACCCATGGGCCATGGTTGCCATGATATACCCATCCCGTGCACCTCCCCCACCATCCCGCCCTTCTCCGCCGCTGCCAACTATGGAGTGCCTCTCCCTTGGCTGGTGAGGTGGCGACGAGCCAACGCCGTCGCCACCCCTTTCCCCCGGCGCTCCCCTTCCCCTTCTCCCACGACTGGTGAGGACATCGACGGGGGAAGGCGGGTGCGGCGACGACCGGCGCCAATGGCGGGATCTGTGGCCCGCCAATACCGCGGTGAGCGGATTCACACTACCAGGCCCACGATGATGTCGGTGGGTGACATATGGAGGTCGGATTTGGCGGCGTTGCCCCCGGCCCCGATCACTGTGGATTCGGTGGCACGGTGTCAAGCTCGACGGCAGCACCATCCAGCGGCAAGTTCGATGGCGGACCCATCCTGCGTCGACCTCGATGGCGCTCCACGGCCTCCCACACGGGCAAGTTAACGCACCCGCGGGCGAGCAACGGCAGGAGCACGGGCGCAGCCACACAGGGAGAGACAGGTGGAGGGGCGCGACGTCGTAAGGCACAAGGAGAGCCGGTCATTGGAGAGCATCAGTAAGAGGGGGCGGCGCAGGGAGCGGGCCAGCGATGGCAGGTGCAGGGGCAGTGGACGGACCGGACCGCTGGCCGAAGCAGGTCGGGGAAGGGGCGGGGCTGGCTGAGCCGCCTCTCCTCCTCCAGATCTGGCCATACCTCCTCTCCACCTTCAAATCCAACAACACTTCTTTCACCAGAGCTGCAGCCTCATGCTCAACATGCAACTCGGCAAAAGGTGGGTACGAAAGCTCTCCTGCTTTCCTGCTCCTCTTCCTAATTCCCCAAACACTGTCACGCGGGAGGAGAGAGGAATTGGGAACTTGTTCTATGTTCAATTTATTTTACCTTTCATTTTATTTTCTGTGTGATGTTCGTGATACCATGTAGACATTGTTGTGATCTCAAGCAACCTGCGTGTGTGTTGTGCTTGAAGTCCCAATAGTCTCATGCTTATGGTCGCCGGCACCTATGGCAGCCTCGCGGCAATCTGGCTGCTGCTGTCTCTCCCGGTCGTCGACGTCAACCGCCGCAGCGGCACAGATGGCACCACCGCCCTCCACTGCGCTGCCTGGAAACGAAAAAAAAAAAGAAATCAAACAAAGAACCGAGAAGAGAAAAACCTCTCTTGGAAGATGGAGCAGTCCAGTCAGTATCGCAGGCAACGGCAGGGCCATGCGCAGCAGCAGCAAGAAACCACGTACAGAACAGCAGTGCGCGTGGCGAGAGCGTAGGCAAAGGAACAACAAAACAGAGCAGGAGCGTGAGGCAACGAAGAAGGAAAACAAAGTATAGATAGCAGCCAGCTGAAGCTTCACACGGAAGAAAGGGAAGAAATAAATCAGATAATAAGCACATCAAACTTACCTTGCAAGGAAGAAGGAAAACTGCAGCAGCCAGCTACCCAAAAAAACGTAAACACATGCATTAAAACAGTTACCAACACACGTGTCAACAGAGAAAAGCCGTAAAAAAACCCTAAATTCTGAGATTTTAGGAAAGTTAACAACTACCAGTTACTATCTATATCCCATGGCCAGCTACGCTAGCAAGAAGGCCTTGGCTAGCGCAAGTGCTTGGAGCACAGCCACGGACATTGTCCGTTGACGGATCGAAATCGGACTCGTCAAAGGACGACACAATATGACATAACGATGACGAAGCGGCATACCAAAAAAAATGAACCAGTTCCTCGGACTTGTTGTACGGTGCACAGCGGCCGCGGACTTGCTGGAGCCTGGAGGACAACACCAACAACATGGCTAGCTCCTCTCATGTTTCAGTCAAAAATGTAATAAAGCCCTATTTCCCTAATCCATATTCCCCAATCTATTTTGAATTTAATTTCTTGTCTCATAATAGTAGCATAGGATTTTGTTGATGAAATTAGATCAAACTTTTTATAGAAAAACAAGGCAAAACCTAAAAGAAAGACAATGCTATCTTTCTACAAGAAGGTATCCGTGGAAGGGCAAGACAATAATGATGCGGTTGATCAAAATCCTCAGTTACATGACAATGAATTAGAAGAAGCACCAGCTCCACCACCTAAAGTTCAGAGATTAAATTCAGATGCTAGTGTTTTGATTGTTGAACGTGATCCTGGTTTTCGTTGTCAAATTTGGGACTATCCTATTGATGAACAAGATCAAGCTCGCAGAATATACATCATGTATGGTCCATTTCAATTTATGAAAGATAAGTATCCATATTCTGGGCCTTAATCTCATCCACGTTGCTTTCAATCTCATTGGTTCAAAGATTTTCCTTGGTTAGAATACTCACCCACAAAAGATGTAACATTTTTGCTTTCCTTGCTATTTATTTGTTAAGAAACCATCTGGAAGGGCAGGATCAGATGTGTTTACAGTGAAGGGCTTCAATTCTTGGAAAAAGGTGAGAGGAAAGGACTGTGCATTCTTCTGTCACATGGGAAAAGATAGTAACTCCGCTCATAGTTACAATGTTACATGCTATAATATTTTAAAGAGTCAACCTGATGGGCAGCTTAAAAGGAAGGTGTTGAAGCAAACATCTGAAGATGTCAAGCGGAATAGGCTTCGACTGAAAGTAACAATTGACAATGTCCGGTGGTTAGCATTCCAAGCATGTGCTTGCCGTGGGCACGATGAATCGAGTGACTCAAAGAACCAAGGCAATTTTCTTGAGATGGTAAAACTTCTAGCTGAATATGACGATGGTAGCGACTCACATATTCCACAACAAGAGTAGAATATAAGTCTACGACAATCTCTCGATAAACGTCGTTTACCAAGAAATTACACATCAGAGTAGTTCAGCAGAAGCATTGTAGTGGTTTTGATCATTATAATACCATAAGATACAAGCTCAAGACAAGCTCCAAGTAGAAGAGCCAAATATACACAAGTACCCAAAAGCTAAACAACTGATCAAACAACTGATCAGTAACAACTACACAGCAAGAACAATACTTATTCTATTACTGCAGCATATAGGGTACTAAAGTTTCCTATTCTACAGCAACATCTAGTTGATCTCAGCATCATCATATAGCCCTTCTAGGTCAGTGTCCTCCCCTTGAGTTCCACCAGCCTCTTCCTCATATCCTTCTTCAACATATTCTATGGTACGAACATCTATACAAAGGAATTAACATAGGGGATAAGTACAAAAGGGTACTCAACGAGTTCATTAATAGCAACAATGTGTTTATATGCTCACCGCCTATGGATCCATGATCCATCAAAGTAAATGATTTTTCCAAATCTTTCTTATAAAAGTTCAGATTTTAATTAGAAAACTACTGCATATGAGATACCACAGGTATTAGAACCTCCGATAGGTTCCTTTCCTGCCGCGTTCGCAGTTTCTACCCGAAACAGGGAGTGACATATCACAATTCATACACTCTACAGAGGTGTGTCGCTGGACCCACAGACGCCTTGAACCTCTTTAACGCCCGCGCTTCTCCGCCGCCACGCTAGCGCCTTAGCACACTTCACGGTGGCACACTTCACGGTGTATGCCAGCAAGGCTAAGGACACAGGTTTTTTATCAATCCTATCTGGCAATATCTCTGCCAATCAGTTTAAGAACTGATTGTCCACCGCGCAATATAGCGCCATAACCATTTGGACCCCGCAACAACAGCGATCCAATATCATCTATTCGGATCCCGTAACAACAGCAATCCTCATCGCTAGCCAACGCTCACGGGGTTCGCGAAAGTCCTTATGGGTGAATACGCGTGCACCCTCACGCTATTACTTATTTTTACGCTCCTGCAGAGATATTGGCATTAAGAAGGCATTACTAGGCCAGTCCGTCCCATTCTAGGTCATGTGGTCGACACGATCGCTACGGCGCTTGCATACCTTATAGCAGTGGTTATTAATCCTTAAGATGTTAAACCATATGCAAACTAAACCCTTGCCAACAACATTCATGGTTCAGATTGCCCACCATGAATTAAACACAAGGGAATTGATCCACAGATCCACAATTGCAAGATTATACTTGAAAAGTAAATTTCTGGTTTCTATGCAGTGATAATATCTAGCTAGGTTGCAATGGTTTGTATGAAATAGCTCATCAATATGATCAAGAAATGAACTTGCCTGCAGGTAAATCACAAAGAGTCCCTCCGGATTCAGTCGAGACGATTGCCTCCTCGGGAACCCGAACTTCTGAAATAATACGGGAGTCCGAATAAGGACATATTCCGAACGTCCGAACGTACAGTAAACGCATGCAATGCATATGAATGATGCAGTATCACAGAAATTACAGTTGCAAATATTTTGAGTCATCAGAATTTATTTGAATGATCAGAGAATTGAAATCCAAATTTACTTGGTATATGAATCATAATTTAATTATCTAAGATGCATTAGTATCTTCCCCAACAATTATAC
>CM002484.1:6485244-6609391 GCA_000325765.3 Leersia perrieri
TTTTTGAAGAGATGACTTATGCTACCAATTTTGTACCCCTATATGGTTTGGTTGCAATTTGGGTAACATAGAGTAACTCACAAATTTCTTGGTTGGCTAAATTAAATTCTATACCTCCTAAAGTAATTAGGTGCTTTCATCAAGTATCCTAACATTTTATTCCTTTCTACTTTTCTTTTCTATTTAATTGTTGTAAGAAATTATGAAATATCTAACCATAGGAAAATTTCACTAATGTAAGAAACCATTATGTACTACACAAGAGTGGATAATAAAGAATTTATTTCTATGTCTAATGATTTTCTCTACTATGATGATATGCATATGAATCGGCTACTACGCGAAAATCCGAGCCAACAACGTGGCACGACTAGTTATTCGGCTCAGCATCGTGAGCTTACTAAAACTAGGATGCCAACATCGTGGCATAGCAATTAAAATTTTAGGGTCGTTACAATGATGAGGTCAAGGCAGTTGTTCTAGGTAATGCTCCGGCTAATGCAAAGTATACTTCTCATCAATTTCAGAAAGAAATCCTTGATATTATGGCTTCTAAAATCCAGAAGTTAATTCATGATGAGATTGGTGATGCAAAATTTTGCTTGATTGTTGATGAATCTACTAGAGAACAAATGGCACTTGTTGTTCGTTTTGTTGACAAAGAGGGTTTCATCCGAGAACGATTTCTTGATATTTCTCATGTTCACGATACAACATCTACAACATTTAAGGAAGAGATATGCTCTTTGTTGTCTAGCCATAAATTAGATGTTCAAAATATTCGGGGACAAGGGTATGATGGTGCCAGTAACATGCGTGTTGAGTGGAATGGGCTACAAGCAAAATTTGTTGCTAAGTGTCCTTATGCATATTATGTCCATTGTTTTGCTCATCAATTACAATTAGCTCTTGTTGCTGCATCTAAGGAAGTGACAGAGGTTTCTAATTTTTTTTGATCATCTTAGTTTTGTTGTCAACACTGTTGTGTCTTTAAGTAAGAGAAATGATGACTTGCATGCCTATTAAGTAGCTGAAATGGAAAATCTTATTGAGCTTGGTGAGCTTGAAACCGGAAGCGGAGCTAACCAAATTGGAACTTTGAAGCAGGGAGGTGACACTGTGTGGAGCTCCCATTATGGTTCTAATTGCAGCCTTTTGAGGTTGTACAAACCTACATACTTAGTGCTCAAGGATATTGCTAATGCAATAGGTTCAGGGACTAAGGCTTCAGTTAGAGGAAAGGCTGCTGGTGCTGTTACATTGATGATGACATTTGATTTTGTATTCATTTTGTATGTCATGAAAGAACTCATGGGAATGACAGACATGCTTTGCAAGAAATTGCAGCACAAGTCACAGGATATTGTGAATGCTATGGATGATGTAGCCACCACAAAAAGATTGATTCAGGAGTTAAGAGACCAAGGTTGGAGCAAGCTTATTTGTGATGTGACATCTTTTTGTGTGAAACAAGGGATTGTTGTCCCAGATATGAAAGACTTATATGCAGATTTCATTAGATCTCGGACACCCAACGAGACTACAGTTGAGCATCACTATAGATATGATATCTTCACTGTTGCAATAGGTCAACAAGCACAAGAGTTGAATAGCAGATTCAGTGAACAAGCAACAGAGCTTCTCATTTTGTGTGCATGTTTGGATCCAAGTGATTCATTCAGTTCATTCAACATTGATAAAGTGTGCTCTCTAGCTTCAAAGTTTTATCCTGGTGATTTTTCAGAACAAGAGAGAGCCAATTTGACATGTCAATTACGACACTATAAACTTGATGTACCTATCAATCCTAAATTTCAAAATCTGACATCTGTAACTGATCTTTGTCGTCGACTTGTAGAAACTAAAAAACAGATGATTATTATTTGATTGACAGGTATGCTCCTATTTGATATTATTGGTACTTACTACTTAGTTTCTTAACCTATAACATCAAGTAATAATATTTCCTTCTTTATTTGTAGGTTGATTCGCCTTGTTCTTACTTTACCAGTTTCGACTGCAACTATAGAGCGAGCATTTTCTGCAATGAAACTTGTTAAGACTAGGCTACGAAATAAAATGGAAGATGGATTTTTAAGAGATTGTTTGATACTTTATATTGAGAGAGAGATTGCAATGAAAGTGGCGACAAATTTGATTATGGATGATTTCAATATAGTGAAGCCTCTTGCCGTGAAGTTTAAATGAACATGTAAGTATATTGACCATTTTTTGCAAACTATTCGGTTGTATGTATTGCTGATGCATGAAAAAAGAAGACAAATTGCTAATTTCTTGAACTGTCAAATACTTGTCTAGCCGGTTGGCCCCCCTTTGATTTTCTGTTCAGCTCCGCCACTGGATCAACATGTTATACTAGTTAAGCTGGTAGGCCCAACCTGTAACGGCAATATGTCATGTGTCATAAATGTCGAAATGGGTCGGTATATCCTACTCATACATCACATGAGCGGTTAGAAGAGGAGTGGCACCAATATCATGTGGTGGAGTACGCAACAGACGTGAATCCAGATAGGAGGGGACACAGTCTAGTGTGCAAGATACATGGATGCTTCTTGTGAGCTGCAAATGGTATTCTACACGGAATTGCGAATATATGTGGTGATTGGTAAGGGATACACCCATAGTCTCGCATGCAAGACACACACGCTTCTTGAAGTGGTATATCACATTGAGTTGAGTGGCATGTGCTTGGCTATACACAAGAAGACAAATACAATCCGATATGCAAGACTTTTTACACGTATGGTGGGTGGAAGTCTCCCTGTGGCAAGAGGAGACACACAAGGTCTACCACGAAAGATGTGTGATATTTATATGGCGGTAGAACTACTATAGAACAAAGCATCCATATTCTACGCTATAACTAATCCCTTTCTCCCGCAAATAAAATCCTGATGCTAGTTTCTGCTTGACGCAAGTGTAACATACACGTAAGGCAAGGATACCGTGTTGTGCACTAATGTTTCTGTATATCACAACTCATGACAACGAACCTCATGCACATCTTATCTTGACGTGTGTGCATCATGCGTGAGAATGAGGCTATCCATGCCATACGTTAATCTTTATATGTAGCATAGCACTTAAGACAAGTGACATTTGTCATAAGAGGTAGAACACGTGGAATGGCGACACAGGCGGCATAGGGGTAGGTAAGGAGGAGGCGCACACGGTATGGCTCTCATGGATTTAACATGTTCATACGTATTTCTATATAGTATAGCACTTAAGACGTGTGATATTTGTCATAAGGGGTATAACACGTGGAACGACGACGCATGCGGCGGAGAGGTGGGTGAGGAGGAGGCGCCCACGGTTTGCTTCCCACGAATCTGACAGTCCATGTAGTCGATCCTACGCTCCAGATTATCCCACTCATCAAGCTTACCAACGAAATGGATCGCATTGAAAGGCCCAAGCCCACGCATCGGAAGGACAAGAGGAGAAGCAAGCGATTCTGCAAACCTAAAAGGAGAGAGAAAGGGGAACACAGGAGAGGACACACTGCAGAAAGGGTCAGTGGAAAATGGCGGAGGCAGCGAGCTCGAGCTCGGGGACGTAGCTCACATCGTCGCTCGCCGTCGCTTCCCGGCGAGGCCGTCCGCGGCGGCCGCCGCCGAAGCCGGAGACCACCGCCATCTCCCAGCTCACGCGGCGGCTCCGGGGCTCTACCGCACGCACCCCCTCTCGGCTCTCGCCCTCTCCCTCTAGGGTTTTCTCGGATCCCGAATCACTGTAAGCCCCGACGACTTCTCCGGTTGTTTTGAGCTCACGGGAGCGCTGCTTTGGTGTCACGGCGGTCGGATTTGGGGATCGTGCTCTCTGCCTCTTTGGGGGTGGAGCAATCAGTGTAGTTCTGTTTTCTCTTAGCTAGGGTTAGCAGTTAGTAGTAGCCTAAGTAGGAAAGTAACATTTTTGGGTTTTTTATGGGGAGATTAAATTGGGCCATTCAGCTTCTTCTCTAGATGTTAGCTTTGATTACGGTCCGTCAGGAATTTCCTACCCAGTGCCACCCCTGATGATATAGGTGTCCCTTGTGGAGAAAAAATGTGCATGATAAAAATTAAGACTTTTTATCCCCTGAACCGTCGCACATAGTTATTTTTGGTCTGATCTCGAATTTAGCAGGCAAATCTGGTAGTAGCATGGTATGACTGGTTTTGTCCTGGTTGCAGTCACTTGCTTATGGCCTTTTATTTCTAGAGGATGCATGCCGGAGGAATCTGAGTTTATGATAGTTATTGAAGGGCACAAACGAATGAATAAATCACAAAGTTTAAAAGTTGTTTTAAAAAGTATTCTAAGAAATGTTGGTGAAGAAAGTCTCTGCAATCCATAAGCTATCAAGAAGGGGACTTTAGTTGCTTTATGAGTTTTGTAATACGACAAGATCTCTTGCTTTTGACACTTCAGTTGGTTGGTCTTAGTAAGCTTTTTTCTGTTCTTAATCGGTGGAAGTATGCAATTGTATGCATGGGATGGTGTAGCTTGGAGTTAAAGGCCCCATGTAATGTATGATCTCAGAAACACCAAATTCTTTATTTTCACATGTAGTGAAATTTCTGCTGTTTTATACAAAAAAAACTTGAATTAAAGATGGCTCATGCGTATTAGGGCCATGCATGGAAAACCTAAAACAGTGTTTTTTTTTTTGAAGTTATGATATTGATGGTTAACCTATAGGGCCATGCTGTTTATGATGTAATAAATCTTCTTCTTTGCACTAATATTCTGCATCAGCTAAAAACAGCCTGACATACCAGGCTATTGTATCTTAGGCTTCAAGGCTGTAGCATTCATCTATTCACATGAACTACTAGTACTTGTTTACAAGTTACAACTATTAAATGGGGCTATGATATATTTATTTTCTCTTGGAATAATCTCACTCTGATGGCAGGTAGATTTCACAAATGGCTTCATCGCAACAAGTTGAGCTTGAGGCTGCAAAGCTTCTTCAGAAACTCATTCAAGAGTCAAAGGATGAACCTGCTAAATTAGCAACAAAACTTTATGTGGTATGCTGCTCAGCTAGTTATATAGAAGCCTAGAAGGATATGAAAAACTCTATAAACAAAGTACCAAACCATAACATTTCTACTTTATTTGATCTTTCAGATATGCCAACATATGAAAATAAGTGGAAAAGAGCAGTCACTGCCATATCAGGTCATATCAAGGTGATTTTTTTTTTTGCTTTAGTTGATGAGCGTTTTTTTAAAGAAAGAATTTGCTATCCATTTAAATTCAAATACTAGCTAAAGATTTTTCCTTTCTGTGTGAAACAGAGTTATTTAAATGTTCTAAGAGCAAATTGTCTTGCTTTCTTTGTTGTCTTGTCATAATTAACATTCATAATTGGTATATATTAGTTGTAGTGTACTTCTGTCAGAGTTTTACTTCATTTAATTATCTAAATGCTATCAAGCTGGAATTGCATGCATCAGTTAAACAATAGTACAGTGGCACCTGCGGAAACATTATATGTGGGGAGACCTAAATGCATTGCGAGGTGTATCGATGCATAAGTTTCTTAAGCTTATCAGGTGGCCACCTTGATGATATAAATCATAACACACTGTGCCAAGATGTACGCTATGCAGCATAAAATAGTTTAGGAACTCAATAACACAACTGTGGGGAAGCGCTCATCCTCCAACCTTCTCAGTGAAACTGTGAAAAAAATTGAATAGGAGAGAAGTTGGTGGAAGATAGCAGCAAGGGAAAGATAGATTAGTGGAGTAGATCAAACTAGAGCAGCAAAGGGGGAGGGTTGAGCTACTTTTGCTTAGCTTGCAGTTGGCATCTTTGCAGTGTAATATCATATCTCATGACCTTCCATGACTGTGAATATAATAATTTTGTGGTCAATGTTTCTGGGGTGACTCCTTGAGCAGCTTTTGCCTCGGATTGCATTCCCTGGGAATCAATCATCTGTATTGTGTATTGAAGGCATTGTGTTTTCTTGTATCTTGTATTTTTTTTTGATGTAGAATCCATTAAATAAATCAGAACATGAAAGTTAGACCCCTCATTCCCTCTCCTTTGTACTGGTTAGGGTCATATAATTTATCATAAATGCGATCTACCTATCAATTCAGCTTAATTTTTTCATGAATGTTTCATAGTTCATACACAAAGTGAAAGGATGCTGCGTCATAAGAAAATCGTATCTGAGTTTTCATATCCTAGACTTTGCATTTTTGCCTCTCCATAATTCCAAAATGTTAGAGTTGTCTATAACTATTGTTGGCAGGGCCATGGAGACTGTTGTAAGCCAACATGGAATTGATATGGATGCTTTGAGATCATCGAGAATTCCATTAGCCGGTGGTCCACAAGCAGGAGATTCCAGTAGTGCTATGCCTAAGGACAAGGAGATCATTGGCAACCAGTCTCCCATGGTTGGTACTGATGCATCACAAAGTAGTGCACATGCTGGATTATGGAACTTTCCATCAGGTAACCAAGTAAACTGACATGATAATCACAGCCACCTGTTTTGGATTTATTAGTTTGGCTTGATGATGCATATAATAATTCCATGACTGTGTGAATATAATATCTCATGACCTTCCATGACTGTGTGAATATAATAATTTTGTGCTATATTGTTAGGTTCAGCAGATATGATAAGGCACAGTGCATCTGTTTCAGGCAGGGTCCCGGCAGGGTCAAATAGGAGCGATGTTGCAGGAGCTGATGTTCATCAAGGTTCCATGTCACAAAAGAGTGGCAGATCCTCTGGAATGGAAAGCCCTGCTAGTCTGCAAATAGAGGATACTAGATCTATGAATTCACATGATTCTTTGAAGTCTGATGAAAAAACAAGCAAGAAATCATCTTCCAAGAGAAAAAGAGTGGATCCAAAAGCAGCAGGGGACTTGCATTCTGAAGACAACTCAAAGTCAGATGCTATCTCTACTGGACAAAATATTCGAAAGGGAAAGCAGCCTGGCAAAGCTGGTGCTCAAGGTCAGCCTTCCAGGACAGTTGAACATGATCAACCACATACATTACAAGTTGGTAGTGCTCAGGTGCCACCATTACCCAGTGGTGCACCTTTTTTTAGGGCTCACCAGGAAGGACCATCAGCTTCTTCTGGGAGGACTATAGACAAGACTAAACCATCAAATCCATTCATGGCACAAATTTCAAATTTTGCTGAAGGACTAGCTTCAGGGAACATACCTGCTGAGTTGCAGAAAAGTATATTGGGAGGAGCAAATCTACTCAATACTAGTTTTGGCTGGAACCAGAATCCACAAGGTCCAGTTACGAAGAATAGTCAAGGTCCTGTTCCAAACCTAATGAGGCCTGGCGTTAATGTTGAAGGTACTTCCATTAACTAGAAGGGCATGGCAGCCTCATAAAACACACTGAAGTTCACAATTTTTACCTTACTGATTTTGCTTTTGCCTCAGGGAAAGTTAACACAGGATCTCATGGAACTTTTAACTCTATGTCGGCATCACAAATGGATTTCCCCACAGTTCCTCCTTATGTGTCTTCTTCCTTTGGAAGTGGCTCACAGTATCTTGACAAGGGCAAGGACTTGACTTCAGGCAATACTGGCACCGAACTAAATTCTTCTAAAGCTGGATCTCAGCTGGGGATCATGCATGTACGATCTTTGGCATAATTTTAGAAATCACTGTGTTAAAGCATATGCTTGCATGCTGTTTTGCACACACTGTGACCTAGTTTAGGGAAAAAATTGTTAATGAAATGCAGAAATTTTATTCCTATTTTTGCTTGTTTTAGATAAGTTCTTCTGTGATATTTCCTTCTCTTCTATTTGTAGACATATTACAATATATATTGTGGCAAACTATGAAGGGTGTGGTATTCATTTCCATAAAGTTGTAGTTGAGTTTTGCAGAAAATTTCTTCTATGCACCTTAGTAAATCCTCTTATGTATCCTGAGACTGCAGCCAGCTTTAGAAACATTTTGTTTGGTCATATAGTCACCTGTTGATTGATATATGTATCTCCATTGTTTAAATAAACATTTTAGATACATTTATTTGACACACAAATGTGATATAACTTTCAGGGAAATCCAATGCAGGAAAGGCATGGTATTGTCAGAGCACCTCAGAGAGCTGGTTCATCTCAAATGTCTCAAACCTCTCCCAGCATGCCATTCAAAGAGCAGCAGTTGAAGCAGCTCAGAGCACAGTGCTTAGTATTTCTTGCATTTAGGTTTGCATATCCTTTCATATCCTAATTTGTTTGTTGTTCTTTGATTGAACATATCTATGCTTAATTTTCGAACATCATCTCTTTGGCACTCATATAGGCTGTACTTCCTTGTAGAAACAATCTGCAGCCCAGGAAGGTGCATCTTGAAATTGCATTGGGCATATGTCCCCCTGCCGAAGGTAAGAGCTAAAAACTGAGCACTTTGTGTGAGCTGTCTGCATTCAGTCTTGATGAATCTATACTTGAAAAGCAGGTGGCATTCAGAGAGGTAATGACAGCAGAACAGGTGATAGTTCTGGAAAGGAAAATGGAATCAGCCAGGAAAACCCAGCTATTTTTGGTAGGCACAGTGATATTTCTAGAATTCAATCAACATCTACAGGCAGTCTTGCGGATGTTGATTCTGCATCAAAGGACCCAGAAATTGTTAAAAAGAAGATCAAGATAGCTGAACATGAGAAATCATTGGAAGCAGAAAATATCCAGCACACTGCTCCTGTACAGGGATCTGATTCTGAAATGCAATCTCAAGAAACAATATCTCCCATGCCATCTGGGCAAGTGCAGTACTTTCAGGGAGATACAAGAAAAATTACCCCTGAGATCTACAAGGGTGATGCAGAAAATTTGAATAGGAACTTAAGCTGGGGAGGTAATAGACATCCAAGTTTGGAAGCTGGCCTCTTGGCCAAAGATGAATTGTCCAAAGAATCACTTGCAGCTTCGAGGTCTCATCATATGCCTGTTGATGGTAGCAATCGCAATTTGTCAGGAAGGGATCAGATTCCTGAGAGAGCTGTTAATGAAGTTGAAAATGGCAGCCACGTTGGAGAGATGATATTTGATCGATCTGCAGATGCAGACGAGGATCTCTCTGAGCAAGATGATTTACCATCATCTCCTCCAAAGTACACAATGACTGATAAATGGATGTTGGATCATCAAAAGAGAAGATATGAAGAAAATAAAAGGAAGGCATTAGATATGCAGAAAGCGCATAGGAGGATTTCAGCATCCTATGAGAAACTAAAGGTTACTCCCTACCTTCCTAACTTTGAAAGACTGGAAACGGAAAACATACCTTGAAATACTACCTCTGTCCCAAAATATAGCAACTTAGTACAGGTTAGAAGTTTAGATCCACCAGATTTGTAGTACTAGGTGGTGTCTAATTGTGTACTAGGTTGCTATATTTTGGGATGGGGAGAGTATTAACATTTGTTTCATATATACCTGATCTTTATTGTTTCCAAATTTTAGTATTTTTCATATAGTAGTCATGTTATGTTTTCAAATAATGGACATCTGGATATGATGTACATGTGCTTGGGAGTTATGCTACTATATTATACACGTTATCTTCTGTCGGCTGTTTAGCCTGTCAATCTTAGGTGGACAGCTTTACTTTTGTTTTTTTCAGGAAAATGTTAGTTCATCTGAGGATCTTTCTGCGAAAACAAAGAGCGTCATTGAATTGAAAAAGCTTCAACTTCTCCAACTTCAACGTCGTGTGCGCAGGTTTGCCTATGATGGACGCCATCAGCTTTTAACTTCTGTTCCTACTGGATTATGTGATTCTGTGGCTATATCACTCCTTTTTTTATTTCTTCTATTTGGTAGTGAATTTTTGCTGGACTTTTTCAAGCCGAATACTGCTGATTTGGACCGCATAAAATCAGTAAAGAAACACAGACATGGACGCCGTGTTAAACAACTTGAAAAAATTGAACAGAAGATGAAGGAAGAAAGGCAAAAGAGAATTCGTGAAAGACAGAAAGAGTTCTTCGCTGATATAGAGGCCCACAGGTTCGATCAAATCGATATTGACTCCTCTATCTCTTGTTCTTCCTATTTCTAGCCAATGTTTTAAGTTATTCGTACCTGATCTTGAAGTATTTTGTACTCCCTCCGTTTCAGATTGTAAGGCGTCCTACCTCTCTAGTAGGGCGCCTTACAATCTGAAACAGAGGGTAGTAGCATATATGTACAGTTACAGTCTAATGCTTTGGGGTGCGTTTGCAATGCAGCCGCGTAAGAGTTTGTGTCGGATGTGTATAAAGGGCCTGTTTGGGGGAGCTACAAGCTGGAGAAGCTGGGTTTGAGAGCTTTTCCAGATTTCAGAAGCTGGCTACCAAACAGCTGCTTCTTAGAATCTAAAGCTCCCCCAAACAGGCCCAAAGTCTGACCATGTAGGATTTGGAGTTGTAATCATAGTGGAAAAAACTGGTCTGGCCCTGTGGCCAGTGCTATCAGCAACTTGGTTTGCTCTGAAGACCGTCCTTTCAATTAGATTGAGCCAGTGGGAAAAAGCATGTGCTAACAGAACTTGAGCCTCTCTGAAGGGTCCATCTAGCAGCAAGGCCCATGGCATGGTGTTAAATTGTGAAAAAATGGTTTAGAATGGGGGATCAATCCTTGTTGGGTGAGTTGAAAGCTTCCCAATGGCCAACTAGGCATCTAAGCACTTGTGACTATTAGGAAATATTACATTCACTTAATCTTTTGGAACTGCAGTTGAACCGGCGACCCACCGGTCAGACTGGTTCAACCTGGAGTCCGGCCGGCCTGTTTTTTTTTTTTTTTTACTATGGTTGTAATAGGTGTAGGGTAGAATCAAAGTTTCTCTTAAATAGAGGTATACTTGAGGTAAGCGCATGAGTGCTGTAGGATAGTTGTGGTGGGTGTGACTGACTACCTGGATACACATAATATGCTGGATCGGGGAGGAACGCGTGTAATTAGTGCCCCAGAGATGTAGGCTTTGGCTGAACTTCGTTATCCAATATTGTGCCTCGGTTTCGTCATCACATTTGGATCTCCTATGGCTTCTGTTTGGCTACTGACAGTCGATTTTGGGGCTGGTTTTATAACAAATGGTATCGTAGCCTAGGTTTGGGAACCAAGAATGATTTCCATGGGTCACATGGTGGGAGAGCACGAGAACAAGTCTGGGGTCGCATGGGCTCTGATGCGATGTGAGATATAGTTGTGCTTGACCCGGGAGCAAGTCTTTTGGCTCACATGGGTTGATGTGATGTTGGAGATTGTTGGGCCCGATGTGTGACGGGAGAGGGGTTTAGTCCCACATCGGTAATTGATGTTAGGGGAGCACAAGACTGTCCTCACCCATCAGACTAGTCTTTTGGGTTGTGTAGGCCTATAACCTAAAGTTGTGGCTCCGGTTGAGCCTATGGGGAAGTAGGTCCACTCCTGTTCCCTTTTTTGTGTACAGGTTATTGAAAATAAATAATCATCCTCTTTAGAGCCAATGAGCTATAGAGGAAATAGTTTTCTAGAAGCAGCAATCTGAACTATGCTGCACAGCCATGCCAAGATTCAGAAGAAATTCATTGTTTCCTGAAAAGAAACCTATCTGTACAAAATGGACCAGAATGTTTGTTTCAATCAAGTGACTTTCAGTATTTATCATGCAATTCATAACCTCAACATGTCCATTGTTTATGATTGTTAAATATTTTACCTATGGAACTGCAGAGAGAAACTGGAGGATGGTTTCAAGGCTAAGAGAGAACGCTTGAAGGGTTTCAATCGGTACGTAAAAGAGTTCCACAAGAGGAAAGAACGGATTCATAGAGAGAAGTTAGACAGGATCCAGCGGGAGAAGATCAACCTGCTTAAGAACAATGATGTCGAAGGATATCTTAGGATGGTTCAGGTGAGTCTTGTTTGCTTTGTTTTGATTTCCTTGTATATCTTGTGGTTGATCCTTCATATTTCTTGGAGTAAATTTTACTAAACTACATTATTATGGTCCAAGTTGCAGAAAACTACATAAGTTTTGATACTTATCACTTAAGTACACATATCGTGGTATTAATGTTTCACAAAACAACACCAAGTATCATAAAGCTATAATATTAAAAAAAAACTTAATAGTGTAGTTTTGTAAAACTTAGTCTAGTTTTATGAAACACTAATACCATGATATGTGTAGTTAAGTGACAAGTGCCAAAATATATGTAGTTTTCTGCAACTTGAACCATAAAATATGTAGTTTTGTAAAATTTACTCTATTTCTTAATATTTGTTGAACTAAGTTGAATTCTGATATACTTTATTGTCTCTAGGATGCAAAGTCTGATCGTGTTAAGCAACTTCTGCGTGAGACCGAGAAATATCTACAAAAGCTTGGTGCCAAACTACAGGGTGCCAAATCAACGGATGCCCGTATGTTTGTTTCTGATAGCACTGCAAATGATATTGAAGATGAGAGCTACCAGCCACAGGTTTATTCATTACCTTTTGCTCTTGAGTCTAGTTTGGATGCATTCTGCTGAAGATTCACTTACCTGTGTTTTCCTCTACAGCATTATCTAGAAAGCAATGAAAAATACTACCAACTGGCCCACAGGTACTACCTGGATTGGATAAAATTAGATGTTCATTCCATAATGCTTTCCTGCACATTATTTGCATCTAACCTTTCTAATTCTTACATATTTGCCTCAATTTTATAGTGTAAAGGAGGTCGTAAATGACCAACCTTCTTATCTTCAGGGTGGGAAATTGCGGGAGTAAGTTTCACTGCCATTGCTGTTGCATATATTTCAAGTGTAATCTAGATATTTTTATCTTCGGCATTGTCTTTTACTTCCTTTTAGTCATCCACCACGCATTTTTATTGATTATTTACTGCTTGCTACATCGCAGGTACCAGATGAATGGCTTGCGTTGGCTGGTTTCGTTGTACAATAATAATTTAAATGGAATTTTAGCTGATGAGATGGGTCTTGGCAAAACAGTTCAAGTAAGTGCAGTGCACTAGTGCCACTAAGAATTTCTTGTCCTTCTATTGTTTTGATGAAAACAATTACCTAAATTCTTCTTGTGTTGCCTTCCTACTTTGGCAGGTAATCTCTTTGTTATGCTATCTCATGGAAACAAAAAATGACCGGGGACCATTTCTTGTGGTTGTACCATCTTCTGTTCTTCCTGGGTGGGAATCTGAGCTCAACTTCTGGGCACCTGGTATAAATAAAATTGCTTATGCTGGTCCTCCGGAAGAAAGGCGCAAACTATTCAAGTAAATGCTAAATTCTTACTTTTGATCCTTGATTTGGTTCCTGTGAATATTTATTCACTTCTGTTTTTTTACTTTTCATTTCAGAGAGATGATTGTCCATCAGAAATTTAATGTTCTTTTGACAACATATGAGTACTTGATGAACAAACATGATAGGCCAAAACTAAGCAAAATACAGTGGCACTACATTATTATCGATGAAGGACACCGCATAAAGAATGCATCTTGTAAGCTTAATGCTGATTTGAAGCATTATCGGAGCTCTCACAGGCTACTGTTGACAGGAACCCCTCTGCAGGTTTTACAGTTTGCACTTTTGCCGCCTTTTTTAATTGACTATTTCTTTTCAAGTCATGGCTGTGTCAATTGTTTGTTTACCTTGTCATACTGTAGCCTCTGTGTTGTGTTATTGAATTATCTGCACATTACTTTTCTCTCTAGCACTGTTGCTAATTCGATGCTCTATATTTCTGAAGAACAATCTTGAAGAGCTATGGGCACTTTTGAATTTTCTGTTGCCAAATATATTTAACTCATCAGAAGACTTCTCTCAGTGGTTTAACAAACCATTTGAAAGTAATGGTGATAGCTCCACTGAGGAGGTAAGGCTTCTATGCCTTGTTTTTCATTGGGGTGTGAAGCATTTTTAAGTGGAAGAAGACTATGTTTGGTTATGGGGCATTTGTTTCTGATTATATTTTATGCTTGAAGGCCTTACTGTCGGAGGAGGAAAACTTGCTGATCATAAATCGCCTTCACCAAGTTCTTCGGCCTTTTGTACTCCGAAGACTTAAGCATAAGGTCATCTAATTTATGTGGAATTTTTATTCTACTTTTGAGATTAATTGCATTTTACCGAATCCTGTTCAACTTATTTGAACTTCTTAGTGCAAATGCTCTTTGAGCGTGCTATATCAAACTGAGGCACTATAGGGCACCAACCTTCTAGATTTAGGGCATTATTGTCCTTATTATATGCTTTTATTAGTTGTACACTTCAGGGTAATTAGTATGTGTAATCGACGGGGGATTAATACATTTCCATTCTCCTTTCCAGTGTATTAATATGCTATGTTTAGTTGCATGAGATTGCTTCATTCACCATTTTAAGTTTTATTAAGGTTGAGTTGGGTTTCGTTATGGTGAAGGCCTAAATATGCTTTCATGATTATGTTCCTCCACAAAATACATCAAGACCGAACTGGTATGCATGTCATATGCATAATGCAATATTTTCAATGTGCTTTCTGTCCTTCAGGTTGAAAATCAATTGCCGGGAAAGATTGAAAGACTTGTAAGATGCTGGCCATCTGCTTATCAGAAGCTTCTAATAAAAAGGGTGGAGGAAAACCTTGGTGGAATTGGAGCAGTTAAGGTGCATACCTTGTGACTCCTCAAAGTTGTTTCTTTCATTTACTTTACTCTTTTACTTGCTAAATATTGCCAAGATTTTGGTTTGTAACATACCAGTTCTTATCCTGTAGGTCCGCTCTGTGCACAATACTGTGATGGAATTGAGGAATATATGCAACCATCCGTACCTTAGCCAGCTTCATGTTGAAGAGGTAGAATACGATTCAGCCATCTTGCCACATTTTTTTGTTTCCTTTTATTCATCATCAGCAATCTGATTATTTCTGCAGCTTGAGGGTTATTTACCGAGACATTATCTGCCATCAATTGTGAGGCTCTGTGGAAAACTTGAGATGTTGGATAGATTGCTGCCGAAACTCAAAGCCACTGGCCATAGAGTAAGTGATTTTAATGCGGTTGGTTGCACCTGGATGTCCTATTTTAGCTGCAAGTTTTTCTCTTGTTTCTCATGGTGTCTTTTTTTTTGGCCATAATTTTGGATTGGTGCCAACTTCAATTACAACATCATGCAGGTTCTGCTTTTTTCTACAATGACAAGATTGCTTGATGTAATGGAGGATTATCTTGTATGGAAGAAGTATAAATACCTGCGATTGGATGGTCACACTTCTGGCCAGGAGAGAGGAGCTCTTATCGATAAATTTAATAATCCTAATTCTCAAGCTTTCATATTTCTGCTTAGGTACATGAACTAGATTGCAATACTTGTAGGATGTATTTTGTGTATCAATGAACCTATTTTTTTTCTATGCCCTCCATCCAAAAATATAGCAACCTCTAGCACTCAAAATTTGCCCTAAAATATAGCAACTTCAACCACTACCCAGCGGGGGGGTTGGGGGGGGGGTTGAATTCCACCTACTATTTTAATACCTGTGCACAACTTCAGAAGTTGCTATATCTTGGGGTTGAGGAAGTATTTAGTTTAAGAGTGAACTGAACATGTTCTCTTACCCAAGTTTCACGTTGGAACCCCTTTACCACATATTTTCACTTTGCATAACCTTTTCTTTTTCTGTTTCACTATGGACCGCTTTCCTCTATACCGCTGCTATCTCCGGGTAGGTGTAGGACATAGATGTAGTGGTGGAGGGATATTCTAAAGTGAAATAAAAAAAAAGCTAAGAAAAGGGGTTCCAAATGAAACTTGAGTAAGAAGAGGGGTCTGAGTTGAAATTCACTCGATTTTATATTATTTAAACTTCCTCACTTATTTGATGATGGATGTTTTAGCTCTAAGGTTTACTTCATCCCCTGTTTTCCGTAGCATCCGAGCAGGTGGTGTTGGTGTAAACCTCCAAGCAGCTGATACTGTCATCATATTTGATACTGATTGGAATCCTCAGGTAGTTAAAATTCCTATAGTTATATCATTCAGTGGTTTATTCTTCATGTATCTTTCAAATACCGCTTTTCCCTCTATTTTTTTAGGTTGATCTGCAAGCACAGGCTAGAGCTCACAGAATTGGTCAGAAGAAGGAGGTTCTTGTTTTACGTTTAGAAACAGTAAGGATTTCTTCAAGTGTTAGGAGTATTTTGCAGTCCATTTATCACCTAAGTATGTAGAAATTGAAGAGAACAAATAGCTTTTTTTTTGTAATTTTAGCGTTGGCTCATAAAGAAAAAGAATTCTGCTGCCATTTGGGTTGCACAATAATAAATTGAAAACTTATTATTTTTTTTATTTGTTCCTTGGTCTCTTAGAATTTGGAAACTCTTGATGATGTTTTTTTTATCACTTTCTATCACCACATCATGCAACTTACAACCTCCAAAAGGAAATATTCCCATTATATGAGGAATGGATTAGTTAGAACTTGATAGAAATTACTGTATATTTATTTCTGGTGCTAGCACTATTGTTGCAAGTATTTGTATCAGTTATACTTCCTGTGATTTGTGTTCTGCATAATAGTTTGTACTTGAGTTTTTTTCTCTATGGTTGGGTTGTCAGTAGTTGGTGCAGTGTGGTCAGATAGTGTGGTTTGTTTTGTCATTCTAGACTGAGGGCTGAGGACTGATCCTTGCAAAGGTTGATGATGATGATGCGGTCGTCTTAATATTGTTCTTGCCTATTTATTTATGACCAGTTGTTCTATTGTGCCAAGTTTTAGGCTGTTGTATCTGATATAAGAAAACAGAAACGCATGGTTGTTGTAGTCATAAAACAACTAAGACAGGCTTTCAAGTAAAGCGTCCCTTACTTCTCTTTGATATGTCACTATAATTTCCCTTTCTCTGCCTGGTTTCCACTTGCTGTGCTGCTTTATGGTGTCTAGTTTTAAAAGTTGTACTTGCTCAAGTAATATTATGCTGTTAACATCCAAAAGAGTTTATTTGAAGTAACTGCTGTTTTGGAAGGTAGATAAACTCATCTTTTTTTGAAAAATCAGTACATTGCCACAAATCATCTAACATGCCATTGAATTTTTTTTATCTTATAAAATCTAGACTGTACAGTAGTTAGTTTCTATGATATATGATGAGCCAAAGAAGTAGGTACTGCTTGCTCTTACCAGTTACAAGAACCAATAAGTTATTTGGAGCAAAGAAAAAACATATTGTTTTACACCAACGAAAAACAATTCAATTCTGCCATTTGTTTTGACTTGGATACCCTTGCCAAATATAAGGTTCAAACAGTAGAGGAGCAAGTCAGGGCTTCAGCAGAGCATAAATTAGGCGTTGCTAATCAGAGTATTACTGCTGGATTTTTTGACAACAACACAAGGTCAATTCATTACTCTCTTTTAAGGATTTAACTCTTCTAAACCCCCTTTTGCTTTCCATTATACTTTGTCATTGGGTACTAATTGCAGTGCTGAAGATCGGAGGGAGTATCTTGAATCGCTCCTGCGTGGGGGTAAGAAGGAAGAAGCTGCTCCAGTTTTAGATGATGATGCTCTCAATGATCTTCTTGCCCGGAGGTAAGGCTGGATTTTGCTGTCAGTACATAATAGTGTTAATACTATATGTGACTCCTGTTCATATGCCATTTTCTGTCCTTGCAGTGAAGATGAGATTGATATATTTGAATCTATCGACAAGCAAAGGAGAGAAGAAGAAATGGTACACTAAATTTTTATATATTTCTTTCTTTTAACATTTTTCCGTGTTAATTTTGGCAACCTCAACCCCCCTGCACATGTGCACAATGTTCTTCTAATGAATTTTGATTCTTGAATAGGCCACTTGGCGAATGGTTGTTCAGGATAGTTCAACTAGCGGGCCTGATCTCTCAGTAATGCCTTCTCGTCTTGTGACTGATGATGATCTGAAGTCCTTCTGCCATGCTATGAAGATTTATGAGACATCAAATGTAAAAAGTGTGAAGGTTGTAAGGAAGAAGGGTGAGCTTGGGGGACTTGACACACAACATTATGGAAGGGGCAAACGTGCTCGTGAGGTCAGTTGAAGAATAATCTTTCGTACACCACTTAAATTTTACAATCCATTTTTGGCACGTACAACTTTTTTTAGTCCAATTTTACCAGGAACCAAAAGGTTGTTTACTTCCTCCTCAACTTCCAATACTGGGAAAAGAGCACACAAACCCTATTTTATGGTTTTGATTGACATGGCAGTGGTTTTTGCTAACTTGACCTCTTATCAGGCAAGTTTCCTTGATGTGTAGTTGTGGACGCTAAGTGGTATCCACACTAGCAAAACATGCATTAATTGGAGCACTGTCATGTCAAATCACTATAGGAAAGGGTATAAGGTTGAGGGTGAGAAACATTACGTAATTGGTTGTTGAGTTCAGGATGAAAAATGAATTTCAGGAAGAGATTAAGGGCCAGAATGTAATTTGTTTTCTTCATCGAGATGAAACAGCAGTAGGAGAGTACCCTACTGTAAACTATATATACATATATGGAAGTTTAAACTTTGTCCAAAAGTTAACATTTAGCCTTAAACAAAGTTTAAGAAATGGGTGGAGAGGTAAAATTCTTCTGCAGCCACCCCAAGCGGGTTGGAAGAACACTTTTGAGGCTGTTATTTAGGATAGTCGTGTTGGCTAGAAGCAATCTCTTACCATCTGTCTTGTTTCGAGGTGCTTTGTTCAATATACATACATATCACTTTGTTATTGATTGATATGCTGCTTTCTAATTCGGGTATAATCCTTGTAGGTTCGCTCTTATGAGGACCAATGGACGGAAGAAGAATTTGAAAAGCTTTGTCAGGCTGATTCCCCTGGATCACCTCAACCTGGTGGCATATCAAGGGATGTAGATATCCCTAAAGTAGTTAAGGTGGAAGTACCTGCAGAGAGTTCAAAAGAACCAGTACAAGCCAAAATAGAGCCAGCTTCTGCTGTTGAAGACTCCCCACCTGCTAAACGGCGACGAGGTAGACCTAGAAGGTCAGATGCTTCCTTATCTCCTGTTACAGCCCCACCAACTGGCAAGCAAGATTCAGGAACGACAATTGATGGCAGTTCTTCTGTGCCAGTTACTACCATTCACTCGATTGCTCCAGATATTACTATTAATTCTACTGCACTATCTGCTACCGATAATTCAGAGGTTGGTACGGAGATTAGGGGTACTAGCAATATTGCTACTACACCAGATGGTGCCATCATACCAGTAATTTGTACTGACAATAAGGGTACCACATCAATTGCTGTGTCGGAAGGGTCTAACGCAAAGGAAGTTGGTATGCCAGCACAGAGTGTTCCTGAACTTGTATCTGGTTCAGCACCTCATCCACCAACCCCTGTTACATCTAGAGGCAGGAAGACCCAATCAGGAGAAACGCCTCGCAGGCGAGGCCGAAAACCCAAGTCTACTGCAGGAGATGTTATTATAAGCCCCGTGGTTGCAGTTGCTAGTGGAGAAGCATATGCCAGTTCTGTGGTTTCATCATATCCTCAAGGGAGTATGTCCTCATCACATGCAAATGCTATGGCAGGTTTGCAGAAGGATACAATCATAGCTAAATCTACTGCATTATTGCCAGAGGGATTTAAAGGCACTCCAACCCCTTCTATAGGAGACAAAGATGAAATGGTTAAGACACCTCTGGCAGAAGACATATATGCTAGAACTGTAAGTAGCTCAGGCAATGCCAGCTCAAAGCTGCCAGAGATAGTTCATAATGAAAATGCTGGATTGGTTCAAGGGAGCACTGATCAAAATTTGTCTGCATCTACACCTGCCATACCTGTGGTTTCAGAAGGGTTATTGAAAGTATCAGAGCCTCTGGTTGCAGATAGACCTACAGAGAAGCAAGGTGCTCCTCGTCGCCGCAAAAAGAAAACATCTGGTAGTGTGGACACTGGAGTGAGCACTAGGCAAAGAGCAGCTAGCAAGCGTGCTGCTCATGCAGGTACTGACATGACCGCAGGGGAGAAAATAGGAACAGTGAAAGAAGTAGATGGTAGTTCACTTCAAGATACTTCTAAGGGATTACCGAATATTATCTCTACATCATACGAGAAATCTGGATATGATTCTCAACCAAGTACGCCGATTGCTATTCCCATTAATGAAACTACACTTCCTAGTGGATTCAGTGAAGCCCAAGCTACTCATTCTGAAATACATCCTGCCAGCGTAAGTACAGATTTTGTTGGCCATGATAAACTAGTAGGTGCACATTTGGAAACACATCCATCCGTTTCATTCCAGGCTCAAGTACAGCATGAGACAGGGAAGGATTATGTGGGAGCACATTTTGAAGACATGGCTATCCATCCAGAAACAATTACTACACCGTCATCAGTGAATCCTGTTGTTGGCAATGAACCAGCGAATGTCCAGTTTGAATCACAAACCCCACTTCATACTTCAGGCAGGGATATCACCACAGTGCCATCCGAGGTCGATACTGCTGCTCCGAACAAGACATCAGGTAGGAGAAGGAAAGGCTTAGCTCGGGAACCCCGCACCAGAAGTAATTCTGCAACAGCTGCATCTGAACGTCGTGCTCGACTTGCTGAATCGAAGCAGACAGATGATACCAAAAAGGTAGAGATGCCAGCAAACCCCAGCACCACAGTCTGTGTTTCTTCCACACATCAAGAGGATGGCAACACTTCAAAAGCTGCGGAAGCTACTGCTTCTGTTTGTGAACAGAGCAATCCTGAGAATCATGTGTCTGAAATGCCAGCAGGCATATCAGATGCAGAACGTCCAGAACATACTGCCAGCCAAGCAAATGCTGCATGTACTGATGTAGAAGGTACTGCCGTGGACACTCTAATTCCAGCATTGGACGATGAGAAATCTGGAGAAAGAGAGCTTCCTGAAGGTGATGCCCCCTCCCCCCCCCACCCACCCACACACACACACACGTGCGTGGGGCACACCTGCACACATACCATGGCAAATTGTCTTTTTTTTCATCCATGTGGGAAGAGTTGTATGCACTTTGTTGTTATCTTTGTTCAATAGCTTACATGTGACTCATGGTGAGATCTATGCTTTTTTCAGGTCTTCATGTTCATAATTCAGAGCAAGAAGCAGCAATGGCTTCGACCTCAAAATCGGCATCTGGAACTGATGAGGAACAAAAGGTGCATGAAGTACATGAAACGATTGCTGAGCACACTGCACTTCAATTTGGTGCACAGGGTGCAACCCAGGATAAAATTGATAGCACTGCAGATGTGGAGGTAGCACCGTGCACCAATATTGCTGGTCTTGAAGCAGAAGGGGACGATTCTACTGCAGTTATTGCATCAGATGACCAAACCCCTTGCAATGCCTCGGATAAGGATGCTCCTGCCTCCACAGAAGATGATGGAAAAGGTGTGCAAAGTGAATGTGTTCCTGTTGGTTCAAATGGTGCTAAGCAAAATGATACAAAAGTTGAAGACATGCAAATCGATGATATTTCTGTAGGCTCCAGTCACTTGCCTTCTGTTTTGCAGTCAGTTGAGTCAAATCAGCCAGCAGAACAAGGGGAGTGCTTAGAGATGACTGGGTCCAAATTTGCACTGGAAACGACACTGGAAAAAACAGAAGAAACTGTTGATAAGAATGTCGGTGACAATCTACCACACGTTGAGAAAAATGATGATTCCCACATAGGAATGTCGTCTCCTTCAGAAGACAAAAATGAGAACAGTGCTACCCAAGTAGCAGATGTGGGTGAAGTGGGAACCGAAACAACTTTGGTGGGAATCAGTTCTGCTATGAGTTCTGATGGTTTGCAGGATGCTAGCAATGCCTTGCCTACCCATGACTTGTCAATGGATGATACCACAGTTAATTGTGAAGAACACACGGATCCTGAGAGTCATTTGTCAGGTGAGGTGTCAATGTCAGGAGGATCCTCACAGCTCCAGTCAGAATCGCTAAACCAATCTGAGTCTGCTTGCCAGTCTGGTGAAATAACTGTGGAAGATAGAAATGCCAGCTTGGACATTCCGATTCCTCCATCCGCTGAATCAGAAGAAAAAAAATCGCCACGAGGCGATGTGCATGGTACTACTCTCTCTCTCTCTCTCTCTCTCTCTCTCTCACACACACACACACACACACACACACATACACACACACATGGTGCATAAAATACTGCAAATTGATGTTCTTTCATCATTCATGTTTTGGCACAGTTGATTTGCTATATGCCAGACTTTGAAGCATTATAAAACAGTTACTCATTTGCTATTTACGTATTGTCCTTACAGATAGTGAAGAACACAACATGCACGAGGTTTGTGGTAATGTTGATGCCTCTATATCCCCATCCAGTGGAGAGCAGGAGAAGCTGCAAGTTCATTTTGATATTAACACTGGCATAGACATGCCTAGTTCTGAAAGAAATGCAGATTTTGGGGGCGAAAAGGACCATTATACTGATATTATTTTAACAGGTTACCAAACCCCTTGTGACTCCTCAGATAAGGATAACCTAGCACCCTGTGATGCCTCAGATAAAGGTGATCACAATTGTCTGCAAAGCGACGATACCACCATTCGTTTGGTTGGTGCTACTGATGAGACCATGCAAGTCAAAGCTATTCATAATGACGATGTTTCCAAGGGCTCTTCTCATGGTTCACCTGCTCTTGTACAATCAGCTGACACAAATCGTCTTGCAGAAGAAGGGGAGAGTTTAGAAATTACTGGCTCTATTGCATGTGCAGTGGAGCAGGAGAAAATGGAAGAACCCTTGGATAAGAGTGTCACTGACAATCAAACCTGCAGTCAGATAAATGATGATTTGAACAATATGGATTTACAGAATGTGGATAGTTCTTTCCAAGCTGCTGATGGTGGTGATCATTTGGCAAGCAAAGGAACCAGCATTGAAACCACTGTTATAAATGCTGATGTGTCAGATGAAGGTATCAATGTGCCATCCACTCAATCCGATAAAGAGGCCAACACAGTAGAAATTGCTGCATCTACCAATGAAATTGTTCCTGGTTGCAAATTAAGCAAGGATTTTGATAGTGATGTATCTGGTGATGTGTCAAAGCCAGTCGGATTATCTGAAATCATGTTAGAACAACTGGACCAATCAAATCCTGTTTCCCACTCTGTTGCAGTAAATGCTGAAGAAGCGAATACCAGATTGGATGTTGGAACTCCTGCATTGGATGAATCAGAAAGTAAATCACCTGAAAGTGGTTTGCATGGTGGCGACTGTGAAAAGGACCTCCCTGCTGATATTAATTTAACAGGCAGCCAGGCACCTTGCATTGCCCCTGATAAGGCCATTCCTGCTCCTGCAGAAGATCACAATGGTCAGGAAAGTGAAGATACTGTGATTGGTGCTGACCAAGGCGTTGAAGCAATGCAGATTGACACTATACCCACAAATTCTTCCAATGTTTCTGCAACAGCTGCATCTGGATGCTGTGCTCGACTTGCTGAATCAAAGCAGACAGATGATATCAAAATGGTAGAGATGTCAGTAAACCCCAGCACCACAGTTTGTGTTTCTTCCACACAGCAAGAGGATGTCAGCACTTCAAAAGCTTCACAAGCTACTGCTTCTGTTTGTGAGCAGAACAATCCTGAGAATCATGTGTGTGAAATGCCAGCAGGCATATCAGATGCAGAACCTCCAGAACAAACTGCCAGCCAAGCAAATGCTGCATGTACCCATGTAGAAGGTACCGCCGCGAGCACTCTAATTCCAGCATTGGACGATGAAAAATCTGGAGAGCTTCCTGAAGGTGATGTTGTCCCCCCCTCCCCCACCTACCCACACATACACACCCATACCCATGCGTGCGGGGCACACCTGCACACAGCATGGCAAATTGTCCTTTTTTATCCATATGGGAAGAGTTGTATGCTCTTTTGTTATTTTTCTGTTACAATAGCTTACATTTGACTCATGGTAAAGTCTATGCTTTTTTTCAGGTCTTCAGGTTCATAATTCAGAGCAAGAAGCAGGGATGGTTTTGGCAGCAACAACAGCATCTGCAAATGATGAGGAACATAAGGTGCATGAAGTACATCAAACCATTGCTGATCACAATGTACTTCAATTTAGTGCACAGGGTGCGCCCCAGGATAAAATTGATAGCACTGCAGATGTGGACCTAGCACCTTGCACAAATATTGCTGGTCTTGAAGCAGAAAGGGACAATTCTACTTCAGTTATTGCAGCAGATGATGAAGCCCCTTGCAATGCCTCGGACAAGGATGCTCCTGCCTCCACAGAAGATGATGGAAATGGTCTGCATGGTGCTATGCAAGATAATACAGAAGTTGAAGGCATGCAAATCGATGATGTTCCTCTAGGCTCCAGTCACTTGCCTTCCATTTTACATTCAGTCGAGTCAAATCAGCCAGCAGAACAAGGGGAGTGCTTAGAGATGACTGGGTCCAAATTTGCACTGGAAACGACACTGGAAAAAACAGAAGAAACTGTTGATAAGAATGTCGGTGACAATCTACCACACGTTGAGAAAAATGATGATTCTCACATAGGAATGTCTTCTCCTTCAGAAGACAAAAATGAGAACAGTGCTACCCAAGTAGCAGATGTGGGTGAAGTGGGAACCGAAACAACTTCGGTGGGAATCAGTTCTGCTATGAGTTCTGATGATTTACAGGATGCTAGCAATGCCTTGTTTACCCATGAATTGTCAATGGATGATACCACCGTTAATGGTGAAGAACACAAGGATCCTGAGAGTCATTTGTCAGGTGAGGTGTCAATGTCAGGAGGATCCTCACAGTTCCAGTCAGAATCGCTAAACCAATCTGAGTCTGCTTGCCAGTCTGGTGAAGTAACTGTGGAAGATACAAATGCCAGCTTGGACATTCCGATTCCTCCATCCGCTGAATTAGAAGAAAAAAAATCGCCTGGAGGCGATGTCCATGGTACTACTCTCTCTCTCTCTCTCACACACACACACACACTCACATGGTGCATAAAATACTGCAAATTGGTGTTCTTTATATAACTTATGTGATCTTTCATGTTTTGGTACAGTTGACCCTTTTTCTTCCTTATGGTTAGGGCTATTAGCACACTCTGAGCAATTATTATGTAATTTACTCAGTGCGTAGTGCTTGTTGGAGATTAATGTACAGGACCAGGGTGTACATAAAAATGTCAGATGTTTGGATTTCAAGTTATGTCAGCGAAAAATACCTACACAACTCCATCCCATATAGCCCAATCAAACAGTAACATATCCCATTTCTCGTATACGCATTGATTCTACACCTAAATCCCCACTATCATCATTTCCCTTGAGACCCAAATTGCAGATCCTCTTTACTTTTTTTCTGGGCTGATGGTTCGTCTATTTTTTTTAGAAAATATAGTCCAAAAACATTGCAAATAGAGCTGCCTCTACCAAATAAGTAAATAAATCATATACTTTCTGTGCAGCACAGCTTTTACTTGTTCAAATTGTTCTTATTCACGTCAGCCTCTGCCCTCTACTTGATACAGCTCAATTTTTCTATGCATATGAGACAAATTTGACAGCACTAACCTCAGGATAGTATAAAGACCAATCAATTCTGCTTTTCTATTCGCCTGGATTTTTCTGTAGAAGAAAGAAAAGTGATTGCAGGATTGATTGAAGTGCTCACCTGAATAGCAGCATCTCTATTCACATGGGAGTTGGGGTTGGGGTTATGTTTTTTTCCCTTCTGTCAGTACCGGCAGCTACTCACGTGCAGTTTTTGCCTTTTCAGGTACAGAAGTTTGCGTCTCAGACCAAATGAATGTAGTCGCTGATGCGGAACCAGCATCTATAGAAGGTTTTTTAAAATATTAACATGTTTCTAGTTTTCCATACATATAATTAAAAGGTTACAGGGTGGTAATTTAATCTATATAGTCACACTTACAATAGTACTGTAGTTGTTCTTTAGTTTTTCTATTTAGATGATCATGGTATGCATGCAGTTGGTAATGAAATTGCTCTATGTACAGTATCTCTCAACACGGAAGATCAGGACAACCTGCAAGATAAAGTTGATAGTAATACGGATGTTGGCCTACTGGCTTGCCAGACACATTCAGATTCTGTGAGTGGAAATGACCATTCCACTGAGGCTGATTTAGCAGGCAACCAAACACTTTGTGATAATGCCTCAGACAAGAATGCTGCTGCTGCTGATTTGATTGGTACTAAGCAAGCCACTGCTGAGGTTGAAGCAATGCAGGTTGATCGTATTCCTGAGGGTCCTCCCATCACAGAAGATCAGGACAATCTGCAAGATAAAATTGATGGTAATACGGATGTTGGCGTACTTGCTTGCCAGACACATTCAGATTCTGTGAGTGGAAACGATCATTCTACTGAAACTGATTTAGCAGGCAGCCAGACACCTTGTGATGATACCTCAGATAAGAAAGATGCTGCTTCTGACTTGATTGGTGCTAAGCAAGCCACTATAGAGGTTGAAGCAATGCAGGTTGATTGTATTTCTGAGGGTCCTCCACCCATGGAAGATCAGGACGATCTGGAAGATAAAGTTGATGGTAATACGGATGTTGGCCTACTGGCTTGCCAGACACGTTCAGATTCTGCGAGTGGAAATGACCATTCCACTGAAACTGATTTAGCAGGCAGCCAGACACCTTGTGATGATGCCTCAGATAAGAAAGATGCTTCTGCTGATTTGATTGGTGCTAAGCAAGTCACTGTTGAGGTTGAAGCAATTCAGGTTGATCGTATTTCTGAGGGTCCTTCCCCCACAAAAGATCAGGACAATGTGCAAGAGAAAGTTGATGGCAATAAAGATGTTGGCCAACGGGCTAGCCAGACAAATTCAGATTCTGTGAGTGGAAATGACTGTTCCACTGAGACTGATTTAGCAGGCAGTCAGACACCCTGTGATGCCTTAAATAAGAATGATGGTGCTGCTGATCTGATTGGTGCTAAGCAAGCCATTATCGTGATTGAAGCAATGCAGGTTGATCATATTTCTGAGGGTCCAAGCGAATTGCCTGCTGTTTCACAGTTAACTGACTCAAATCAAACAGCAGAACAAGAGAGATTAGAGATGGCATCAACAGCGGAACAAGGAAGCCGGGATGAAACTTCTGATATGAGTGGTGGTGATAATGCAAAGTGTAGTCTTACCAATGATGATTCACAGACTATAAATTTAGTAGGATACTCTCCGTCAGAAGACTCGAATGATGATGATTCTGTCCAACTAGCTGATGGTGGTGGCGTGCTGGGAAATAAAGGGACTGATGATGTCCTATCTGCTGCATGTCCCAGTGATGTATCCATGTTGAAATCCAAATCAATGGACGTTCGTGGTTCTGATGAAGTTAATCATGACTGCCCTGATAGCGCCATTCAGTTGCCTGCACCGGCTGCTGCGAGCAAAGGGAGTGGTGCTGAAGTTGAGCGTGCCACTTCTGTTACTTTTCCAGAAAGCTGTATATCAAAGGAAATTGGTGCACCATCAGAATGTGGTGATGATCAAGTAGCTACAGAAGCACCTCATCCAACCATGCCATTATCTGATGCTACTGATATATCTGCTGATGCGGAAGTCCCAGCAGGAATTTCGGAGGCAAAGTTAGAGCAGCCGAACCAAATGACTAGCCAGTCAGGTGCAGCTACTGAAGAAACTAATTCTATGGTGAGCACTCGGGCTCCTACATTAGCTGAACCAGAAGAAAAATCAACTGCCGGAAGCGATATGCAAGGTACTTCCAGCCTTCCATACAATGTTCTTCTCTATCCAGATTAGTGATATGCTATTCGCTGTTATTTTCTTTATGGTGGCTCACATTACTCGCGCACATTATGTGTTTCTTTAGGTACTGATGTTGATAGCGCTGAGCAAGAAACAAGGGTTGAGTCGGCCGCAGAACCAGCATCTATAGGTGATGGCGAACACAAGGAATTACATACAACTGCTGATGATAGTGTACTTCCGTCTAGTGGGGAACATGATTCATTGGACGATAAAATTGATAGCAGTGCTGATGATAGTGAGAAGTAGATTATGGTAATATGTAAATGATCTTGCTCAGACCGTGATGTAGATGTTCCTGCTGAACTGATAGCAGTCCAACTATTATAATACCTTAGTTATAATTAACGCATCTTTTGCTACCTTGTGTACTTGTGCTTGTCGTCTTATGTATACGTGGCCTTTATCTACTGCTGTATCAATCGAGCAACGTGCAACCTAAGAGATCTCAACTAAATGAATGTTAGACGTGCACTGCTGGATTTGTGGTCATGTCAGGGCCGTGCGGCAGTATTGAAGAGTTGGCTACGACGGTTCTGCGAGAAAAAAAATGTTGCCAGTAGTTCGCATAAAGGAAGTCTCTTATGTTCTGTGATTTTCTCATATTCCTTTTGCCTATTTGGATACCTTCATTTTGGGGTCAGAATCTGGTATTCGGATTTGAATAATTGGGTTGATAAACGAGTAAAATGCTCACTTCGGTGCAAAGACGTTATAAGCAACAGAAAAGTCCCGTGCTCGTTTGTAATTTGTATAGGACCAGAGCAACGGAACCCGGGGGAAGGGGAGTGGTGGGGGGAGGGCTGAAGGTGCCCTTATACATGGTTTTGATAATTTGATGCTTTTATAAATAAAAAGTTTCCAGATTATCACAAGCTGGTTACAACACCAAATTTATAGCCGGTTTGAACCATTGCGTTTCTATTATAAAATCAACAATTCAAACTCGTATTGACTAATTTGAGTACTATAGATCTATTACATGTTAGAATCATGTCAGTGTAGTTTAAACTTGGGCATCAATGAGTCATGTCGGGCTTATAGCTTATAGGCATATCTGGTTTTTTCATAAATAAAAATTAAACTGCCTAAGATGGACAGAATCCTGCTAAGAAAAAAGAAGAGTGAATCTTCTAGTTCAACAATTTATCGACATTGTCACTCTCCCTAATACCACTTTGCTTATGGTTCTACATTATGTATTGGGTTGAACAAATTTAAAAAAAAATACCCAAAATACACTTATAAACATATAAGGTTAATCATTGATTTTTCTCTTCAGAAATATCAAAAACTTATGAAAATTTTACTCTAGCCTCTTACACAATATGGAAGCTTGTGTGTAAGTTTCAAAATTTTGTGTATAAATAGATCTATCATCTCTTATACACAAAATATAAATGTAAAAATCTTATAAAAATAAAAAGTTGAAACTAAACTTCCAAACTGTATAAGGAGGCTAAAGTAAAATTTTATAATTTGTTGAGATATGGGGTGGGGAGATTTTATGATTTTATAATTTTACAAACATATAATTTATATCATGGGGTGGGGAGATATGGGCCCCATATCGTAGGGGGTATGGATGGTTTAGCGGAGGTGAGCTGTAGAGGAGACCCATATCATAAAAATACTACCTCTGCCCCCAAAATTGTTGCTTTGAGTTTTGTTTGTAACTTTGACTATCCGTCTTATTCAAAATATTATGAAATTATTATTTATTTTGTTTGTTACCTGCTTTATTATCAAAAGAACTTTAATATGACTTATCATTTTTATATTTGTATTTTTTTTTGAATAAGAAGAATGGTTAAAGATTGCAAGCAAAAGGTCAAACCAACATCTAATTTAGGATAGAGGGAGGGAGTATTAAATAAGATGCAAACTCATATTATTTTTTATATTAGCAAAACGCTCGGGCTAACGCTACGGTTACCATAATATTCCCTGACAGATGAAAATAGAAATTAAAATTCTATAAGCCATTCGGGGCTAAAACAACCGTACATTTTCAGCAAGTAAAAATAAATTGTATTTTATTACAGTGCAACTAAATACAACCGTACATTTTGTTCAATCAGGTTCACGTTTGCTCACGCTGGGGATTGAGGGGCCCTTTGTCGATGGGGAAGGAGATGCCTGTGACGGTGGAGGGCGGGCGACGTTTGGATACGCGACGACTGCAAATTCGGTCGCAAAAATTGATGGCAAAGTACGTACGAACCATTCTCTTTCGACCGAATGTTGAACATAGTACTATAGACAACCGGGTCCTAATAGAATTACTGATTGTTGGGTTTTAGACTTATACTGCGATCAGTATAGAACATTACACTAATTAATCACGAAGGAACGATTGAAAGGTGGATGACCTCAACAAGGTTTACTCCCTCCGTTAATGTTTATATGCCAAGGCAATCGCTTTATCTGTGTAAAGTGACAAAATGGCCATACGATTACTTTAATTTTTTAGTGCCACTAATTGAAATACTCCATTGTCCCATTAAATAAGTTATTCCATGGTTCAAAATATACCTCATTTAGTGTGCGCATTTGCATGTGAAAGTCAATTAGCGTAAATATGGCCGAAAAATAGCATCAGACAGGGTCATATTACATCTTTGTTCATCTGTATAAAGTTTTCAAGGATGAATTTTTTTCTAGACGGAGGGAGTACTATTTAAATATTGAAAAACCCTTCAAAGAATAATACCCTTCCACATTGAAAAAATAGCTTTTAGAAGTATGCATGGGTTTTATAATATATAAAGATTTGCATGTAAAAATTGTATATTTTTGGTGATGCCCGTAGATAGTAACGATGCATGATCTACGGAACAAAATAACTGCATCAGTACATATTTGCTCTTAAGAATTAAGAAAGTTATCCATCAATAAAAGAGCAAGGCCTCAAGAATCCGTGGTATATTTCAAAATGACGCTAGATGGTACATGATGCAACAAAATGCCTGCATCATAATGAATGGCAAGTGTATCAAACACTTATTTCTCTAGAGTAATAACTAAAGAGCACCCATGACTGATCTATTCCTAATTGACGTTGTTTGCTTCATCGTCTTGAGTGAGGTTCAGGGGCACTTGGATGTTCCCTGCTTGTTCTTCATGTTATTGTAACATGGGCATTCCTCTTTGTTGCCTGACGTTCCTGATGGAACACACAGGCATTGCTCACAGCAGAGGTTGCAGAAAGTCAGACATGGCTTCTGATGCTTTGTTGCCGAGCAACGGTAGCTGCATTTCTGTGGGCACTCTGTACATATAATATATTCCACAACATGAGAGAGAGAAATCAGACAATAAGAAACAAATACTAAATGGGCAATGTTAATGGTAAGAAGATTTACTGGTTGGTAAAACCCTCCGGTTGTGTTAGCAGACACCTCAGCCTGAAAATTTTCAGTATGCATATTGAAAATTAGAGAATATATATATATATAGAATGGATATTCGATAAAGAAACAAATTACAAAAACTAAAGTGATCGTACCACGAATGCTAATCCGAACAGGACAAAGATGATAGGCAAGGAGCTAGCATTACGTCTTTTTCTTTGTTGTTATCTGAACAATGACGATCTTTTGTTGGTGATGAAACTCGCTGGTGACTAAGGGATATATATATAGTGTGTCAAGCTGAGCTGGGTTTGTTATGGAAAAGTGAATGATTTGGCCTGCTAATTGATGGATTAATATCCGGATACAAATTTGAAAGTAGTCATTATGTAAATATAATTATTTGACCAGCGCTGATTATCCGCAGTGGACTGTGTATGGCATGTGATTAGACATGCAAAATAAGAAATAGATAGATTATGAAATAATTGGAAAATTGGAAATCCATTAATTACTCATACAAAAAGAATTGCTATTGGGAGGATTCCTAGGATCCTACCTTGGTCAACTACGGGAGGGATTTTAAATTTGTAATTAATAAAATAAACGGCCTCTGTAGTATTTGGTGTTCCTCTCACGAAAAATTGAGATAGATGTACCTGTCATGTATCTGGTGGGCTGGATATTGAGCTGCGGGAATGGGCTTGGCCCAATTCACATTCCAGGAACAAATCACCAAACAATACAAGTTACTGCAAATCCGGTCGCTCAGCCGCCGTTGACACTGTCCCCACCGTCGGAGGGCGGCGGCGTGAGGGACGGGGGAGAGGCGGCGCGACGTCGGATCACAAGTGCGGCGTGGATTCAGCTTAGGAGGGCGATAACGCGAAATTGCAGCGGGGATGGTTTCCATTCCATTTAGACCAAGGGAGAGCGCTCGACTGATTTCCATATCGGACATTGCGAGGCAGATTTTTTTTTCTTACACGAACCTGCCGTTAGATTGAGTGGAGCGGCCACGATTTAAAGTAGGATGCATCTGTAGCATTGGTGGAGGAGGATGAACTCTTCTTTTTAACAATAGCTATATAAATCATGACAGATTAAATGTGCCACGTCATCCCAAGTTAATCTCATTGATACGAACGCCTGTCTAAGTCCAACATTGTTTCTACTTAAGGACCTGTTTATAGTTCTAAAAATTTTTGGATTTTGTTGTCACATCGGATATTGACTGGATATCGGAAAACTATTTCGGCAACTAATTAAAAAAATAGGAAACCACGAGATGAATTTATTCCTAATTAATTCATTATTAGTATAAGTGCGTTACTGCAGCACTTATGACTAACTACACTTAAAAGATTTGTCTCGTAATTTACATGTTAACTGTACAATTAGTTTTTTCACCTATATTTAATGCTCATCCATATGTTCAAAGATTCGATATTAAAAACTAAATAAGGTCTAAATCTTTGCAACGATGTGTGCGTCAGTGTTTCTACCAGATCGCCACAAGGACGTGGGCCTCTAGTGTAGTAGGAGCAGGAAGTAGCGTTGGCACTTGGCACAGACTTGGGCAGCAATTGGCGGCGGTGCCGCCTCAAAGCAGGTGATGGCGCGGGCACGAGTAGGCGGGGGTGACGCAGTCTGGTTCAAAAATTTTGGGAGCAAATTTGGGTATCTGTTGAAGAGTTACTTTTACATTTATTTACCAAAATTAATTTTGGGAGCATGTTTTGGTATCAGTTGTAGATGCTCTAAATGCGGTGGGAGAGCCCATCACCCATATCCGTATTCGTGTGATCGTGTGTTTGCAAGCACATTGGCCATCCTAGAAAACTTACAAGATTTTCTCATAGCTTCTCTACATTTTAAAATGAATTTAGCTTATAAGTGGATATATATGACTGAAGGTGTTATTTTTTCCCCAATAGGAAATGTTGGAATGAAATGTAACTGAAGAAATGTGAATTATCCTATAAAATAGACGTTCTCTAGTTCTCATTGGAATGAATGGTAACCATCGGACTGTTTCGATTTATAGCTACTTTAAATTACTCCTCCTATCTTAAAATATAAGAACTCAAGACTGAATTTGACATATCATATTACTACGAATCTAGACAGAAATTATGTCCAGATTCGTAATACTAGGATAAGTCACATCCGATACTAGGTTTTTGTATTTTGAGACGGAGGCAGTGGTAAGTAAACGAATCAAACATATTTTGACCATTTTTCCCCCTACTAAAACTATTCTTTTCAAAAATTTGAACTCTTAAAGACACTAAATTTAGTAAGACTTGAAACAAACACATCTCAGCCATACTCAAATTTAGTGACAACTTAAATTCGATGTTATTATCAAATTTTGACAAAGGTAGTTTTATATACAACAAACAAACAAAGAATAGTTGCCCATACGTGGACCACGTGGCTCCCATATGGGATCAATTTCTACGCTGCCAACTTGCCCATCAGGGCCCCTCACGCCACTAGTTCGCGCGCTCCCCACAAATCACATGCCCCAACCACTACGGAAAGGTCAGCAATCTTACTAATTTCCTAATAATCACGGCTTAGCGCTTACTCAACGACAAAACCTGTCGCCATCGTCGCCGTCTCAGTGGGACAATGGAGTGACTCACTTGCGGGTGCGGGCCCCACCTGTCCGAGACCGTCCTTATCTGTTGCTGCGCGTCGCGATTTTTGCGGCTCGCAAACACCAAGTGAGGAATCGATCGAGCACAAGCAAAATTGGACTCATGTTTTCGAATAAATTGGACAGTTATTTGTTGGCTCCAATTGGGAATCCATGTTTAGTAGTATATTCATTTGCTCTATCAGCACCAAAAAAATTTCCTCTGTTAAACTAGGTGAGAGATTTACATGGCCGAATCTCCTTTTGCCAATTAATTTACACATCTCCCTCAACTCCGGCGAGCTCGTCCCTACAACTTCGACGGCGACGTCGCCGCCGCGAGGGCGAACCGGTCGGCGAAAGTCTGGAGCGCCTCGCGCATCCACCAGTGGGGGCACCTTTCCATGGCGAGCTTCGTGGACACCCAGCTCCGCCTCCTCGCCGCCATCTCGGGCCACCGCTCGAGCTCGTCGGTGACGCGGAGAGGGAACACGAACCCTTCGTAGGTGGCGTCGTAGCGGCCGCTCCGGTAGCACCATCTCCCGAGCGGCGCGGCGCCGGCGGCGATCTCGCCGAGCACGCCGGCCTCCTCGAGCGCCTCGCGGCGGGCGGCCTCGTCCATGGACTCGTCCAGCTCCCACCCTCCCTTGGGGAACATCACGGCGTCGCCCTTTTTGGGATTCTGAGAGCTGATCACCAGCACCTCCACCTCGCCGTCGTCTCTCACCCTGTATGGGATGCATCCCACCACCATCCTTCCCCCCGTGTTGTCGCTGTATCTCTGCAGCTCCCTCCCCTGCCTCGCCACCATCACCGCCGCCATGGATCGAATCGAATGGAATGCGACGAGCTTGCTTGCTTCGGATTGGATCAGATTGGATTGATTTGCAGCTTTAGGAAGAGAAGGAAGCGGATGAGAGGAGTTGGGTTGATTTGGGAGGAGGCGAGGGGATTGAAGGGGTATTAATAGGATCTCGTCAGTGTCGTCGCCGAGTGGGGCGCCCGCGCGCGAACGCGACGTGACAAAAAAGGTGGGCAGGAGGACCACGCGCGCTTGGGCGTGAGCGTGTGTGGACAGGGCGCATGGGGTGTGGCTTTCTGTGGCAGTGCTCGCTTGGGCTGCGCCTCCCTACTATGTATGGTTTTGCTTCTGTTTTGAGCTGATGTTATGATCATTGTTTGTTGCTAGAACGTTGGACTTTTGTGGTGCGGATAAGTTGCCACTTCTTCGTCCAACTACTTCTACTTCTAGAGTAAAATCCGTTTGGACAAGTTGGGAGGTCATGTTCAACTTCTAGAAGAAGTTTGGGGGTGTGGAGTATTGAATGGGTAGTTGTACTGTTGATGGTTGTGTACTAGTTATAGTCGAGTATTCACGCAAGAATTAAAATCGAGGGTAAAAGAGATTTTTATTGTCTTTTCATGCATTTATTAATTGAAAGATGAGTTGAACCTAACTTTTTAAAATAAATGGATAGGCGGACAATTAATTCTACTTTTGATTTTTTTTCACTCTCTTTGAATTTATTTTTTCTCATTTTTTTTGATAAAGAGATGATGAGTATTGAATTTCCGTGGACAAAATATAGTTCACATGAATGCCAAGGAGCTTATTAATGGCTAACCTCAATCTTATGTTTGCAATATAAGCATACATGCTTTTCGTACGAAATTTCTGTGGTCATTTTTCTTTTGGTCACTCTTGAAACGTACAACTATTGTTTTCATGCCCATATTTCCCAAGACATCGACCAATCCAACAGTACATTGTACCTTACCCAAATATTTTGTTCCTTTATTTCATTGTTACAAAATAAAACTGACCAATTTAGTGATCGAACAATCAATGGCTAGAACCAGTGCCACATGAGCATCAGCTATCATCTCCGCGATATCAAGCCTTATCATCTCAAAGATATCATCCACCGGTCCACCGTGGACCGGGCGCACGGTGGCTGGGTGCAGGTAGGACAAGCAGAGGACAAACCGCGTAGGCGACAGCATCTCTCCCTTCGCAGCTGCTTCTCGTCCCCCACATCTCCCCATCTCCGGACGCAGCTCTCGTCGCGTCGGGTCGGCCTCATCATCATCATCTCACAGCTTCTTTCACGCGCCTAGTGCGCATACGCGCTACTCGCCTCTTCTTCCACCACCACCACCCGTGGCTGCCGTCTCCGTCCCCGTGCGTGCGTGCGCCCGAAAAACACACTAGTTTACGACCCGGGATCGATAGATCGATCGGGAGGGGCTAGTTTCCACGGGCAAAGTCCGTCTTTTTTCCGGTTTTGCTGGTGCGTCGTCCGTCCGTGTGCACACGTGCAGATATATATATGGTTGTTGTGGTTGGTCCTATACTGTGGGTTGAAACTATAGTTTGGTATCGCTATAGTTTCCCCTCTCTCCTTTTGTTTAACCAACTTCTTGTGAATTTATATGGTTATTATCTCCATCACAGCATCACTTCGTTGTTGGAGAGGGGCTTCGGTTTTGGTTAATGGTGGGGGAGAAGTAAAGGATCAAGCGGGCACACGTCATGTTCGATCGATAGAGGCGCGCGACTCATCATATGTTTTCTGGACTTGAATTTTTAAGCATGCGGGTGAATTTTGCACGGTGCGACTAGTAGGGTTGAACTTACCGCGCAGTTACCGCGGTAACCGCACCTTACCGCTGGTAGCCGTAAGGGAACCAGCGGTATGGTTCGGCCGAATTTCGTCGAATTTAAAATTTTTTAAAAAAATAATGAAAAATTCTCATAAATAGTACATGATTTATAGACAATAATGATGAATTTTTTTTACAATTGATGAGGTTTGTTACAAATTGAAGCATGTAAATATTATAAATTCGGAAAAAATAAAACCCTTCTCTATGGGCCAATTTGGACCGGATCATTCAGAAAATAGAAACAACTGATACCACTCTTTATATTACAAACAACTGATATCACTCTTTACACCATGTTTTTCATTTTTTAAAAAACATTTTTCTTTCTTTTTTCCAATGAAAAATCGTCCTACCGTGGTTACCACCCGGTTACCATGGCTTAGCGTGCGGTTCCCTCAGCGAAACCGTGATTTGAATTCAAATTTATAAAATTTGAATTCATCGTGGCAAGCCACGGTTACCGCACAGTAACTGTGCTACCGCTGGCGAGAGGAAAGGGGATGCACCACGGTAAGTTGAACCCTGGCGACTAGCTAGTCGATTTCTAGAGAGCAAACGAGGGATCACTGTGAAATTTTATTTCTTAACTTTTGTATTTGATTTTTTTAAACATGCATAATACTATTATTATTATTATTACCGATAAGCTTTTTCGAAAAAAAAAATTAAACACCGATGAGCCAACGTTATCACGGCTAGTCAAGTATAATATTTTTTCCGACGTGACAGCGTTGCACCAAGCAGCCGACATGCACATTATCTTTGTTGGGGTAGCTCTCCAATACAGTCGATAGAATCAACCGACCATGACAAACTTGTAGTGAAAGTTGAAGTAATGTTAAAACAAGTTATATCATAGTTAAATACAAGTTATAATATAGCACACTCTAATCAATTATATTATTTGTTAGTCTTTTTTTCATAATGTAAGATGTTTTGTATTTTTGCTGATAATGTTTGACCATTTATTTTATTAAAAATTAGTGCAGATATAAAAACGGATAAATCATGTTTAAAGTATTTTTTATAATAAAATACGTCACAAACAAAATAAATGATATTTTTATATATTTTTTGAATAAGACGAATTGCCAAACATTGTAAGAAAAATTTAAAATATCTTAGTTATGAAACAAAATGGTGCATATAAAGTTTTACCCAAAACAAACTACTGAATATTGTATAGTTACTCTTAGTAACTATACTTTCGGTAAAAACTATTGTTAAACCATATGTGACTGAACCCGCGTCTTGTATACATTATAAAATGCACATTTTAAAGTTTTCACCAAAAGAACCTATAATTACTCCCTTTTCCTTATACTTCCGGAAAAAAAATATTGTTAATACATATGCAACTGAAATTTAAGTATACCTGACAACATATTAAATCACATTTTTAGACGACGACATTTGGATGATGTGGAGCATATAATTAACTCGTGCAATTATCACAAATGTACCTAATGAAGAAGTTCAAATTTAGTTCTAAAGAAGAAGAAGTTCAAATTTGATCACAAGTTTTCGACCATCTATATCTTTAAAACATATAAAAAAATTTAGCATCCGAACAGGTGTCACGCAGGCACAGGACGCTTACTAGTCACGCGACGGCGCCGCACGCACTATACTCAAGTCGGCTTTGGCCTTTTGGGGTTATTCCATCCATCCATCCATCCATCGTTCGCGTCGGTGGTGAAACCTGCGGGCGCTGACATGCATCGGATTGGATGCCGTGCCCGCTGCGTCGGAGCGTGATATCCACCCGCCTGATACAATACAAATTCTCGCTGATCGATCAGGCCGGTGCTGAGCAAGACTGACTCCAGCAAAGTCGTCGTTGCGGAGCAAGATTCTGGCGAAGTCGTCGCCGTCTTCACCAATCTCGAGCTACCCTCTCCTGACGTCCTGAATGGCACCAGCAGCAGCATGCGTGGGATGGCGGCCGCCGGCGGATTCTGCGGCCGACCACTAAAAAACACGGCACGCACCACTGTTCACCAATAATTCCTCCTGTTTCTCCCGGCCGTCATCTCGAGATAGGGCTGCTAGTACCAACAGAAATTGGGTTTTGACATATCTGCAGGACACAGTCCTCTCTCGTGATCGTTATGCCACGCTGATTAAGAAAACGGTTACAGTGCCGTACACGTAGGTGACAGTCTCGCGAGACCGAAGTCGGCAAAACGGTTTCTAGTGCAAACGTGTTTGCTAGCGTCCAGCAAGGCCCCATGGCCCCATGCTAGTTAGTGTCAAGGCTTAAGATTATAGCAGACACGCTAACGGAGACCTGGTTCTGTATTTTGTGAATTGACAGCTCATCCATACATAATTCCTTAGATAAGCGATAGGATGAACTTGTGTCATTTTCCTTTCACAGTAGCGTTTCTTCCGCTCCTGCTGTTGTATTGTTTGGCTGTTTGCACAATTTTTACTTGGTCGTCCGCAATAGTCTAATAGCATATGCGTCGCGCTAATTTGTGGATCTTTCTTTCTCATTTTCACCAATCTTTTGCCGCCATGATCAACAATTCATCTTCTTCTCTAGTTATATTACTCCCTCCGTCACACTCACAAGTCACAACCATATCCGGATACATTTCTTTAATTCTTTATATTGTATATCTCCCAACTCCTTGTCTCGTCTTCTTGGTTAACCTATCACTCTGTCATCATATACATGCTTCTTCACTTAATATTGTGAAAATAATAGCAAGCGATTAATATTAAATTTAAAATGAACTTCAGATTATTGTTTGTTTTATAGTGGTGTGCGCGATCGACCTGGACTTCCTTGAAACACATATTTTTATCAGAATTTCAAATGAATTAGTTCGATCTCCCCCAAAATCTTTCAAAAACCGTTCATTTCAGTGGAGGCTTAGATATATACTCCATCCAGTTATATAATTCTTGAATTTTTATAAAAAACACAGTCTTTAAAATATAGATTTGATCACTGTTTTTATTTGAATATAAATGGATACCATAACAAATTTCTACTTTTATGAAAGCTATGCATATATCTTTAAGTTTTAAATTAAATATTTTAAAAGTTAAATCAAAATTTTTGTTGATCTTCTGAACCAGGAATGTAATCCTCTGTTTATTAATTAATAAAGCTCTCTCTTTACTGTCAAAAAAAATTAAAAGTATGATTTAAACATTATACAAAATATTAAGAATTATAAAACTGAAGAAAATGCTGCTACTATATTTTCATTCATGATCTGTTCGTATATGCCATGACCACGAAAACACACAAGTGTGGCCAGCAGGAAAACCGGATCTGGGTGCACATGCAGGCCCCAGCCTCCTGGAAGTGCAACCCAACCGTGTAACCGGCCGGTACATACCAGGCTGGTCATTATTCTGTACCAAATCTAACAGCACATCACAGCCGTCGAGACTCGAGAGCATCCAGCTAATGGCACACCCGTGGCCCGTGGCTCTGTCTTCTTTGCGAATAGATCGAGCAGTTATTGCGGTTACATTCATGCATTATTGCATTTCGTGTCTTCTCTGATTGTACTTCTTGTTTCTTTCTCTCAATACCTAATTTTTTGGTTCGATTTGATGAATATGATGAGTAGCCTGCCTCATCCATATGGAGTATCATCTTTATGCACCATTGATTAGTCCATGATTTGCCTGCAAATTGCCCTTGACTGCATGAAGCGACAAGGACACAAGGTACCAGTGTACCATCACATTATACTCCAATTCAAGCCCACTGAATTGGAGTTTTCTGGAAAGAGGATTGGAGGGATTTTAAAAGCACCGTGTTCTTATAATGATCCAGATGATTTGGCTTGTCGGCACCATTATCATGCATGCTGACTATCTATCAACAGATTCAATAAAGTATATCAACTGATCAACATATGCAGAAAAAAGGGGAATGCCAAGTACGTGAAAATAGTCAACGTTCTAGATCGAATACTCAAATATAATGTCAAAATTAGTAGGCAGTTGGCGTCAAGTACCGGGGCTCTAATGTCAATTTAGTACCGTTGCCTCAATGTACCACTGAAAGCCACGTTTTCCACATCATTGGTTGATGACATCTGAACACATAGGTGCTCAGGTCTTTTGATCTCTGAATCAGCCACCGTAACTACTGTACGAGTATAGTCTTCTTCTTCTTTTTTTTTTTTTCGGGGGGTACGAGTATAGTCTTGTATGACTAGTAAGGCCTAAGGCTGCGTTTAGCTTCTAATTTGGGGTTCAAAAACATCAATGTCACATTAATATTTGTATACATATTTAAAGTATTAAATGTAGAGTAATAACAAAACAAATTACATATTTGGACTGTACACTGCGAGATGAATCTTTTGAGCCTAATTACGATGTCATTAGCACACGTTGGTTACTATAGCACTTATGGCTAATCACGACGTAATTAGGCTCAAAAGATTCGTCTTGCAGTATATAGTCGGAATATGTAATTTATTTTGTTATTAGTCTACGTATAATACTTCAAATGTATGTCCAAATATTGATGTGATATTTTTAGCCAACTTTTTAAGGTAACTAAATGCAAATGCAGCCTAAGTTTTAGATGGAAGGATCCAGAGCCTTCGTCCATAATGACGATAGTGAGTAATTGACTTTTTGACAACTATTAATGATTCGTATTATATAATATTTTCAAGAACTATTTGGTTTGACAATATATGATGACGTAGAATTGTTTAAGAAATTACTACTTTCATATATTTTCATACAGTTGGGGGAGCACTCATGCTCCGACGATGAAGTCTGTGGTGAATGACTTAGTATTCAAATCCTAATGCATGCATATGTTACACTCAAATGGGTGTGTTCTTGTAAGGGAAATTTTTCTACATGCCCCTCAAAATTTATCCGGTCTTTCTATGCTCCTGAATTTTGCTTATTCTCTTGTATGCCCTTGAATTTAAATAAATAGCTAGGTGCATACTTTTGCCCTCCATTCAGGAAAAAAAATTTAAATAGCTAGGTGCATACTGCATGCATGGCCATGACTGGATTACTGTTCCACACCTTCTAGAACCGGGTGAAAACGGTCACAGGAATTCTTGACCATCCAATGCCCATTTTTCGATTCTTAATTACCAGCCGAGTCATGCGGAAATGGTAACCGACGAAGATAAAAATTAATGGTTACTGTAAAACATATGGTAATAAAAACGGAAACAATTTCGTTGTAATACCGATTGTCTTTGTACTTTTATTGTATTCTTGTGGAAATTACTATTTTTATTACTTCGTATATGGTAACTGATGTATCATTAAATACTGGTTCTGGTCTCTATTGACCTTTAATTTTTGAGCACATCGACTTATCGACCAAATTACTAACCGAAAATGAAAGGAATACATTATTAATGTAGTGTAAGTTCTAAATTTATTTGGTAAAATTATATAGTTATACTAATTTAATATGTGGACTTGTTGTTCAATGTTTACAACATTATTACCGGTTTCCTATCGATGTTGCTACGTTCTGTCTGTACAGGTCCGTTTTGGCATTTTCGATACCATTACTTTTTTTGACTTTATTATTGTTTTGCATTCTGTTTTAAAAGTATAGTTTTGTAATTGTTTGAGTTGTTTACTGACCATTTCTGACTGTTTTCATCCTCGCACCAAATGGCGAGACATAGACTGAGGCTGTATTTTTTGTTATATGCTAGCACGCTTTCAAAATAGCTAAACAATACTTAAAAAAAGCCTTATATATATTTGGAACTTATAAAAAACAAATAAATCTAGCATTTTAAAGTTTACAATAGTTAGAGCAAATTTAATTGTAGAGGTGGCTGTCACCCCTAATTTTAGCCGTGTCATCTACTCATAAATTAGAAAGTAATCTTCTCTTCCTATATAGTTTACCCACAAAGGTGGGATTCTAGGAGACCACGTCATCAAGTAATCGTAGCCGTCCGATTGAACTGATCCACCAGCGATCTGTTGACAAGTGTACAAGAAAGAAGTAGATTCCGGCCCAATAGTGCATTCAGCCCACAACCCACACGGTAGTAGTACTTCACCTCATTCGGTCGCTCCACCTCCGCACAAAGAAGTCGTAGCGCTCCTTTCGGACCTTTTCCCCTCCCCGTCGCTCCCTTGTTCCTGTGCCAGCCGCCGGGACGTCGGGCCCCCTCCCCTCCCCGCGCCGGCCGTCCGAACCTCCTCCATTTCCTTCTGCCACCCCATCGGATCTCTCTTTCCCCACCGCCCTGGCGATAAGAACCCTGAAAGTTGAGACCTCTCCTCCCTTGAATTTTCTTGATTTTGTTTTGCTGGATTGTCCTTAGATTTGATTTAATTGCAATGTCAATTTGTTTTTGCTTTACCTCTTAGTGTCAGTCGGCCAAAAGGGTGACGTTGTAGTCCTCGCGAAGCAGAAGGCGGCACAGCACGGATAGGCACGGGATGATTGAAATGTTGCGTGCACTAGAAGCATGGGCAAGGAAGAAGCGCATCGAGGTCAGTAATCCAGAGCCTAGGTGAATAAATTGCCGCCATTATTTTTTGTGCATTCTTTCATTCTGCCTTTAGCATTTTTTTTCATTCTATATATTGTCTAGATGAATGACCACATGTTAACGAGACATTCAATTCATTGTCTTTCTGTGAACTTACATAAGCCCTACCATATGATTGATTTTGCCAGATTTTTGTGCATCCTAATATATGTCAAACAGTATGAATCCATCAATTTGTTTATGACGGCTTTTCCAGGTTTCCTGACAATAGATTGCAACTCTTTCATATCCTTAATCAACTGATAAGATAATTGTCTATCGCGATACGACCATACCCTTCCATATGTTACAGCACAATACTGTCTCATAGTTGTAGCATAACATTGATTATAATCATACCTCACATCTCCACAAATGCATATTACATATGGATGCCAGTAGAAACAGATGGGTTGTTAATTCCTTAAGAGTTTTCCATCACTTCACATTTTTTAATACAACAATATGATGGCCTATTATCATCAGATTCCATGGACTCTTCCCCCAGTATATTGTCCTATACTTGATGCAAAACTATCGTATTTGCACAAGATTAAATTTTGGCATCATACGTACCCATACAAAAATTCGGACTCTCTCCCCTTTCTTTCATTGTTGGCTATATATATTTTTTCTCATTAAAGAAGTTGTACATCTTTACCATTTCTACCTTAACGAATTTATATTTATCCTTAAAATGTAATGCTGGTTATCTTTACTGAGCTCAAACTAGATAATATACGCAAAATCCAGTATGTATTTGTTTTTTTTAAAAAAAGTTCATTATGTGTATTATTCAAATTGTGATTTGCATTTGATTCCTTGGAATACAGGTGAGAGTTGTTATAAATATGCCTGCGTTTAGCCATGCTTATTTAGATGAAAGCACACCATGTTTCTACTTGCTTAGGATCGATCAATTGGGATGACTGCTGAAGGTGAGATACATTTTTATGTTTAGGAACATTTCAATTTTTCTGTTAACAATATTGCCTTGAGACTAAATCCTGGTCTTCAAATTGTCGATATTACGGGTTCAGGTACAGAACCCTTTCCCCCTTCTCCCTTCTCTCTGTTCCTCTTCTATTTCTGTTTTCAATGAGCAGCACTTAAGGTTCATTTGATTGCTCATCACTGTTAGAAATTAATGCCGACTATTGCCTGCCGTTTTTCATTCGGCTTTGCCTTACTAAATGCTGATAAATCAAGCAAAGGAGACCCTGGACCGGCTCAAAGGTTGGCTTCAAGCAGATTCACATATTCCAACGCCTGCTCCGTCTAAGCAAAGGCGTCAACTGATAGCTCCAAAGCTAATAACTACATATGTCCAATGTTCTTGATATTTATTGTTTCTTTTTTTAGTCAATTGATTTCTGCAATCCACAAGCTGTTATCAGATCTGACTTATGTTGCCCTCTTTTGACTGTAGCAGCTCGGGTGTGAGTAAAAATGTGAGTAAAAATGCCACCAGTCTTTTTTTTTTTTTGAGAGAGCATTCAGAATCAGACCCTTCACGCACGACTCAGCCCGTACGCTAGCTAGCTTAAGTTGCATGCGGCCGCGAACGAGAGACGCAATTAATCGGTGTGAATATATGATCCTCCACGGCGACGAAAATGACGGCGCACGCGACTACGCGAGCACCGACCCGGCGTCGCCGGCGACCTGGCCGGTTAATTTGGGGCTGGAATTTTTATCGATCTAATTACGCGCGTCGGCGCTCACTTTGCCGGTGCCGGCGCGCGATGCCCTGGTCAACGTGTACGTGTGTTGCACTGTTGCTAGCTAGTGCGGTTGATAGGGAGGCGCACGAACTGATCTGATCGCTATGGTGGTGTAATAATATATCGGTGTGTTGTGCGGGGCGAGCTAGCTTAATTAATTAGCCGCGCTGCCAGATAATGGGTTTGACTCGTCCAGCGGCGCATATGTTGTTCTAGACTTACTACTGCGTCCAAGTGAACGTGGACCAGCTGGCTAGCGGCATATGGAGAAGTACAATTTGTTAAGTCTTACCATGGTTTAAGATTTCGAAGGTACCTCTAATTTTTCGATGACTGCCAAAACGTCGAAATCTGCAAAATCCGGTCGGATTTCGCCAAATTCTGAACATGATTCACAAACTAAAATTTGAATTCAATCATCGGCAAGATACCGGAATCCGCTCGAAATTCACGAAATTTCAACCGAAACGCTCGGTATTTCGAAAACACATTTGGCCAAACGAAATCCATTCGGAATTAAGCGAAATTCGTCATAATAAAATTTTGAATAAATTGGCATGCCCTTTTCTAAAAAAAAATTGCAGGGGCAAACACCAAATACGCAATATATATAATAGTGAAAGTTCACAATAAGTTCTTAACAACCACATGAGAAATATAATGTCCATTGCGGACTTCTGGCATCGTCATAATATCAAAGTCCTATACATAATTAAATTCCAAGGTTAAAAATCTATTACATAGTTTGATCCAATTCACTACTAATACCACCATCCTTGTTGTCCATGATATATTTCTATGGACATGAACATCAATCAGGTTGGAGAAATTTCATCTAGATTCAATGTTTTTTTTTTGAATGATTAATGTGCCAAACTATTCTCCTAATGTCATAGTATTGTTAGGATTTTTTTAGATTTTTTTTACATTTTATGATTTTAAAATTAAACTTCACCGAATTCTACCGAAATTTTAGTGCCTTATAGATTTTGTCTCACTCTGAAATGTCAAAATTTCGCGAAATCCGGTCGAAATTCGACGAAATCGTGATAATAATAAAAAAGGGAAAGAAATACAAACAAGAAACAGATCTGCTCTTTTTAATTACTTGCTTGAGATGGGCCAATCCAAAAATCAAACAGAAACAGTAACATGTCCTGTTTAATTACTTGCGATGAACCAATTCGAAAGCTGAGCTTTTCGCCGGCCCGATCCATCCGTGTTGTACCACGTTACAATATATATACTCCCTCCATTTCAAAATATAAGTATTTATATGAGTCAAAACTTATATAACAATTAATATATAACACTTTTTTCGAGGACATGGACATTAATATTAGCTGCTCTGAAGGGAATCTAACATTGAAATTTCAATTTTTGACCGCTGAAGTGACTGTAACGGAATCTTTCCTTAAATTCTTCTAACCGACTTAGAAATGCTTATATTTTAAATGGATAGAGTATATATACCTACTAATTAAATGATGTTTTACCATTGTTAAGAATGTAGGTACTTATTAACTTGCATGGTACCACATCGACCGTCCATTCATTTGTAATGGATACTATTGCACCGAACATGAGCAGTCGAGCCATCTTCCCTTTGTACTATATATAATATATAACTTGAATGCTCACATTCGGTCACATTCAAGTTATATATATAGTACAAAGGGAATGTGTCAACAACGAAAAGGAGAGAAGGGGATGGCCGAATGTGACGAGGGCCAGCCGACGGCCTCCAAGATAGTGACACACAACAGTAGTTACTACTTTTGTCCCATAATAAAGCTGCTTTTGGACGGACGAGACATTTCCTAGTACAATAAATTTGGATAGGCCTTTATCCATTTTCATTGTAGTAGGAAACATCCAATCCACCTAAAAATAGCTATATTCTAGGACGAATGTAGAATGTAGAGACAAACACGTCGACACAAGATGGATTAGATGAGGTAACAATAATGTTGGAGATGCATATATAGAGTGAAAGGAGAGTGTGCGTGTGTTTTGTATATATGTATATCTTGTTTATTTTTCCATATTTTTTTAATCAACGATGGCAAAAGATTTGCCGGAATATATATAGAAGAAGAAAATTAACCCTGTTTATTAGGAAAACTGGACCCAAAAACCATACAAAGCACGGTTAATCAGGGAGGAAGACAGCACCCGCGGACGTCATCGTCGTAAGCATTGGTTCAACCGGGCAAGGCTCTCGCCAGATGTTCCCTTGAACTACCAAATGCGAAGTCTCCAAGGTGCAAAAACACAAGGAATGTGGGTTATCGTTGCCGAGCTAACCCAAAGACAGCAGCTCCGACTCCATCACATCACAAATATCGTCACAACGAGGAGGTACCTAGCCCAGGCCGCGACCACCACCCAACCTAGAAAACGTCGACAAAAAGAGATCCCAACCAGCTACGGTGATCGCCTGCCAAGAAACGAGTAACCAACTTCGAGCCAGACGGTCAACCCAAACCTCCGAAGCTCCCGTAGCTGGGAAGGACCGATTAATATGAGAGGAGGAGCTGCAGAGTTAGGGGAAATGTCGACCCTCGGGAGGAATGCCGACTGAGCCAACACCGGAAAGGAGAAATTTCAACTTGGTGAGGAAGAGAGCAGGGGGTTGAAGGCACCGCCACCTCCAGCTAAAACGGCGCCGGACAACACCAGCGGTTAGCCATGCCGAGGAGGGGGGATCCGGCGCCCGAACAACGCGTCGATATCTTAATTTAATTAGCATTCAAGTAGGTAATTAATCACTTCTTTCATAATTATCCCATACAGTGGTATTAAGATTACAGTGTAAGATTTGGGACTACATTGTGAACACACAGTTTACTATGTGAGATTTGAAATTTACAACGTAAATATATGTTGAAAGTTTTGAACTTTTTTAGGTGTAGTGTCATATACCCTCACCTTAATTTGAGTCTCGCTTTGTTCAAGAATTGTAAAAAGAAAAAAAATTGTACATAATTCTAATACTATCTTTTAGACTTTCACTGACCATAAAAATATCTACTGACTGACAAAAGTCTTTTGCGTGCGTGTGTATAGAGATGGCATCAACAGTTTCCATGCGCGCGTGCTTAACTATAACTAATTGCTGGATCATTATTATATAATATATAGTACTTCTTTTTGCCGCGGAGATGCAAACTTTCTTTTATATCGTGTCGATCGAATGGCCGTGGACTACGAGCTCTACGCGTGCTCTATATAGCCTTTAAGAAGTGGATAGGATTGATAGGATACTAACTAGCTAACAGCCATTTTATTCGACATGTTTACTTCAAGCAAAAAAATGAGCAGAAGTCTAAATAAAATGGACATATAGTACACTTAGATTACACATTTAATTTCAAATACACTTCCTTTAATTAAAGTAATCCGGCCGCGTGGAAAGCGATCAGCCGAAGAAGGTACGGCGCTCAAGCGTGCATGGACTGGACGTTGGAGACAACAACATCTATACAAAATTGAATTTGATCTACGCGCATATGGACAAAACACAATAGAACCATTAATAATTGAGACCTTGACATCAGCAAATTAAACATCATCAGTTGTGACATGATGAATCAAGGGAATCATCTATCCACGATAGTAGTATGTGATGTATTAATTAATTTAATTAGTTTGTGATTTTGTAATTTAGTTAATCAATAGTTGTGTGTTAGCTGTTATGTTTACCATGGCTAAACTAGCTAGCGCAATTTGTTGGAACTAAGATCTTGATTGATTTCTTTGCATGAACTATTTGTAATACATTCTTTTTTATTTCTAGTAGTAAACTTGCATGGTTTGAGGATTTTCTAACCAGAACTCAGAAGGACTATAGCCCACATTAGGACAATGGATTTCTCAAGGAATTTCGTATGATTCAAATCATGTATGAAAATATTCTATTTCGTCCTTTGGAACAAATGATTAGCACGTTAAAAAAAATCTATGAAATTATTTATTGTGGTTCAATGAGTATTTTGAACGACAGTACACATAGGTCTAATCTCTTAAAAAAGTCCTTAGTCTCTCTCTTTTGTCCAATCCTAGTGTTTATCCATTCCACTTATTCATGCATTTTTTTCCTATCGATTTTCAACCAATCTAGCAATTTTTTTATTCATGTGTTTTTTCATACCTATGCAAAAGGTCAAAAAGCTACTCGCGGCCATATATAGTGTGGTTGCCATTGATATACTACTTTCATCAATTATAATGTGACTGTGACACGTGAAAAAAATTGTTAATTATTGCTTGTCAAATTTGTAGCAGCAATACGGCTGACCAGATTTGTGGCGAGACAGATGGAGCCAGAGAAAGTATATGCTTCAATGCTTGCTAACACTATTCTCTACAAACCGTGAGAAATGTATAGTGAAGTGCAGGGCGCTATCAAAAGGGACCCGATCGATCACTAGCTTGATCAATTACTACCCAACTGTGTCGAAGCATCTACCTAGACGTGGAGCCAAACATGCCACACCTCACGCTTGCAAAACACACAACTCTCCATCAAGTAGTCGGGATCGATATGCCCCGTCACTGATGCTAACTGCCGGCGTCGACGCGCGTCATCCCTGAGCTAATAAAACCGAAAAGCCAGAGAAGAGCTGATCACGACGCGCTGACGTGGCACGGTTAGCGAGTGGTTGTCATAATATCATGAGAGATAATCAACACAGTGGATTTGATTGCATTTCGATCGGTCCACCTGGCCGGCCGGCGATCGACGATCGTGCCGTCCGTACTGATCCACCACCGGCGCGCGCGCGTGCTCTAATTTGAACTAGCGGTCAACGGTCGTCGCTTCAGGATTGACTGGTCACTGGTCCAACTGCCAGTTAAGTGTACAGTATACTCGTAGTAGCTTTTGGTTTTTGCCTTGGGAGTTAGCTGGACTTTACTGTGATCAACTGGTCGCCGTTGTGTTCAGGCCGGCTCAGCTCTTTACGTGTGACAAGATTGCTAGAATTGATGAGCTGGATTAATCAGTTTCGTCGGCCCAGGCTATCTCCTACACAGCTACCCCTTCAAATTTTTTTTATTTGACATTGGTGCTAAAAAATTATCTAACTAACACATCAAATATTTATAAAAGAAAGGAGTACACGGGATCACTGTACATGATCGAGTAGTGGATAGAAGTAGCACTCTTGGAATCAAACAGGTATTGTAGTGAGCATCAGAATAAGAAAACGGATCAGTTTCTGGTTTTACAAAAGGATACGAAATAAAGTTTTAAGTAAATTTCACAAAAGTTTGATTAATTTATCACAAAACAACAATTTAAAGATGTGTATCACAAAGCTATAGATTTAACAAAATGAATTTCGTGAAACTACATATTTAGGCATTGTATCAAAAAATGTATTTAACATCAATTTGTTACAAAACTACAGCTTTCTTAGTTTAGAAAAGAATCAATATAGCATAGATCTAAACTCTAAGATATGTAGTTCTTAACTTAATCACTCTAGATCTTTAGTTTTATAATACAGTGTCTTGAATTTGTAGTATTGCCATACACACGTGAAAGTTAGTCTAAAGTTCTTTTTGGCAGTGAATGGTAACCTATGAACAAAGTAATATCATTTTTTCGCTCACGAAAAAGTAAGTATAATCTTTTCTATATTGAACAGCCATTCTGTGATGGATCACTTCGATTCACATAAGAAAATGTTTTTGAAAAGGGAGAAAAACAATGCAACTAGACACCGGACGTCCATTCTAGGAAAAAAAACGTTGGACGCTCCAAATTATGTTTCAATGCATATAGAAAAAAGTTTCATCGATAAGAGAAATATGTTTTAATAAAAATGTTTTAGTGTAACACGATTGAAACATTTATTTATTTTGCTATTGAAACATGTTTAATGAAACATTTTTTTGTTTGAATGATGAAACATTTTTTCTATATGCATAGAACAAAAATTAGAGCATCCGATGTTTAAGTTTTCCAAGGGACGCGCCGACGGAAGCATTTCCGTTTTTTTATTAAAAAAATGTTCTAAACGTTAAGGCCCTTACAAAATAAGGCCGAACAGTCACACAAATTTGTCTAAACGTTATTTTTTCAGGAGGCACAGCTCTTATACGGTTGGGCCTTACAGCCCATACAAAATAAGGCCCAACAGTATAAGAGTTCAAGCCGGCCTCCTGCAGGCTTTGGGCCCATTACAATTGCAATCTAGTTAATGGAATAAAAACTTTGAACCATATCAGTTTCCAAAGAAAAAGGCCTTAGGTTCGACTCCAGCCTAACGCGCCAATTATCGTGTATTGACAAATCGAATACATGATTGATTATACCTTAGGATCGTTGATACCAAAATCCGCAAAAACTCGTAACAAATATAGAGGAAAAAATATTTTTATATAAGTTCAGACCCTAAGAAGAGTAAAAACTTATAACCTTAACCTGTTTGGCTGGAGGCCGCTTAAATTAATCAATAGATATATATGGCTTGTACCCGAATGCAATAAGCCATGGTAGAAGGCTAGTCTAACACTCAGCTATTATATGTGGGATATTTGGTTGTGCGTGTGTATGGGGTAGTAGTGGATGTCGTGTAGACAGGTTGATGAGTTGCTCTCGTATGGCTTAGATGCATGTCTTCAGTAAATTAGGAGTTTGCATGGCTTTGATGGCTTTTTCCATGACTTCACCATGGCACTTTCTCACCGTTACAAGGGTCTGTTTAGTTCCTAAAAAGTTTTTCTCAAAAACATCACATCAAATATTTCGACACATGTATTGAGTATTAAATATAGACAAAAAAAATAATTCCATAGTTGGCATGAAAATCGCGAGACGAATCTTTTAAAACTAATTAGTACATAATTAGTCATAACTGCTACAGTAACCTATATGTGCTAATGGGTGTAATTAGGCTTAATAGATTTGTCTCGCGGTTTCCTAACACCCTATGTAAATAGCTTTTTAATTAGTAGCCGAAATAGTCTTACGAGATCCGGTTAAACGTCTGATGTGACACCTAAATCCAAAAATTTTTGAACTAAACAAGCCCTAATGCCGTAGTAGTTTTAAATATAACTGCTACATTACATGCTATGGAATGATGTTGTGTACGATATTTTAGTCAACACTACTCTGATAAATAATTACTCTTCTGTGCTACGTATATATAATTTAGGAGACCATTTAATCTCTCCTAGATTTTGATACAAATTATGGGACCGAGGGAGGCATGGAGCAGAGTTTACGAAGGAGGGTATTTGAGAGTATAATAAGTTAAGAGTAAATTTCAATAAACCTTATATTTTATTGTTAAAGTTACACAAAATTATAGTGGTGGCACATACCCCTATATTTCATGGTCTTATAGCGTCACAAATTGCCCACCCTTATACACATTGACCATAATATTTGAATAAAATTTTGACATATGGATTGCATATGAAAATTTAAAGGGTTGATTGTTTGATTATGGTTGTCGGTTTGAATGTTTGCTACATCAAAAATATCACTACATATATGCTGAAATTGATTGAGATTTAGGTAAGGGTGAGGTTTTGTGAAACATTTATACCATAAAACGTATTATTATGTGACAGAAGTAATAATATGTGTGGTTTTCTACAATCTTAATAATAAAATATGAGGATTTCTAAAAATTACTCATAAATTAATATAACAACTATCACCTTTGTCCAAAATATAAGTATTTTTGACTCGTTATACTCCTTGAAATACTATTTTGACTAATAATATTTATAAATTTATGCTATTTTAAATTAAAATGGCTGTATGTTATAATAGTTTGTTTAATTTTCGTAATCGTTCGCTTTGATTTTTTTTACTAGTAGTTTAAAATATTTGGCTTATTATATTTTGCGACCAATGGAACAGTCAAAAAGACCAACTAACACAACCAACATCCTTCAACGGAGAGACGAAGCTGCGGGGGACCTGCAGTGCTGCCGTGGGCGAAACACGCTATATCGAGGCGACTGGGAGCTGAGTGGACTTGCAGTCTTGCAGAGCCGAAGCGGAGGGGATGGCGGCAGTGCAGTCCCCGGGAATCGGCAACCCCGGCAGCTTCGAGTCCGCCGATGAGCTCGGCCGCCAGACTCTGGAAGCTGCCGAGGAAGCCGTAAACAGGTTCATATCGCGGGAGGCGGCCGTGGATGGCGATTGTGGCGTCTCCGACTTTGCTGGACTGGCAGCTGTGGTCAAGGATCTCATCTTGCTCTGCTCGAACGGCGATGATTATGGCCAACGCGCTAGGTTTTCCTTAGAGGTAAATACTAAATTTTCTTAATCAACATGTTATTGCGTAGTACAAGTTGTGATTGGATTGGGGAATTTGTGGATTTATTTTTTGCCGGGTCGGCCGAAGTTAGGCCGATCAAATTTCATTAAGATTGGGAGTACTTACAAATTTGCAAATCGGAATACGTTGACAATATGCTGTCAGCTGTAGAACAATACAAATTGCATTGTAATACAAAATTTTGTATTTATTGAACCTATAGCTGTAGAACAATGAATGGTTAGTATCCTGTCAGCAAAGTTAGAAGGATTGGGTACAAATTCGAGTATGATCTCGTATTCAGTGAAATAAGTGATGTATAGCCAGAATGTTGTTTTTTAGAGGCCGAATGACAAAAAAAAATCACATTTAAAAATTAATGAGATAATTACCGAAACTCTTTGGCTAGATATATATCGCCACATTTCTCACTTGAAATCAGTTAAATTCTCCATTGTCTAATCCATGTTGCTTTTTGTGCTGCTATTCGATTTCTTTGTTTTCATCTTACCGATTGATCCCCAACCCTTTTGATTTTGCGAGCAATATGTGACGCACATATTCATACATGCCCTCTCTTGAAGCTTTGTGATATATGCTAATTTTTTATCTGACATGTCCTAAAAAAATAGTGTAACATGTGATGTAAAGTGTGAATACAATGGAAGATTTGAGAATTACACTATAATTATATTTTTTTTCAGTGTAAATACATGTCGAACAATTTGACTGTTTGGTGGTGAAAAATGTGGCGCATAAATATAATAGTCCCATAGAGAATTACAATAGATGTGTAAATGATAAGTGAAATATCAGAAAGCTGAGAATTTATGTCGATGTTACAAGAGCAATTACTGAGTGGTTGCAACCAAGATAAAGGAAAATATTCATAATTGTGCAGAATGCTTTCATCACTTAACACTTGGAATTCAATGAAGATTTTCTCTGTCATTGTCACACATATATTATTCAGTATTAAAGTGTGGCTCCTGCTTTATCTGCTATTTGGAAATAAGAAAAGTAATGCTCCACACTTTTTTACAGATATGTGTTGTCTTTGTGAAATCAATGATAATCCTCTTGGGGTTGATGCTCTTCCTGTTTGAAATTATCATTTTGTTTTCAACAGTTCCATTCTTCAATATTTATTCATGGCCATTCTTTCCGTTCAGTATGGAAAAAGGGCATCTCAATCTTAGTAATGACCGTGGTACTACCATTTTATGAATGCAAGTATATTTTACATCTCACTGAAAATATGACACACTATGGAAGACTATACAAATGCAATTTATTAACCTTTATTCAGTACTACTAGTATGTAGGTATTGTTACACTGACCATTATTCTTCGTGCAGTCTGCAATGGGACACCTTGAGGATCAGTTCCGCCAAGTTCTTATTTCAGGCACATACTTTCATCCCCCTGACAATCTCCAAGCATCACTATATGACAGCATTGCCCTGCCTGCCCGATCCTTCTCATTCTCATCAATAACCAACTTGGAAGCTGCCAGATTATCCTCATTCACAGAAAGCTCTAGTGATGGTAGCCCATCGTACTGCACTGAACACAGCAGAGATTCTCTCTCCCTGGAGAAGGTACACATGTATCTCATCGACCCTGAAGCTTCAGTATTGCTAAAGGAGATTGCTGAGCTTATGATGCTTGCTGGACATGCATCAAGATTTTCTCATGTCTACGGTCAAACCCGTAATAGCACATTAATGCAGTGCCTTTGTAGGTTTGGTATTCAGATTGAGCTTAAGAGCTATAATCCAACAGCAGCTTCTTCTGAAATTGGATGCAACACACTAGTATATCTAGATGGACAAAAGGTGGAAATGTGGATCCAAGCTCTCAGAGTCACTGTTGGCACAATACTTCCTGGAGAGCGTCAGGCTTGCACTCAGATTTTTGGGTCCAGCAGCAAGGTGGAAGAAGACTGCTTTGCCAGAGCCACTGCGCCGTTTATTCAACAATTAATCGCATTTGGAAACCTGATAGCCAATGCGAAAGAAAAACAATATGAGAAAGTACCTCTACTCCTACAAATGCATGAGGAATTTGCAAAGCTTAAACCGAGTATAGAAGCTCTCTGGTCTGGTGATGCCAAGGACATGATCAGCAAAGAGGCCAGCATGCTTCTTGACAAGCTTAGTGAAGAAGCGCTTCGTCTACTATTTAAGCTTTCGGGTGAACAGATAAACCATGATGAATCATACGAAAGGATTGTGCTCAACGGCAGTGTCCTGTCGTTTCCTCAGTATACCATGGGTATTATCAAACTGCTTGCTGGTTACAGTGACACACTCAATCTTATTTTACCAGTTGAGGTAGATAGTGACAGTACCGTGACCACAAGCCCCTGGAAGAGCTATTTGCTCACGCTGCTTGCTCGTCTGCAGCTAAATATTGAGGAGAAATCCGAATTTTACAAGGACGAACGCCTGCGTAATATATTCCTAATGAACAATGCAATGTATGTGCTTGAAAAGGCACGGTCTCCGGATCTGAAGATATTATTGGGTGACAATTGGATTGCTGAACAACTTCTCCAGGTGGAACAGCACGCAACAGCTTATCTCCGAGCTTCATGGGCTGGAGCTCTGTTTCATTTGAGAGAGATAGTCCCCAGAGACAGAAAGACACTATCGGTCCATGTGGTCATAGAAAGACTTAAGAACTTCAGTTCAATATTCAGTGAAACAAGCATGCTACAGACGGCTTGGAAAGTTCCCAACCCTCAGCTTCGACAGCACTTGCGCATAGTTATACTACAGCAGGTTATTCTAGCTTATCGGACATTCCTGAAACGGTATGGTCTTTTGAAGATTCCCGCCAAGTCAATAAAATACAGTCCTGATGATATTGAGAATCATGTGTTGGACCTGTTTGAGGGTTAGGAGTGAGCAGGGAACATGCAATTGCCTGGAGAATTGGATGCCGGGCCTCATAATGTCATGCACGAGTAGTAGATAGTATTATAAGTACATTGATCGACAGCAAGTAGGACACAATAACACATTTAACACGGTAATAAAAATACAGCTTATGGTAATTGTGTACATACCACACATGAAACTATGACTGGACTATACATGCGTATCTATGTTATATATGTTCTTGCCTGTACTAATTTCAATATAACAAAGATGTACTATTGCATATCCTATCGTTCATGCGGATTTTATATCACAAAGATGGCTGGGTGGTTGCTCAATCACTTGGCCACGAGGAAGTAAAAATAGCGGAAATTTTACTTTTGAACGGAAATTGCAGAACTTGCTCGTAATGTCGTACAAGAATTGTCCATTCTTACTATCAAGTAGTAGTACGTCCGTTATTTCATTGAAGTGTGCGTCCTGCTCGGCATCGATCTTATCGTGATCGGTAAAAGCAACATTTGCACAGTCCACTCGCACAACTTTATCGAGCATGTTTTGAAGCCAAGTCTATCCTATATCTCTATATCTCTATATCATATCCTTTACTTAAATAAGGATTAAATAAGGAGTAAGTCTCATACTGTGTGATATATTTGACGTATAGCCTCCTCCTCGTCGTTTGCCGCCGCTGCCGCGCCTCTCCCTCCCTCCTCCTCCTCCTCGCCTCCGCGCGAGCGCCGCCACCGCGCCCCTCCCTCCCTCCTCCTCCGGAAACCACGGACGGTGGTGGCGGCGTCTGTTGCCGCACGGAGCTCGCCGGCCGCATAAGCTCGATCTTCCGCCTCCTGGCCCCTCGGCATCTCCCCTCCCCTTGCCGGCCGACGAACTCCCCGGCCTGTCCCCTATCTTCTCTGGCCCAAATCGAGCGACAGCGCAGAGGATGGCGTCTGTCGGGTTAGGGCAGCACTAATGCACTATGCAACCTTGGCATTGTCTTTTTAAGCTTTCAGCTATTGCAGTAGAGAATTTTTGCTTTCTTGGTTACATGGGAGTTTACCTTCATTGTTTCTCACTTTTATTGGAAATTCAGAACTGTATACTGAAAGAGTAGAACCATATACTGAAAGTATCTGACTCAAATTCATAATTCTTCTTGGTATTTTATGGTGGAATGTTGTTTCGGAAGATTTTGGGAATCCCTAAGTGGTAAATGATGGAGTTATGGTTGCTCAAGATGTTTATATGTCGCTAACCCCACGGAGATAAGACTATATTGTAAAAAGGGTGTAGATAAGACTATATATGGGGAGTTTAGTGGAGGAGCTTGAGAGGAAGTCATGTCCTGTAAAGGGCAGTGGTTATATTTAAGATGGTCCACTTCATAGGAGGATTTGGGTGCTTTCATCGTATAAACCAGATAGCCTAGCTACCTCACTGCATGAGGAAATAATATCATCTTGAGCATTTTTTTGTTCTTAGCTTTTCCTGTATTGGAAAGGATCTAGCTTCTGCTTTTCTTCTCCTGCTTGGCTGCCGAATTACGTGGTATGGAATTTCCTGTCTTTTTGACATCACCTAAGAAGTACAAATCAGTAGCTTAGTCTTCAAACTTGTATAGCATATATATTGGATGTGAATAGATGACCTAGATCCATCTTTTCAGCCAACTGCAAAATGCTTCATGCCACCTGTACAATATGTTCTGTATTTAACATATTCTTCTTTGTGGTGTCCCTCCATTTTGTGCAAGTTAATTTCTGTTAACATAGTGATGGTGTTCTTCATTGGATATTTGGATGGTACAGATACGAGGGGACTGGAACGCAAGCTTCGGATATCGGACGAGGAAATTATCTTAGGCAAGTATACAGAGCCATAAATATGTGTGTTTTCATCCTTTTTAATCGAAATCAAAATTAGAGTGCGTATGTGTCTAAAATTTTCAGCCACTGCTTTTTACTAGAAGAGAATTGGAGTGTGTACGTGTCTAAAATAAAGGAAATTAACATATTCACAAGTGTCTCCTTTTAAGTTAGTTGATTTGTTTCCCTTTTTTCGAAGAAGAAAATAAAAGGGGGAAGGGAAGGGGGCCAGATGGAGGAGTTTTTTTTCATGTGTCGCACGACCTTTCACGAGAGCTCCTCCAGTCCAGCGAAGGTTATACCTGTTTTTTCAGATATTACAAATCTATTCTATTAAAATTTTGAATGTTCTTACTAAAATATTATCAGTGGTGACGCGATGGCTTAGGCTTCTTTCTTTCAACACCACGGAGCTAATGCATTTGTTACATTCATTGTTTGAGACAAGGGAATTCAGGTTGCTGCTCTGAAGAAAAATATAATAATGCAAGTCTGATCAATTTGGTGAGGTTCAAAATACATGATCCAGTTGGAGGAAGGTGGCTTACACTATAGATGTTCCTATGTGAAATTAGTGCACTTTTTACAAATGGTGTTTTGTACGCTTTGCCTACTGACTGGTATCTTTAAGCATTTTTCTTCTTTTTTAACTATATAACACTCATATCAGGATAGGGTGGTCTATTTTGAGACTATTCATGTAAAGCACAAGAAGATTTTAATTTTACTTGATTTTCCTTAATGGTATATGCTCTATCAAGGGACTGACAAAATTTTAAAGTTGCAGTAACATGTGGGGTATTACATTTTTGTGCTTGATTGAACCAATATATCTCTTTTTTTAATCCACCTTGGCGGCATGAGCCAATTGCAATAGGTTTGTACAAGTGTTTCTGATTGCAATCATTCCATATCCTGATACATATTGGATAACATTTTATAGTCTATGTATATCTAATTTTCAGGATCACGATTTGGAGAAGCGTTTCAAGAACCTGCTTCATTTGTTGCCATACGGCCATTGTTTGAGGTACATCCTTTTCTCCTTGATCATGAGCACATAAGAAAACACAGAGCAGAATCCTGCAAAATTGTTTCTACCTCTTATGGAACTTTCAAGAAGAAAGCTAGAGAACAGGTTCACTACTTGTCTTAGCCCTTGTTATAAATACTGACCCTTGCATCCCAGCTACTAGATATAATTGTGGGTAAGCCACTTGAACAAAGCAGTTGCCGCATGATTAACAACATCCCCTTTCTCCATTTCAGGGTTGGATAATGTCACCACACATGGCAAAAAACTTTCAGGTACACCCATTACTCATTCACTTGATTTTTTCTCCCATTTTGGTTGTGCTCCCGATGATCCTTTAACTCAGGTTTGTTTACAGCGACATCAATGGTGCATCAGTCTGAACATGTACCGTATAGAAGCTGGGGTTGAGCATGTGCTTCTCTGTCCAGTTCAAAACTAATAGGCCTACCAGGTGCTCGAGATAATGCCTCGTTTCAAGATCAAATTGCGACTACTACTTTGTTGTCTGCTCAAATACTCTTAAATCCGCCAAACCACTCGGCCATATCTTCTGATGTTGTTCCTTATCTTGCCCTTTGTTGGCAACTCGGTATATCAGGAGGGAGAATTGAAAAACTTTTTTTATGAGGGTATTATTCCTATATTTCCCTGACATATGCTTGTATTCTGCAGAAATATATACCCAATTACCAGAACAATCATGCCCAGCGTCTCGCTCTATACCACGTCTGCGTGAATCTCCCCGTCATGATTTCATCATGTCACACCTTCAAATTCATGGGGCCGAGGAGCACTCTTCTGCTCTGAAATTCCTCGTCGACGTACATCTACATGGACTGGTGTCTGGTGAGAATTTCCCAAGGCTCAGATCCACTTTTTTTTTTACTGAACTGCTTGGAGCGTCTTACTGTCCCTTGCATGAGTTGTTCCTCATCTATTGTGTAAAAGACTGTTTGAGAACAATAAACATGAGAGTAGAAAGAAGGGAATCATATGTAGATTCTGTATGTATGGTCTGCCTCCAAAACCGGTGCTCCTATTTGGTAACCTTCTTTGCTGTAATTCTTAATTGTAATTTTGAACTACACAGTTGATGGTGGTGAGTTTGTTTCTGTTAGATAGTTAAGATATTGTGAGAGCTGTAAGCATGAGTCGTAAGCATCAACTTGTACTTCACGCATTGTGTGCAGGGTTGAACTCTGGAGCAAAAAAAAACAGGTGGTGTACAACCTTGTCAAAGGCACCAGGTGCTCCATTGTTTGTTTACAGGAAACAAAGCTTGCCACCATTGATTCTAGCATGATAGCTGCCATGCTTGGACAAGATTTCACCGATTATTTTGTCTATCTACCAGCGGATGGCACACGGGGAGGGGTTCTTATTGCGGCTACGGACAGGAAATATTGCCTAAGCAATGAGGACAGGGGCACTCACTTTGTCTCGGCGACTGTCACGGTGAAAGAAAATGGCTCCCAATGGAGCATAACAGGTGTCTACGGTCCTCAATTAGACAGTGAAAAAAGAGTTTTCCTTAATGATCTAAAGCAGGCAAAACAAAGAATGTTGCAAAAATGGATTTTACTAGGTGATTTTAACCTCATCATCGATGAAAATGATAAGAACAATTCCAACCTTAACAGGAGATGATGCGTGCCTTCCGCTCTGCCATAAATGACATGGAGGTCCTGGAATTAAAAATGAGCGGTCGTCACTACACTTGGGCGAGCTAGTCCGACAATCCAACACTTACAAAAATTGACAGGGTCTTCTGCTCGCCTCAGTGGAACCTTGATTTCCACAATTGTCACCTTCAAGCGATCTCCACCCTCACCTCCGACCATTGTCCCCTCCTCCTATCCGTAGAATTGGGAACAAAAAAGAACACGCTTTTTAGATTTGAAAATTATTGGTTAAAGCATCCTGACTTCTAGTTGGTGGTTCAGTCTGCTTGGAACAAACAAGTGAGGACGACAGATGCGGTTAAAAAACTACACATCAAGCTAAACAGGACGGCTAAAGCTTTGCGAAAATGGAACAGGTACATAGTGGGAAGTCTAAAACTGCAAGTGGCCATTGCCGGGGAGATCATCTATAGACTCGACTTAGCACAAGAAGATAGACAGCTCTCAAGAGAAGAGCTTGATTTCAAAAAAGAAATCAAACTGAAGCTCCTGGGACTTGCCGCTTTGCAAAGAACGCAGGCAAAGTAAAGGGCCAGACAGGCATGGTTGAAGGAAGGTGATGCTAATACCAAATTCTTCCAACTCAGGGCCAGCTCTCGCAAGAGAAAGAATTTTATCCAGATGCTTCAGACAGAGGATGGGATGGCCTTCTCACATGCTGATAAAGAGATGGCTATCTTTGACTTCTTTTCCAATCATATTGGACATGCACGAGACCGCAGCATTTCCATTAACCTCCAGGAAGTGCTAATCACACAGACGGACCTCAGTGATCTCGATTGCTCCTTTACCCAGAAGGAAATTCAGAATGCAGTCTTCCAAACACGTCCTGAGAGTGCGCCCGGCCCGGATGGTTTCACAGAGGAATTTTACAAAAAATGTTGGGAGATCATAAAAGATGATTTCACAGAAGCAATTAATCAGGTCTCTCAGCTGCACTCAGATAGCTTCCACCTTCTCAACTCAGCGCATATCATCCTGTTGCCAAAGAAAAATGATGCGGTGAGGGTGGGCGACTTCCGCCCCATAAGCCTTATCCATTTCTTTGGGAAGGTGTTCTCCAAGCTCTTGGCAAATAGGCTCGCCCCAAAACCTGCAGATTTGGTTGATTTCAACCAAAGTGCCTTCATCAAAGGAAGAAATATCCAAGACAATTTCCTCTACGTCAACAATCTGGTAAAAGAGCTGCATTCTTCGAAGACCCCTTCTCTCCTACTGAAGCTAGACATTCAAAAGGCTTTTGACTCAGTCAATTGGCCCTACTTGCTAGACCTCCTCCGTCGGATGGGCTTTGGCCCAAAATGGATCGACTGGATCATTGCCATTCTAAACAGATCCACCTCCAAGGTTCTCCTCAACATTGTAGCAGGAATAAGAATTCACCATGAGCGAGGACTTCGTCAGGGAGATCCGCTATCGCCGATGCTCTTCATCCTTGCCATCGAGCCTCTCCAAAAAATCATGACAAAGGCACAACAATCTGGGTTGCTCCTCCCATTGGCTAGGTGGACAGCGAAGATCAACATCTCCCTTTATGCAGACGATGCAGTTATCTTTGCACACCCATACAAAGAAGAAATACAAACCATACAGGACATCTTGGAGCGTTTTGGCAGGGCCACAGGTTTGATCACAAATCCCACCAAGAGCGAAGTCTACCCAATTCGTTGTGAAGAGTTGGATTTGCATGACATCCTCTCTCCGTTTCTAGGTCTCATCAAGTCATTCCCCTGCAAATACCTGGGCCAGCACCTCCACATCAGAAAATTAAAAAAAAAACAGGCGAACAGACTACCGAATTGGAAAGGTCGCCTCATGACAAAAATAGGCAGACTTACCCTCATCAACTCGACTCTCTCCGCGTTGCTGGTCTATTACATGACCGCCTTTCCCCTCAAGAAATGGGCAATCAAGAAGATGGATAAAATTAGGCGTAGCTTCCTTTGGACAGGTACTGATCAAGCTCATGGAGGACACTGCTTGGTTAACTGGAAAAGAGTTTGCCGACCAAAAAACATGGGCGGGCTCGGAATCAAAGACTTTGAATTATTTGGAAGGGCGCTACGACAGAGATGGTTGTGGTTCCAATGGACCTCGCCTGACAGACCATGGGTCGGTATGCAGGTGCCTTGTGATACAGTTGACAAAGAGCTCTTCAGCGCCTCCACAATCATTCACCTAGGGGATGGACAAAAGGCCAAATTTTGGAACGACAGGTGGTTACAGGGCCAATCGCCCAAAGAAATTGCACCAAAACTATTCATGCTTGCAACAAGAAAAAACAGAACAGTCCAACACGAACTTCAAAATAATAATTGGCTGTGAACCCTGCGAAAGATCAACTCCACGGAACAGGTCCAAGAGTTCGTGATCGTCTGGCAGATGATACAACAGATACAGCTAGATGACGGTGTTGAAGACACTATTACCTGGAGATGGACTAACTCAGAAATTTATTCGGCCAGCTCGGCGTACAGGATCCAGTTAGAAAGGAGTATATTGGACAGCAGGTTCCAAATGATTTGGAAAGCACGAGCAGAAAACAAATGCAGGTTCTTCACCTGGCTCGTGGCGAAAAAGAAGATTCTAACAGCGGACAAACTATAGCGAGGATGCCCTAACAACGGAACATGTCCAATGTGCGGCACTGAGGATGAGACAATGCAACACCTCATCATGGACTGCTCCTTTGCTAGACAGGTCTGGAATTCGGCTGCAAGGCGCTTAGGCATGCAAATACAGGACACAAGATAATTCCAAGGCGATTTCCTTCAATGATGGAAAGAAAGTAGAAGACTTGCTCCAAAAGAACTGAAAAGACACTTTGATGGAGCGATAGTATACAACACCTGGGCCATTTGGTTACAGCGCAATGACAGAATTTTCAACAACATTTACGAGTCGGCAGAACAGGTGGTAGATAGAGCAAAGGAGCTTTTTCTTTCGAGGGAATTAGCCTTATCTCTTGATTAGACTCCTCGTGGGGGCATTAAAGTTGTCCTTCTGTTGTAAATCTCTCTCCCCCTCATTCTGTGGCATGTCTGCTCTCTCCGGTTTCTTTTGTAACCTCACTCGGTTCTACTCTTATGGCTATGACCTTTCCCTCTTCTATTAATTGAATGGCAGAGTTCCTGCCTTTTTCCCTCAAAAAAATAATTAAGTTAGTTTGCTGATATTATCCAATGTAATCTAGGGTTAGTTGCTCCTCCTTGACCTACACGCAATGTAACAAACTCTGTATCTTCCTAGCCGGTTGATGGCCTATATTAACACGTACAGCGGCCTCTACGGAGGTTCAAAGTTTCCTGCACATCTGAGTTCCTATATGGTATCAGAGCCACGCTATCTCCAGTAGATCGATCTATCCATGGCTAGCTCGTCTACAGCTTCGGCGGTGAATCCACTCGTCGGTCTTCAAGTTATGGAGAAGCTGAACAAACAGAACCACACTCTATGGCAGGCGCAGGTTCTGTCTGCCATAAGGGGCGCGCGCCTTGAGGGGTATATCACCGGCCCGAAGGTGGCACCAGACGCCACTGCCACCACCAAGGAAGGAGAACGCATCGTCACCAAGCCAAACCTGGAGTACGATGAATGGATGGCAACTGACCAGCAGGTTTTGTGCTATCTGTTCTCATCTCTATCAAAGGAGGTGATGAGTCAAGTCGCCGGCGAGCGGACGGCGGCGGCATGGAAGGTGATCACCGACATGTTCTTCACCAGGACGCGCACGCGAGCCATCAACATCCGGCTTGCGCTGCAGACAACAAAAAAAGGAGGCTCCACTGTTGCTGAATATTTTGGCAAGATGAGAGCCCTCGGCAACGACATGGTCACTGACGGCAAACCACTTGACGAGGAGGACCTCATCGCCTACATCATCGACGGTTTGGATGAAGAATTTAATCCTGTTGTTTCAGCTATTGTTGCTAGGGTAGAACCCATCTCTGTTTTAGAACTCTATTCGCAGCTCTTAAACTTTAAGAGTCGCATGGAGATGCAACACAAAACCAGCTACTTTGCCTCATCTGCCAACTCGGCAAGTCGAGGCAATTGTGGAGGACGTGACCGTGGCGGTGCCAACCGAGGTCGCGGAAACCGCGGTGGTCGGGGTCGCGGAAACCGCGGCGGTCGGGGTCACGGCAATGGAGGTGCCGGCTTTGGAGCTGGCGTAGGACGCGGCAACACCAACAACTCAGGACCCCTTCCAAGGTGCCAGGTGTGCTTGAAGATTGGACGTGTTGCGTCCGAGTGTTGGCATCGCTTTGATGAAGACTATGCTCCCGATGAGAAGAGTGTTGCAGCTGCTGTCAACTCCTATGGGGTAGACACAAATTGGTACATCGACACGGGTGCAACGGATCACGTTACGGGAGAACTTGAGTAGTTGACCGTACGTGAGAAGTACAAGGGCAATGAGCAGATCCATACCGCAAGTGGTTCAGGTATGCAAATCAGTCATATTGGTCATTCAACTATTCAAACCCCTAGTCAAAATTTGCATCTTAAAAATGTTCTCTATGTAAAGCTAAGAAAAATCTTATATCTGCTTATCGCCTTATCCTTGATAATGCTGCCTTCTTAGAATTATATTCTAATTATTACTTTGTAAAGGATCTGGTCACGAGGAGCACTCTTCTTGAAGGGAAAGGTCACAAGGGGCTATATCCACTTCCAGTCACATCCTCCCGCAAGCAAATTCTTGGTGTAATAAAGCCGTCCTATGAGAAATGGCATAGTCGCTTAGCGCATCCTTGCTTTTCCTATAGTAGCAAGAGTCATTAGCAACAATAAACTTCCTTGTTTAGCTAGAACAAATAAAGAGTCGGTTTGTGATTCATGTCGAACAGGCCAAGAGTCATCAGTTGTCATATCTAGTATCTATTAGCAAGTCAAATTTTCCGTTGGAACTTGTGTTCTCAGATGTTTGGGGTCCAGCTCCCACCTCTGTTGGAGGCTATAAATATTATGTTAGCTTCATAGATGATTATAGCAAGTTCACATGGATCTATTTGCTTAAATATAAATCTGAGGTTTATCAAAAATTTCATGAGTTCCAAGCACTTGTTGAGAGACTATTTGATCAAAAAATTATAACCATGCAAACCGGTTGGGGTGGAGAATATGTAAAACTTCACTCATTCTTTACAAAATCTGGCATTAGTCATCATGTCTCGTGCCCTCACACACACCAACAGAATGGTTCCGCCAAGCGTAAACACCGACATATTGTTGAAGTTGGTCTATCGCTTTTGGCCCATGCCTCCATGCCTTTGAAATTTTGGGATGAAGATTTCCTTGCGGCAACCTACCTCATAAATCGAACCCCTACCAAAACTATAGAATACTCGAACCCCTTAGAGTTTATTTTCAAAATCAAACCTGAATATTCATTTCTTCAGGTCTTTGGATGTGCTTGTTGGCCGAATCTCCGCCCATACAATTCCCACAAACTTCAATTTCGATCAAAACAATGCATATTCCTTGGATATAGTCATATGCATAAGGGGTTCAAGTGTCTTGACATCGCTTCTGGGCGTGTCTACATATCTAGGGACGTTGTGTTTGATGAAACCAATTTTCTCTTCACGAAACTTCACTCAAATGCCGGTGCTCGTCTTCAAGCCGACATATCTCTGTTGTCGCCTCATCTTTTTGATCCTCAAATAGGTGCAAATGGGGGTGCGAATTTAAATGGCCAAATGGCTGATAATAATGCACCTGGACCTACTGATGTGTTTGCTGAAAGTTTCACAGGAAATAACACAGATATTGAGGAAAATTCGTCAGATGATCATGAGGCTGTCAGGGAGACTTCTGCCGGAGCACCACATGCTGATGGAGAGAATTCCGCCGGCTCACCACATGCGAGCACAAACTCCGAAGAAATTTTGGCTGGGGAGAGTTCACCCGGCAGCTGCTCGCGTGCGCGTGTGCATGCGCAATCTGACGTGGTCGGCAGCCTGGCGCAAGAGGATGCTGCTGTGGGATCTTCTGCGGATGGAGCACCTACGTCCGGATCTTCTGTGCCTGTGACTAGGTCCGGATCTTCTGCGCCTGTGACTAGATCTACTGTGGATGCAGTTCCCTCTCCTGTGGCCACATGACCGCACACTCGTCTTCAAAGTGGGATTCGCAAGGCAAAGGTATATACTGATGGAACTATTAAATATGGGTGTTTTACGTCTACAGGTGAGCCTCAAAATTTGGAAGAAGCCTTTAGTGATAAACATTGGAAAGAAGCAATGGATGTTGAATATATGGCATTAATGAAAAATAAACATTGGCATTTAGTTCCACCAAAATCAGGAAGAAATCTTATAGATTGTAAGTGGGTGTATAAGATTAAGAGAAAGTCAGATGGCAGTCTAGACAGATATAAAGCTCGTTTAGTTGCAAAAGGCTTTAAGCAAAGATATGGCATAGATTATGAGGATACTTTTAGCCCAGTGGTGAAAGCAACTACTATTAGAACTGTATTGTCTATAGCAGTATCTAGAGAATGGAGTCTTAGACAACTTGATGTTCAAAATGCTTTCTTGCATGGTGTATTAGAGGAGGAAGTTTATATGAAACAACCACCTGGGTATGTGTCTAAGACCTCACCAGATTATGTATGTAAGCTAGATAAAGCTCATTATGGCCTCAAACAAGCCCCGAGGGCATGGTACTCCCGTCTCAGTGCAAAGTTGTGTGATCTTGGCTTTAAACCATCAAAGGCAGATACGTCTCTCTTCTTCTATAACAAAGGCAGTATCACTGTGTTTGTATTGATTTATGTGGATGATATTATTGTTGCTAGTTCAACACAGGGAGCTACTTCAGCCTTGTTGCATGATCTCAAGCAAGATTTTGCTTTAAAAGATCTTGGAGACTTGCACTACTTCTTGGGTATAGAGGTCAACAAGGTACGCGATGGTATTCTGTTGACTCAAGGAAAATATGTTGCTGATATATTGAAAAGAGTAGGTATGAGTGATTGTAAACCAGTAAGTACTCCTCTGTCAGCTAGTGAAAAATTGTCTCTTCATGAAGGAGATTTGTTAGGGGCGCATGACTCATCGTAGTATAGAAGTGTTGTTGGAGCTCTTCAATATTTGACTCTGACAAGAGCAGATATTGCATATTCAGTGAACAAAGTTTGTCATTTTTTACATGCTCCTACTACAGTGCATTGGTCAGCTGTTAAGCGTATTCTTAGATATATAAAACATACCGATGATTTGGGATTGAAAATTGGTAAGTCATCATCTATGTTAGTCAATGCATATTCTGATGCAGATTGGGCTGGAAGTATAGATGATAGGAGGTCCACTGGAGGTTTTGCAGTATTTCTGGGTTCAAACTTGATATCTTGGAGTGCCCGTAAACAGGCTACAGTGTCTCGCTCTAGCACAGAATCAGAGTATAAGGCTCTAGCAAATGCTACAGTAGAAGTGATGTGGGTACAAACTTTGCTTCAAGAGCTTGGAGTAAGTGCATGCGCCTAGAGCGGCCCGACTATGGTGTGATAATCTTGGAGCTAAGTATCTTTCTTCAAATCTTGTATTTCATGCAAGAACTAAGCATATAGAGGTTGATTTTCACTTTGTTAGAGAACGAGTTTTACATAAATTGTTGGAAGTAGAATTCATCTCTTCTGAAGATCAAATTGTTGATGGGTTCACTAAGCCATTGACAGAACGGCAAATGCACATGTTTATACACAATCTGAACCTAGAACGGTTTAGATTGAGGGGAGGTGTTAGATAATTAAGATATTGTGAGAGCTGTACGCATGAGTCGTACGCATCAACTTGTACTTCACACATTGTGTGCAGATAGGAGGAGATAATTAAGTTAGTTTGCTGATAATTATCCAATGTAATCTAGGGTTAGTTTCTCCTCCTTGACCTACACGCAATGTAACAAACTCTGTATCTTCCTAGCCGGTTGATGGCCTATATTAACACGTACAGCGGCCTCTACGGAGGTTCAACGCTTCCTGCACATCTCAGTTACTATAGTTTCCACTATTTCATCTTGTAATTCTCTATTTGAAGCAAAATAAAAGCTTTTTTTTGCTGTGTATGTTTCCACTGGCTTGATGATCGAGGATATATGACTTGTATCTTGTTTCTGGAAAAAAAAAATATGTAAAGTTGGACTTCATGGCCTTTGGATGCAGTGCTGCACAAAGGATGAGCCAAATTGTAAAGAGCACGGGCCGGCATGGTTGGCCCATCTAGAGGACTTGAACGTGTCTTTTGTTTCTCAATCATATTAACATCACTTTGGTTTGATTGGTTTTGTTTTCAGCAATACAATTATCTATCTTTTTGTTAGTAATCCGAAAATTATCTTATCTTGTGCATTGCAGTGTATATTTTTGTTTATTTGAACTATTCTAAACCGTAGCGTTAGCACGGACAAATTAGGGTAACAAAGTGTATTTGACTAAAAGACAACGACAACTTTAAAAGGAAGAACAATTCTTGTGCGATGGTAATTTGAAGAACGCAGGTTTGTCAATACTATTTGTAAAAGAACGCGGGTTTGTCAATGGCTATTTGTAAAGTCAATAACATATCAGCAGTAGAATTTGTTTATTTTTAATTAATATATATTGCCTTATCCCTATCTTTGGGACTTAATATTGATTTGAATAGACCAATCAATAGTGTAACATGCATGAGAGCAAATTAAACACATCCCAATTTGTAAAGGCAAAATTAGACCTGTAGCATCAAAAATTACCGTTTTTGGTTTTGTAGCACTGAAAGATCGCAATTTACTTTAGCATCCAAATCTCCTCTCCGTTCCCATGCCAAGCATTCCATCGTTTACCTCCCGTTTTCCGTTTTCCAATACGCTGGCCTGTCTTCTCTCTGCTCCCATCTCGAGAAGACTAACGAGAGATCAACCATAGCAGATGAAATCCTCATCAATCGTCCTGGCCGCCCCTCTTTCGGCTAGCTCCCACTGCAGCGGCGACATTCCAGCAACAGACATTGCAGTGCCGGCCAAATGAACTACTGGCATTCCAGCAAGGATTAAACTAAACTTATGTCAGTATAATGATCAAAGTGAACTTGATCAGAATTGATCCGAAGCACTCAAGCACCTGCATTCGTAGGAAATCATATCCAAGCATATTGCAAGGACAAATTACAAGGCATGGGCACAGTACTTCTGTACTCTGTAAAGCTACATATTCTATCATCTGGTACATAATTAGTATAATTCTAATGAGCTATCTAGGGTGAGGAAAGTGGTGTCACCAGCGATCGGAATGATGACGAAGTCTGAGGGTGGACAAATACGACGAGGCCACCGCCACGGCGCCGCCGCTGCCCGCGGTAGGGGAGGACGGGGACGCTGCAGCCACCGAACATGGGTGAGTTCGTTTCTGTTTTGCATAGTGATCAAGAATAAGATCGATCTCCCGTTGTTAGTCTTCAACATGAAGGGGGAAACGGAGGGGATAGACGGAGTGCTCGGTACAAGAACGGAGAGAGGATTTGGATGCTAATAAAGTAAACTGAGATTTTTTGGTGCTACAAAATCAAAAGCAGTAACTTTTGATGCCACACATCCAATTTTGGGTAAGACTCGAGTACAATATTATACTTAACCCGGCTCCGCTGCTTTCAGGGAAGGACTCGAGCGTTGAGCTTCATCTTGTGTGTAGTCATTGCTCTCCCGAGGGCGGTGAGGGCAATGAGTGTTTCCTTCTCTTTTCAGCTTGGCTCTTGCCCGGTTGGTTTGCCCTAGTGGGGTTTGGCATCACCGGTTTTATTTTATGCTTCATGCTTATTTTATTTGAGACATCCACTGCTATACTTATGTGTTGTATGTTGGGACTTCGGACCCTATTATGTCTTATACCTCGCTATAATTTATCCTTGTGGTACTTGCTATGATTATAATTGTTTGCGATAAAAGTGCGAGGCTAGTCGCAATGTTGAGGACTAGCTAAGCATGAGTACAAGTTTTGATCGTTTGAGATAATCGGGGATAGCGCTTTAGATCGAGTCACTGGGGTATGCTTTTGACCGCCGTCTTCGTGTGGTTGACGGGCATATGACGTATTTATGTGTGTATGGATCCACTTCTCTAATAATATGTGGTGGTCGAGTTGGGCACTGGTGGTATAATACTCGGGGTGTCCACACATATACCCTATAACTCTCTAGATTTACCCAAATCATCCCTTCCCTCTCTCCGACCTCCCATAATACTAGATCCAGATCTGGTTCACCAATCACGGCGCGGCACCCGCAAGTTGATGGCGGCGACGGCTCCGACGTCCACTGGCGGCACCTCACGTCGTCGTCGTCAACGATGACGACCTGTCTGTATCGCCGTCAACAACGACACCCCGGCAACGGCGCTCCCCCCTCCCGTGCCCGCCGTCGACGTCAGCCACCCTGACTAGCGACGGCGAGGCCATGCCATACTGCCGTAGACGATGTCGCCCTCCCTCCCTGCGCTCGTACGCCAGTGACCTCGCCACCTGATGCCTTCCACGGTCTGCGCCGTCCTCACCTCCCCGCCGCCTCGACGACCTCCCCGCGTCGTGTCGTTGACGGCGAGCTCCCCACATCATTGTCACCTCTATTGAAATCCTCTTTTCTGTCCTTTGTCACATCATTACACAATAGGATAGGATATGTGTTCAATCAATTTCTTTCTCAATCATAGATATATATTAAATTTGTGTGTATTTAAGACACACTAATGTCACCTATATTTAAATGCTCTCTTGTGTCCATGGTCACATTATCACACAATAGGGTATGTGTTCAATCAATTTCTTTTTCAATAAAACACATGCATTAAATTACTGCATATCTAAGGACACCATTGTCATATCTATTTAAGTACCCTTCCATGGTCACAACACAAAGTAATCACCTCCACAGTGCACAAGTACACACCCCGGCAACAGTGAGCCATGATGGCCAGCAGACTCCTCACCGCTGTCGCCATCATCGCAGTCTATGTCGCTGCCACGGCACCAATAGCCACGGCGATCATCAGAGGCCGGCATCCGATCAAGGACATCAATGATCCACACACCCAAGAGCTCGGCCAATGGGCGGTCTCGGAGACCAACAAAGTGAAGCCGAGCAGCCCGCTCACGTTCAGCAAAGTCACCAGCGGCAAGGAGCATTATGCGTTCAGCACCATGGAATACATCCTCCACATCGACGCGTCTAGAAACGACGTGATCCACAGCTACACGGCTGTGGTGATCGAGGAGGCGGCCAAGCTACGCAAGCTCTTCTCCTTCAGGATGAACCACAGCTGATCGCTCTTGCATGCACGAGACGGCGGATCCTCCAAAATAAAGTTCTTGTTGATGAGCTAGCTAATGCTATTTATGATGTGATCCTGTGTGGGTGTTGTATCCATCCGTGTATTGTCACATCAAATGAGAGGCAAATTTGTTCTGATCGTAATCTGCAATTTTAAAATGAATGGATAATGAAACTGTTCATGCAACTTCATTACTCCTGTCTATCTTCTTGTTCTGCCAAACTATATTGGAAGCGAATGTCTAAAGCGCAAATTAGAAGCAGATCCTTTGGGGAAGAATTTCATTAAGATAAAACCAATTGTCCGACGCTATCATCTGTGGTCTGCTGATTTAATTAGGTCAGGCCCATTTAATCAAATAAAACTCCAATGCCCACATTAGTGCTAAATAATAATACCATAACGAAAACCAACAAAAAAAAATTGCAGCTAGCCAGGACGAGTCATACGGAGTTACGGACATGACCATTCAGTTTATGCTGAACATAACTTACACGGCTGTAATGGGCTAGTGATGACATCAGCTCAATGAAGTCTACATGCCTAAGACCGGCGATCTCAGACAGAAAGCCTCTCAGCTGAGTTCTTCCTGTAGACATGCTTTGCTCATGTACTGCATTTTTTTTTTATCTTCGGACCGGTGATCTTGCATGCCCAAGACCTCTGGATGAGCAGGCATCTGAACCTCCATCCCTCGCGAGTACTTAAACGGGTAGATGGGTAATTAAGTTTTTGGGTACACATTCTTCGCGTGACTGCTCCTCTCGGTTCTGAGTTCTAACTACTGCGACTACTTCCTGATGATGATGAATGGCAACGGTGGTGCTAGAGGGAATGGTGACAGCGGTGCTGGAGGGAGTGGAGCTGCTGGCGGGAATGGCGGTGCTGCTGGGGACAACGACGCTGATGACAATGGATCTGGGTCAACTACTTCTCGTTTCTCCAACGGGTATGTGTTTTTAATCCTTCTTGTGTTCAACATGTTCTGCCATGTGATTTCTGGTATCATCTTAATATCTAGCAGTAGCACTAGCAAAACTCTCGTGTTCATGATGATTAATTTTGTCATGAATTTATATATTAAAATATGCCGAATTTTGATTAGATTCCCAACAAAATCAGATAAGAGAATATCAATCCCATATGGTATTTGTCCTGGAAGATGATATTTCCAAAGTTTTCTTAGCTCTCCTTGGGATAAGGAATAATTAACTTATCGAGCATGTTTTGAAGCCAAGTAATTTCATAGGAAAAAAAATGATGAAATGTAGTAAGAAATGATATCTTCCACCATTGAGTAAACATTGCAGCAACCCGCCATTGAGATTACCAGATAGGCGTAAGAAAAACGATCATCCACCAATATCGATCATCGAGCAAAATCATTCATTCTGGTGCCGTGGGCGACCGAATCAACTCACTTGGACACCATGAATGAATAAGTGAAATCCAACGAACAATTCATCGAAGAACAAATTGATCGGCTTCTGCGAAAGAACGGTCTCCTCCCACCCAGTGGCAGTGAAGTGTAGTGATGTCGCAAGACGTTATGAAAAGGGACCTGAATAGGTTGATCATAATTTCAAGCGGCCTAAAGTAGCAAGTTTTCCTCTCTTTTCTCTTCTCTTTTTTTAGGGGAAAAGTAGCAGCAAGCTGACGAACCAAACGTGCCATATATTTTCTGCCTGCCCTGTTTTAGTTGGAGGAGGCTCTGTTCGCTGCCTGCGGCCTGCCCTATTTTCTCCAAGACAAGCGTCACAAGCACTATGCTCGCCACGATGTCTCCTCTCCCGCCGGCGCTCTGACTATCAGAGTGGGGATGAATAAATAAATGTTTATTTTGGGACTGACGAGTAACAATTCTGTGATAATAAAGTGGAAAAAAAATGTCATGTTGCATTCCCATAAAACCGGAAAAAGTGTCACATTTCCGGATCCAAATTACTCATATTTCACAGCCCATATAAGGCCCATTAGTATAAGAGGCCAGGTCGGCCTCTTATAGGATACTGGGTCCATTACGATTACCAATCAAGCCAGTTCAGTGGCTGCCTGGCCGGTGGGTCCCACGAAAACTCAAACCCAAACCCCCAAATCTCCTCCCGTTTCCCTCTCCCCGATTCAATTTCATACCTCTCTCTCTCTCTCTTCCCCGAAACCACACCCCATCTCCGCGCCTCCTCCCCTCCCCCAAATCATGTCGCCCGCCGCGGCCGGCGCCGGAGAGAAGAGGCGCCTGGAGATCGAGGTGGCGCACGTGCTGAACGACTGCCGCGCCTCCCTCGCCGTGCACCCGCGGAAGCTCCGGGAGCTGGCCGCCCTCCGCTCCAACCCCTCCGCCGGCGGCAGGTTCCTGCCGGCCTTCTGCACCGCGCTGACCCCGCTGTTCGACCTCGCGAAGCGGTGCCCCGCCGCCGACCGAGTCGCGCGCTTCGTCGCCGCGTTCGCATCAGCCTCCGCCTCCGCCTCCGCGGCCGGGGACGGGGGCGGCGACGGTTTCCTCGAGGGTTTCCTCAGATTCCTCCTCGCCGCCTCAGCCGCCGCGCACCGCCCCGCGCGCTTGCGCTCCTGCCAGATCATTGCTGAGGTGAAGGGAGGGAATTTCTGGTTTTATTTACTCCATTTGCTACCGAGATTTGCTTAATTTTGTATACGATGTCAATGTTGTGTTTAACCCTGCTATTCCGGGCATAAATGTATTATGTGCCTACTGTGTTATGCAATACTGCAAAATTTGAGCTAGGGAGTGCAAAATATCCTATATTTCGAATTTTTTAGGGGTATCTACTGCAATTTCGTTTAAGGGACCCTATAGTTTCAGTAGTTTTTACTTCAGAATTCATATTGTGTAGGGGGTAGGGGGGGGGTGTTTCACTTTGACTTGCACTGTTGCTGAATTACTAACATTTGAATTCTTCACATAGATTATAATCCGCTTGCCGGATGATGCTGAGGTGAGTGATGAGATTTGGGATGAAGTGATAGATGGCATGAAGACTCGCGCTCAGGATAAAATCCCTGGAATTCGTGTCTATGCTGTGCGTGCATTGTCTCGCTTTGCGAGTGATGGGGAGGATAGTGACATCGTTGATCTTTTTCTTGAGACCTTAAAAAACGAACAAAACATTGTAAGTTATATCATTTTGATAACTTCACCTCTTATGAATGTTGGATTTGCTATTGTTATATCTCATTAGGGATTACTCCATGTGTGAAGGAGGTACGGAAATCAATAATTTTGTCTCTTCCACCGTCAAATGCTACACTGGAGACTGTCATTGAATCAACGCTTGATGTGAGTGAGTCAGTCAGGAGAGCAGCATATTGTGTGCTTTCGACTAAATTTCCCCTACAAAGTCTTAGGTGAGTAGTCCTGTCCACAGGCACTGGATGTCTAAATGACTGCTGTACCTGAATGGAATGAACAGTTTAATACTATATGAGTGAATTGATGATTTCTTCTTTCATTTCAGCATCAAGCAGAGGACAAGTCTCCTTCACAGAGGTCTCTCTGATAGGTCTGCATCAGTGAATGGTGAATGTCTGAAAATGCTGAAGGACGAGTGGCTTACGAAGTATTGTAGTGGAGATGTCATCACGCTTCTCAGGTTTCTTGATGTTGAGACTTATGAGGCGGTTGGGGAAACAGTAATGGGGGTGCTTATAAAAGATGGTTCTGTGCGTGTGAAAGATGGGCAGACTATTAGGCAGTATATCACTGCAAATACTAAGGATGAAGGTAAAAACTAAACAGAACCATGATTATTTCCATAGTTCTGCACATTTCTTATTATGCCCATCTCTTTGTGGTAAAATCTGAATATCTGACTATAGGCCATGCAACAACACTTCTATAAGTACCAAAATCTAAAAGATAATGGTGACATCAATGCACTGAACAGAACATGATTTTTCTTTTCTTTTCTTTTTCTTTTTTTTTTTGCTTGATCTGTTCAGGCATACTACTGACTAAAAGTATCTATTTATCAGTTGTTCGATTAGTTATCCATATGACTATTTTCAATGGTCATCTAGTCATATCTCTTTGGCCAGATAGCTCCTGGGTGTAGAGGCTATCTAATTTTCACTACTGTAAAAAAACTAGTCATATCTTTTTTTTTTTCCTTCTATTTGTTGATGTCACTATTTGTACAACAATTACAGCAGAAAAGGTTTCCAATATTCAGCTTATGGATGCTGAGGTTGCTCTCTACTGGAAAATTATGTGCAGGCATTTGCAAGCTGAAGCTCAGGTAAGCATTGTACTTTAAATTTCATGCGTGTTATATTTGTTGTACATGATACTCATACAAGAATAGGATGTACATATAATCATCATTGCTTATGAAAATGACAATTGTGGCTTATGCATGGTGATTTCTCCTGGACCTTATCACCAATGCTGATTTCGCCTGGTTGCCATGAATGTGGACTATTAAATTTATTGCTGTTTCAATCTTTTTTAAGTTAACTGTTTTACATTTTGTGACCAGGATTGTGATGTGCTTTATGACATGGCACATTTAACCAAAAACTAGTTGGAGCAATGTGTGGTAGTCCACTGGATTGCTCCGCAAAGGGTTATTTGGTGGTAGATGAAAGTACCTTGTTATGACTTTACTTGTCAAGAGATGTCCCATTACAGATACATATATTCTATTTCAGAATGCTCTAGGTTTATTATATACAAATATATCATATGCCAAAGTTGGTGTATGAGTATTGGATTCACAAACAGATGAAAGTTCTTGTAATTGCACAACTTTTTTCTCTGTTGTCGCTGAAGTAGTCTTGGGCCATATGGCAATATTTAGTTCCTGCTATTTTTCAGAGGATATGTTTGAAACTTTGAATTCAGCGCAGGGATAAGGCTGTGTTAGTTCCACCAGTTTATACTGTTGTTTATCAATGCTTTTCTTGATTCACGTAACCAATGAATTGATTAATTCTTTTTCAGTTCAAAGGCTCAGAGGCTGCAACAACTACTGGCACAGAAGCAGCAGTATATGCTTCTGAGGCTTCTGATAAAAACGATCTTCTAGATGGTGTCCTTCCTAGCACAATCACAGATTATGTTGATTTGGTAAAAGCACACCTTTCTGCTGGTAAGTTGAGTTCGGAAACAATATAGATTGAGCATTCGAATTTTTTCAAACTAATACCATTGCATGCATGTTCCATTTCAGGACCAAATTATCACTTTGCATCTCGGCAACTGTTGTTGCTTGGTGAAATGCTTGACTTTTCTGATACCATGAACCGTAGAGTAGCAAGTTCATTCCTACACGAGCTTTTGACCAGGCCTCTTGAACATGAAGTTGATGAAGATGGGAACAAGCTGGCCATTGGAGATGGTGTGAGCCTTGGAGGGGACAGGGAGTGGGCCAAAGCAGTAGCTGAATTGGCTAAAAGAGTCCATGCTAGTGCTGGTGAATTTGAAATGGTGGTTGCTACTGTTGTTGAAGAACTAGCTCGACCATGCAGAGAGAGAACTGCTGACTTCATGCATTGGATGCATTGTCTCGCTGTGACAGGTCTTCTCCTGGAGAATGCTTCATCCCTACGGAGCCTTCAAGGCAAAGCGATTGAGCCTCTGGAACTGCTTCAGTCTTTGTTGCTTCCTGCTGTAAGTCTAATTGTTCTGGGTTCTTTTGGTGTACAATATTCATATGCTAGCATGTATTACCCGTCCAGATGCTAAATACTAAATATATCTGCTCTCGTGTTCAGTTTTGGCCCTGAATTTGCTGATGTTGATCTTATCCCTGCAGGCAAAACAGAATCATGTTGATGTACAAAGGGTTGCTTTGAGATGTCTTTGCATTTTTGGATTGTTAGAGAGAAGACCAAATGCAGAGTTGGTGAGGCAATTGCGGCTATCCTTCATCAATGGACCTGACTTTGTTAGTGCCATGGCAGGCAAGGCATTGATTGATCTTGTAACTTGGCATGGTCCACATGAAATAGACCAATCCATTGGAATTGAGTCATCTGATGTTACCATTGAGAAATCCCAGTTTACTACAGTTGACATCTCTAATATGAATGATGACGATCTAAACATTGGAGTTCTTGACATTCTATTTTCTGGATTTCTTAAAGATGATTGGGAGTTTACTTTGGAAGGTGACAATCATGATAATGTCACAACCATTCTTGGTGAAGGTTTTGCAAAATTTCTTCTTCTAAGTGAGAATTATGCAAAGCTATCTGCCGACTTGCATCCTGTAATCCTGGCTCGACTTGTCAATTTGTACTTCATGGAGGAAACTAAAGAACTGGAAAGGTAAATTGCACATTTTGCCCTTAATGTTGTTTTTAAGCTTAGCCTTGCAGGCAGCACTCTTACTTGCACTTTTTTGTCCAGATTGAAACAGTGCCTGTCTGTCTTCTTTCAGCACTATCCAGCCCTTTCAGACAAGCACAAGGCAAGTTGCAAAGCTTATAATGTGTCCCAGATTAGGAATATGTTATGCAAGTTAACTAAAGTTAATATTGTACCTTTATATATTGCAGAGGTGTGTCTCCAGCGCATTTGTGCCAGTGATGAGAGCCATGTGGCCAGGTTTATATGGTAACGTTGGAGGTAGTGCACATGCTGTTTCAAAAAGGCGGAAATATGCTGTCCAAGCTGCTCGTTTTATGGTTCAAATGGTACAAACTCCACTCTTTTCAACTGGAACTACGGAGCAGGCTAGCACAAGTCCTGAAAGCCAGTCAACTAAACCAGATCTGTCAAACGATTTTGACATCAGTGAGGAAGGGCTTGCCATCCGTATTGCAGTTGAGGTACTACTGATAGGACAGCAATATGTTATATCATGTGAATCATACTATATATTTGATAAACAATTATCTGTATTAAGATTTGTGGGAACAAACTGACATTAAATGCTTGGAAAATTCTAGGTTGCAAATTGCCCAGATAAGAAGACTGCAGCTGGGAAAGCATATTGTTTGGCATTGTGCAAGATTGTTGTGCTTCTAAGATTCCGACAGTCTGAACAGAAGGCCATGAAATGCATGAGAGGATTGGTCAATGCATTGGCTGCTTCGGCTGCTTCCGACAAGGACCTTCTGAAGGAGCTCACTCAAATGGCATCACGGCTTAGATCATTAGATGAGCACCCGGAAGAAGAGTTGCAGCAAGACGAAGCTGACGGAATATTCAGTAAGTCCACCGTCCACTTCATTGTGCCATCCTAACACACATTCTCTCCACCTCTTAAAGATTTTCACCGTGCGCCATGCTTTTATTGTGTCTCAGAGAAACTAGGATTGGACGGCGGCTTCAGGTTAGAGACTAATTCTGCTGTGCCACCAACACCAGCCCCACGGTCAGTCCGGCCTGCTCCCAGCAGAAGAGCGAGACGGGCGCCATCTTCTAGCGATGACAGTGACATAGATGGTCAGGAGGAAAACCTGCATGCGACATCGGTGAGCCGGGTTGCGGCTACTCCTATGATGACCGGGGCGCGTTCGCAGAGAGCAAGCAAGGCTGCTGCGATGAGCAAGATGTCTGCGAAACCCACCGTGGCTTCTTCTGACGATGAATCGGACGACCAGTCCGGCGTGACAGTTGATGAGGATCCGTCCGACGAGGAATCATCTTAAATGCAATCATCTCGTAGAGGAGCCGGATCACTCTTGCATGTTGCTGGTGTTCTTGACAGAACCCAGAAAGAACCCAGTATTTGTGCTGGTGATCGCTTAAGACATGTTACCTACTCATCCCTCGATGTGCATTTGTTGTGTCATGCACTATCTACATCTCAAAATATAGCAACTTAGGACATATGTTATAAATATGAGTATGTCCCTTTGACCCTTTTCAGGATAATGTATCTTCTAGATTGCTATATTATGAGCTATATTATGAGACGGATGGAGTATGACAATTGACAAACTGTATCCAAATTCCATGACATCTAACACGTGCTAGGCTTAGCAAACGGGCTGTTCAAAAAATGGATATTTCAGATAAGAGAATCTATTTCTGTACAAAAAATTGCGTGGTACCACCGTACCAGAACTGATGGAGACCCGGCTTGCAACAAAGTGAAAATCCAAGCTGTCCCCAGCAAAATACTCATGTTGAATTGGCTATGGTTGGGTCGAAAATGTGATGTACCCATCAAACAAGAATCTTTTTGAAGACTGGATTCATGAAAGTTTACTGGGCAGAGGTAGATGAACGAAAAACCACAGCCAAAACATGGTCCGCCATAACCAGTCAATTATATAATGGAGTAAGACTAGCCTAGAACTAGAATTTGCAGTTCGAATCTAATAATAAGGCTAAACTGACATAATACCAACAATAACTCGCCATTCAATTTAAAAATATATAACAAGCTGCAAATTTCACGCCTCCACAGTTTTCAAAAAATTGGGTGCAGCATCTTAGTCAACATTCATTGCCCCGGAATGATAGTTATCCAGCTCCTTGTCCAATTGTTCAGCTGATTTCTCTGCAGGTCCGTTCCGACCATAGCCATGCCCACGTCCACGCCCCCGACCAAAGCTATTACGTCCACGTCCACGACCTCGGACTTGCCCTCCTCGTTGTGAAAAATTGTTACGCTTCCACCTGAAAGTAACATAATATCAGCAGATGTCAGTACATGGCAACTCGGTACTCACAAGGTACTTGTAATTGCAATTAAACATGCTATAAATATTATTAGTCCATCGAATCTTTCACACAACTATAAAAGGCTTCCACAACCTCGAGAATGACCAGTACATTTGGTATTTGATGCTTATAACATATGGTACACATGGTCATACAATGACTCCTCCCATATATGCAAAACTAATAAGATGCAGCCCAAAAATTAAATAAGGTGTGCAGCTGCAATACCAACATACTAGCATATAAAGCAAAACCTGTACCGAACAGCAAACAAAATTTCCCACAAGAATTTGAAATAAAATCTCTGCTACCACTGACACAGACTTGCCCTCAATGGCCTGACCATGTGAGGAGGGATTGTTTCACCAGTTAGGACAGGAGTGAAGTGGTGTTCTCCAGGGCAATAAAAACTAAACAGATACTGAATCAGAACCTACCCCGGAATGAAATTGGATGAACCAGCTGCCCCTCGACCAAACCCGCTTCCACCAGGCCTGAAATTAGAGAGAGAGATAGAGAGAGAGAAGGTACCAGAGACTGAAATAAAAAGGTGTCCTCTTCAACGACAAATTCAAACAGGATTAAAGGGAAAAAAGATACATACATCTCAACTTCTCGCTGTCCTCTTCCCCTTGAACCAGGGACAACACTAATACGGGGTGCTGAAGGAGCAGCCAGACCCAAATCTGCTCCTATCACTTCGATCTTCATTGCCTTCCCATCAAGGCGCACATTATTATATCGTTTTAAAGCTGCAACTGCTTCACTTCTCCTTGTGAATATCACCTCAGCTGAACCCTGTTCAAGAATATCCATCAATTATATGACCACAGAATTTTCAGATTAGTGACAAACAATCAAAGTAGTATCATCTCATCTCCTGTATCTTTAACAGAAGCATGCATAATTAGTTTAAGCTGAACAGGTTGATTGGTAAAAAATGCCGATTATATTATATTAGCACTACAAGGTGAGGTGACCACATGAAGCAACACTGATTTTTTAACCTCAAATAAAAATGCTTACAGGTCCTCGATTTTATAGGATTGCATGAAGTTAATACTATAAAACAGTAAATGGAACCATTCAGCTGGTTCAAGTGGATCACTGAACTCCCAAAGTGTATAATCAGACACTAGACTTGTTTTAAGTGGTTTATTCCAGGTCATCTAACTTGCCACAGGCATGGCCAATGAAACGACATGTTATGTCGTAATATGGCAAGGGACACAAAATCTAACTCACTCACGAAAGGTCAGATCAGGCTTGTGTTATTGCGGCCTCCCCCCACATTCACAGCTAAGACCTTATGACTGCCATTGACTTTCTTGTTTATTGGTGGTCCCTAGCAACAATCATGATGGGTACTCCAGCCACTAGCCCACTAGTACCCACCACCCATTGTCAACAGGATAATATTATGCAAGGGCAAAGCCCATATGAAGCCCAAGCTAGTACAAGTCAACATGGCATGACATTGGTTGTAATTTTGGTGTGACAATTACTTTAAGAACTCCTTAAATGTATAGATGACCTAGATATGCTGTTTGCAAGTTTTGTGACAACTTGAAACAACTAGGCGACTTAAATGGCCCAAAGGTACAATTTACTCAACAACCAATGGATGCATGAACCAGGTTGCTGCAATCTTGAAACATAAATGTGTGATTTGAGAATTGACAATTGAAGGAATAATGCTTGATCCTGAAACATGCATCATGTAGAAAAGACCAAGCTTGGATAAGGGACTTACAGTTGGGCGTCTATTATTGTCATAATGAACAGCACAGTGCTTCAAATGACCCATCTCAGAAAAAAGTTCCTGAAGCAGAGTTGTCAATCATCATCTTGGAAATTCAGTGTGAGGAAGTGTTAAAATTCCAGCATGCATAAGTACATAATACACAGATCCAGCTACCTGTATATCTTCTTTTGTCACTCCATAGTGCAAGTTTGAAATATACAGCTTTGTACTAGATTCTATCCCAGAAAGGCCAGCAGCAACCATGCTGTCCTCAAACAGATCTTGCCTCCAAACAATATCCTTGGTCTTGTTGAATGACTGATGATATCCACAGCAACCCAGATGATGACGATAAATAGTTAGCTTGACCACAAAACTCATCAATCCATGGTACTTGATGAATCAACTAGCAGCAGAAAAACTATAATAACCCTACACCATCACATAAAATGGGAGCTAGTTCTGTACGGATTGAAGATCCATACACCATCAGCATGCCAATGAAGGAGATACAATGTTTTCATTTTGAAGCATAAACCAACCAAACCAACATAATTCTGCCACGAAATGCTCAGTGGAGAAGTGCTAGTTCTCAGGGTGATTTCTGAGAAACCTGTCAGATCCTCTCTGAAGTTCCACAGTTAAAAAAGTGGCAGATCTCTGACATGAATCCATGGTCTCTCTTATTTCATTACTTTTCTAGCCACCTCTTGTGTTGGTTCCTAATAATTCAGATTCCTGAAGGTATAGAGAAAAACAGTGATAAATTTGTCCTTGCCTTGGCAATAGCATATGATGACGACCGAGTATTAACACCGAGTGGCCTTCGTGAAGGCATTATTGCTCCCCTTCCACGGAAGGAGCCAGCACCACGTCCACGCCCTGAACCATAGCCAAACCTTTGGCCATCACCTCTGCCTCGACCACCTCCTTGTGACCTTCCCCTTCCTCTCCCCCTTGAACTTCTGTTCTTATTAATCATATCATCCAGTGACATATCCAAAGATGTTGCCATTTTAAATAAAACTTGGGAGTTCAAAATCAAATTAGACCCTGCAATCAGCACAGATAGCTTTTAATATTTGTCAATTGCTCCATTCTAATGGATCACGGCAAGCAAGCTCAGCCAGGGAAGTCCATGCAGAGATACATACAATGTTAACTTTAAGGCATATATCCTCATAGTATTTTATATTAACATAAAAGAAACAATACCACAGCTATGTAATTTTGCTTCTCTAAGGGAAATTCCCTTTCATAAGGAATGGAAGATGGCATCCTTTATCCGAAATACTCATAGAAAAATTTTCAAAGGAAACAAAAATGACAAAATTTCTACAAGAAACCATTGATCCAAACCGGGCTTTTCATACCATATAAACTCTAATTGATACTGAATTGTTCAGCTTAATTAAGATAATGGGTTTACTTATTTATGAGTAAATCTCACAAAACCATAGATTTTATAGTCGAAAATGCAAAAAGTCAGGGGTATCATGACATGTGGGACACAACCGGAGGGTTTATGGTATAAAGGTTTAGAACTAAAACCACGTCCTTATTTAAATGTCAGATAATTTTTGCATGTCTAAAAAAATATTGTTCAGTGTAACAAAGAATTAAAATAATCATCACAATCAAGAAATCAATATTTTAAAATTCTATATACACTCTATGACATGAAAATTCAAATAAATAACTGCCCAACTTGTATATTGCATAGACATTTAAGTAGGCATGGGATTTTGTGAAAACTTAGGACAATAACATTATCACCCAGGATACAATAAGTATCCTGCGGCTTTATGCAACTTAGTTGTTCACTGATTTAATGTGCAATAAGTCAGCAATACAATGTTTTGTGAAATTTCCTCATTATTACTAGTTCGAAAAGCATTGGGGTTTTATACCGATGTTTGCTGAAACTAAGGGCATAAGTATGAGTTTTGTTTAAAGAAAATCAAAAGGGCATAAAATTCTTCCAAAAAAATAGTTTGAGTTATATCATCTAACCACAGAAAAAGAGGAAAAAAAACCACAATTATACCGGCTAACAATGTATCCACACTCTGAGGCACTAATTGTTCACACCCTAATCTCAGCATCAACAACAGGGAACTCCCATATAAGAAGAATGCCCTTACATTCACACACAAAGTTCAGTAGTTCACACCAATCTCATCATGTACCAAATCTACCAACAAGAACAGACGAATCCCGCGCTAGGGTTCCGCCCAACGGAAGACACTGCCTAAACAAATCATCTCTAGATCTAGGGTTTGACCTCACCGAAGACCGAAGGACATCGGGAAGGATCGATAATTACCTCCAAAAGGAGGAACCTCCTAGGGTTCTGAGGTGGCGAAGGGAAGGAGAGGCGATCTCGCCGGCCCGCCCCTCGGTCGTCGGAGAGGGCAGCAGGCGGGAGTTTTAGGGTTTAGTGGCACCTCGGGGGACGCGGTGAGCGCGTGGGAAGGGGATTTCCTGGCGTTGGTTTGGATTCGGCCGGCGACGAGGCGGAGGGGAGAAGACGACTTGACTTCGCCGGGGTCTGGGTAACTGATAAACTGGTGGGTTCTGTTTGATGCGCGAGTTTTTCACGAGTCACGCCCCAGACTCACGGCTGTTATGTTCAACTTCAACCCTAGAGGCGGTGGCACACCGCACACGTTCCAGCCAATGGGCCGGGCCGAAATTGAGGCTATTACTAAACAAGGCCTATCACATGGCGTAGTCCCTCTTTCAGTCCTTTCGGTGGTCCAAAAACGTAACTCGGGGAAGTCTATTTGACTCCATATAGACACATCCTCTACATTACCGCATGTGAATTATTCATTCCGTTCTTAAATGTTTGAAGCCGTTGATTTTTTAATACAAGTTTGACCGTTCGTTTAATTCGAAGTTTATGAAATATATAAAACTATACGTGTGCACAAAAATTTATTTAACAATGAATCAAATGAGAGGAAAAGAATTAATATGTTCGTAAAATTTTTTAATAAAATGAACGGTCAAACATTTATAAAAAAAGTCAACGATGTTAAACATTTAAGGACGGATGGAGTAGGTGTCACTGACACATGGGGTCATGGGTCCCAGTTGGTCTAGTCCCACATGTCAGTGTCCTCTAATTCATATGCAATACTGGAGAGGGTCCCTACCATATGGGACAGGTTTGATATGTATTACTTGTACCACAAAAACCGGGTAGAGATCATGTATCACACATATAAGCATTTTTAGTTGTGAGTGTACAAATCCATACGTAGAAAAGTTCATATTTACTGATGGATGGAGTACATCATTCTTGATGCATTATTGTTAGGTAGTACTACGATTGTATGAAATAACATCGTGTACACATCATTCTTTTAAAAAGTGTGAATTGACTCCTTGGACGTTGTACCCAAGGCCATCGCGTTCCTTTGCTGTTTCCGTGCTCATGTAGGTTACCTCCAAATGCACGACCCCATTCACCTTGATAGCCACGGTTAGATGGCATGGCAACACAATACGATACAGTAGCTTCGCGACTATATAATGGTGACTAGATTTAAAATTCTGTATCGGTGTGGTAAGGGGTTCGGCGACATAGAGAGACAACCATCATAGTCATCGGATGAAAGCCATCATCAAGCACTACGGCACACCATAAATTCAGTCATAGTAGCCAACAGTGTGGTCAAATCACCAAGGAAGTACTCACCTAATTCATATCTAGAGGGAATAGATGGTTCTAAAAAAATTAAAAAGGAAGAAGAAAGTCATGAGGCAGAGGAGGAGGATCCAACGGCGATGGCGAGGGGTAGTGCAAAAAGTCCCTTGTTAGTTACACGTCTTCGTTAGATTTAACTTTTTGTACTCTTCCATGTAATAGCTTGATATCATTTCGTTGATTATAATTATAACTAAAGTTGTTACTGCTAGAGTCGTCAATATAAATACCCATATTAAGAAGGTGCAGCCGGTAACCGAATATTTCTGATCCCCGTATGTACACGATGAGGGATTTACACAGTACTCCCTCCATCTCCAAATGACCTGCATATTTGGTTTTTGATGGTGTCTCCAAATGATCTGTATATTTGCAGCTAGGTTGTTCGTTTCTTGTGCGTGAGTTAAGGACCTATGCATGCATGCATGTATGCTGATGGTGTTCTGCTATTTGCAGAATGAGGGCGTTGCTTCACTTTCTCAATACATGTTCGGTCAAAAGAGTAAACATAGACATTGAAACATGCTCGTATTAGTATGGTTGCATAACCCAAATTTACATATCATTTAGAGATGGAGGGATTAATAGATAAGAAAACTGCATTGAATTCAGAGGGTATTACTCGAGCATACATATATGATTCTTTTCTTATCCAAATTTATCTCCTCCGAATTGCTAAGTTCGACTAGGACACGATCTTACCTAAGGTATAAATACAAGGCCCATGTGGAGCTCTAGGACCAAGTTACAACAAATCTGAAGATATCAATCTGCCGATACAAGACGAAGCCATGTAGAAGTAGTCTACCAAAATATTGTCGACTAGCCACGTATATATTCTACCATACCCCCATACACTGCTAGTTTGCAGAGTAGATTAGTTTTCATCTGAGCTCCTTATACTCGGCGACAAGCCTTTCTCATTGATCAAGAAAAATGCTTTTCGGCTAATAATGTTGGTTATTATCGTTCTTGAGAGTCGAAGCTATATAAAATTGGCTTCCTCTCTTCCGTGTTCACATGTTCTTGCATGTCTTGTTATCAGCGTCTCCAATGTTATACAATTCTCGCATTCATATTATCATTAATCAACAATTATATTTAACAATATGTTCTTTAAGTATGTGTTAGAGGAGTAGGAATCTAAAATCTTCTTGAGTGTGATGTATGTGTGGATGGAACCAAATGCTCTAACTTAGGTAAAGGGGCTTTTGACACTGTTATGTGGGTCCAGAGATAATGAGCACACACGTAAGTGATGAAATCCTTCTGACTTTAATTTAAAGAATCACCTTCCGTGTAGATATATATATTATGTGAAAAGGCCCTAACGAGGCAAGAGTGGTGCTAGCGACACATCAAACAAGTTTTATCACTATTAATTTATATCGTTGTGCTTTGATAAATCTGGACTACCTTCGTGTCTCATACTGTCAACTTTTGTTATAATATTTGACACTGTCATTATCATATTTTCTTTTTTTATAATGGATTACCCGGCCTTCACCATATTTTCTTTTGAGTAACAATTTTTTTTATATTTATGAACGGAGCAAGGGTCAGTTTGGCTGCGAGAGAGGAAAGGAAAAAATCACCTTCGCTTCGAAGGAAACAATGCTTCGAAGGAAACGATGGGCCGCATGCCCACGTCAGCTGAAGACCAAACCCGACCGCTGGTGGTGTGCCTCCGCTCCCTTGTTGTTTTCCTGTTTCGCTTCATGCTTTTGCCATTCGCCACGCTATAGCAGCCACCTCGTACTACTGGGCCGCATCCCAAACCATTTCCTCGCTTAATTTATCGCTGGAAATCCCCACTCCCACATCACCAGATGTTTTACCAACAAACACGGCAGCTGCCGCTAACATTTTATAAAAAGAAACAGCCATGTAAATTATCCAACTCCAACAGGTAAGCGATCTAACCTGACCGAGGTAACATTATTAGTCGTTAATTAGATGTGGGGAGTTGTTGTGAGGTCTCGTCACTGTCTACATGCACATTTTGCACGCGTAAGGTTTCGTCCATGGGTGCTTGTCACGCATGCATGCAGTATTGTCATGCGCCGAGATGAGACGAGGGTGATGTGACGATCCAGTCGTTGTTGAACTCACACTCAATTTGGCCAGATATTATTCCTATGGACGGACGGACAGTGGGCAACGGCATATGCAGTGCAGATGCGACCGGGAACGGAAGCAAAGCATCCAATCACGCCCAATGTATTTGACCATGTTAGTAGGGCAAAGCCAGTTTATTAGGGGCAATTATCTTGCTGGGTCTATGTACTCCCGTATTGATTGAACAGTATAGCATAATTGCCATGGAATCCAGGCAAAACCAGCAATCTCCAAGCTGGCGAGGATAATTGATCCATATGCCTCTGTTTATGCGCCCACCATTGTCTGTGCTTATTATCTTGGACAACAATTTGTTAATGATGACGATGATAACCAAACCAATTGTCAATAAAATGTACGAACTTGATGTTATCAAAACTAGAAAAAAAATCCACCAATTCAGCAAAGAAATGTAGAAAAAAACCCCAGGAATTCAGCAAAGAAATGTTCGATTCCAATTTTTTTCTCTAACTTCCAACTTTTCCGTTACATCAAATATTTGGACACATAGCATTAAGTGCGGAAAAACAACCAATTATATAGTTTGTATGCAAATTACGAGACGAATCTTTTGAGCCTTATTACGCCATGATTTGATGCTATAGTAAATATTTAGTAATGATGGATTAGTTAGACTTAAAAGATTCGTCTCGTAGTTTACAGTTAAAATCTGTAATTTATTTTGTTATTAGTCTATGCTTAATACTTTTAAAAAAAATTTGGCCGGGGAACTGAAAACGCCCATACTCATCTTTTTTTTATATAAAACTATTAAATGCAGAATCCAGTACTACGAGTACTCCGGTAGAGACGGTCGTCGATTCTTCCCGTTGGCTGAGGTAGAGGGTGCGAGTGTGTGACCCGCCTCCGCGTTGAAAAAGCGTAAGCGATAAAAAGCGTTAAAACCCAATGCGCGCACAGCGACGCGCCGCTGACAGCTCAGCGCGTCACTCTGCCCCCACCACCCCAATGCTCGTGGGTTCCGGAAGAAACAGAGCGCAACAAAAGGCGAGAAACAAAAAAAAGCCCACGAGAAAACAGCAGAGCAGCAGCAGCAGCAGGCGGAAGAGGGAGAGAGAGACGACGGCCGCGGGTTGAGCGGCGGCGCGTCGCAGCGCAGCGGCGAGTAGAGCAACCGGCGCAGCCGCGGGCGGAGATGTCGGTGTCGTGCGGGCTGGAGTGGGTGGTGTGCCTGGGGTGCACGAGGTGGGCGTGGAAGCGGCTGACCTACATCGGCGCGTACGACAGCGAGACGTGGCCGGCGGCGGCGGCGGCGGAGTTCGAGGACGTGCCCCGCATCTGCCGCGTCATCCTCGCCATCTACGACCCCGACCTCTCCAACCCCAAGTTCGCGCCGCCCGGCTACGGCTACAAGGACGTCGACCCCTCCGGCGTCGTCAAGCGCGCCAACTACGAGGACGTCGGCACCGCCTGCCCTCCCTACATCCTCTACGTCGACCATCTACACAAGGAGCTCATCCTCGCCATCCGCGGCCTCAACCTCGTCCGCAACGCCGACTACAAGGTGCGGATCGTTCATTGACCCATTCCCCCCTGATTCTGGCCGCCGAGATTTGATTTGGAGGTAGTAGTGAGTACTACTGACTCGATCGATTCGATCGATTCCGTGCAGGTTCTGATGGACAACAAGCTGGGGATGCAGATGTTCGACGGAGGCTACGTGCACCACGGCCTGCTCAAGGCGGCGCAGTTCATCCTGGAGAGGGAGACGGAGACGCTGCAGGAGCTGCTGCGGCAGAACGGGCCAGACTACAAGCTCATCTTCGCGGGGCACTCGCTGGGCTCGGGAATCGCCGCGCTCATGACGGTGCTCGTTGTGAACAACCGCAAGCTGTTCGGGAACATACCCAGGAGCCAGATACGGTGCTACGCGCTCGCCCCCGCCCGGTGCATGTCGCTCAACCTCGCCGTCAAGTACGCCGATGTGATCAACTCCATCGTGCTGCAGGTGCGAACCTCGTGCGAACGTACAGCTTGCGTGGTGAAATGTTGACCGTTGAATTCACTGTATTAGAAATTTTGCCAATTGGAATTTGGAGTGGTTGGTGTTAGAAACATTTGCCTAGTGGAGTTGTTGGTGACAGGAGGGGGAATAATTTGGTCAATGTGCTTTGCTTGTGGCGTGATTGGAATGCCTGAAGTTTTAAGCTGTGAACTATAGTAGTTTGGTTGTCCACAACGGAAGGAATCATGTAGCTGGAGTTTGTGCTCTGAAGCTTTGTAGGAGGTTTGTTGAATTATGCCTTGTTTGTTTAGAGAAGCAACTAAGGAAGGTAGCAATCTGTACTGTTTTCCATTTTGTTGGGCGAATTTAATTCATCTAGCAAGTTAAGTTTTATTTAGTATTAGGTATTTTTTTTAAGAACATGTACAATTGCTTAGTTATGTAATGTGCTATTTGTGGTGGGTTAATTTACGCCACTTCTATATGTTGCATTATATATGTCGCAGTCTTGTTTTAATACTAAACAAGCGTGTAGGTCATGTATTAAACTAATCATGCTTTCTCGTTGAATGTCAATATTTACCACCATTTAAGGTACTGATAGCATTGTGGTCGTCTATGAAGTTCATAACACACTCTCTTTTTCCAGGATGATTTTCTGCCAAGAACGCCAACACCATTGGAGTACATTTTTGGGTCTATATTCTGGTAATTTCTGCCCAACCACTTTTTTCTGACTACCTGTCTAGTTCCACTTTCAGTTAAAAACAAAGAGAAGAGAAAATTTAAAGATCCAAGAAGACTGTATGCTCCACTTTCAGTTAAATTGTTTCACCAAAACTTTATGCCTTGGACAGCCTGCCCTGCTTGTTGTTCATCATGTGCCTGAGAGATACATTTAAACAAGACAAGAGAAAATTTAAAGATCCAAGAAGACTGTATGCTCCTGGTCGAATGTATCATATAGTCGAAAGGAAGTTTTGCAGGTAATTGGTGCATTTGAATAGGAGTTATTTGTTGTTGCTTATGTCACGCTAATATTATACCCTGTGTTCATGTTCTTAACGAAGTTTCAGCAATGTTCTGGTTGTTCATACTTCAAACATCTCATGCTCTAAAGAAAGGATTCAGTTGTCAAATTATTTTTCCGAAAGCAAGCATAGTATGCATATTCCTGTCACATTATATACAAATAACAGATGATACAGTTCGAATAAAATTGACATACATGTATGACCAGTACAATTTGTGTCCTCATATATGGTTATTATAACATTGAGAAACACCGTTTTTTTTTGGGCGGGGAGAGAGGCCAGATACTGTGCCTCATTGAAAAATAACTATGGTACTACTGATTTGTAGATGTGGGAGATTTCCTCCTGAGGTGAGGACTGCTATTCCAGTGGAAGGACGATTTGAGCATATTGTGTTGTCATGCAGTACTACTTCTGATCATGCGATTGCATGGATTGAACGAGAATCAGAAAAGGCTTTAGAGGTAAGAGTGTATTGTGCCAGATAGTAGATATTTGCTTATTTCTTCTTGCAATATGCATCTTTGGAGTTGTTTTGCATACTTTGTTAACAATCTGTGGCCTCGTTATTTGATTAAAAACGAATTCCTCTGTTATGCTTCGATAATAAATTGTTGATACAACAATCTACTGCTTTATCAGCACTTAGTATCATGAATCTGGATCTAGCAGATTCAGTCAACTTTCAGGGCAAATAGGAAGAAACAAAAGATGAAAATATGCGAAGTTGTGGCTTTGACCTGCTCTGTAGTCTGTACCACAAGAAAAATGAGGAATGGGCCATCTGATAATACATAGTTAGTGACAAGCAGACAAGTGCCTGGGATGGGCTTGGAGGAGGAGGATTTGTAGTATTGTAAATAGAGGTGTGATAGTACCATGAAGAGTTTAGCAAGGAACCATCCTATTATGAATATGAGGCTGTTGACAAGTGACATTGGAACGTGCCTATGTGAGTTCAGTAAGGAAAGGAATGAAAGTTGTGATTGATTCCCAAAAGTAGTAGTTATGAGCTGTTTCCTTTCACATGGGCATTAGCATTTCTTCAAAAGCAAGCAAGCCAATTGTAGAAAGTTTGAGCAAAAATTAACATAAGCAAGTTGGACTGAGTTTTAAGTAGACAAACTTATAGATTGGAACATGAGACTTCCATGAATTGGTAATTGATAGAATAGCCGTCCTACTTACTGACTCTTTGACAGACTTGACTTTCTATACGGGTGCGTCCCCTAACTAACGGTTATGCTGTTCTTGCCTTTTTGTAATCTGAACAGTGTTACTAACAGGGATGCACACTCACCTTGTTGTAGGCTTAGTGGATCTCAAAACATTAGCTTCTTGTTTATTTGTTTGAACCATGAAGCAGAAACTTTCTGTACATTCTTCCATATTCTTGTTCTGTTTTGTTTCCTCTCTTTCCTCTGTAACCGCTGTAATCTGTCCCCCCCCAACCCAACACCCACCCGCTCCTTAATTATAATGGCTATAAGGTAGAGATTGCTCTACCTTCTTTCGTCAAAAAAACCAAGCAGAAACTTTTGATTTCTAAAAATGTGCATGGATTCATGACCAATAATACTTCACTACTAATTGGATTTTTCTATGCCCAAGGTTTCTAGAAACTTTTGATTTCCAAAAAGTAGTACAACATTTGTGGAAAAAAGATTTTGCTAGTACCGAATTAATGTGGAAGAGAAAGTGATTGAAAAAAACAAGTTCAGAATAGGCATCTCAGCCACAAAGAGCTCAAAACTACTATTGGCAAAAGTAATAATGGACCAGTGCCAAAATTGCCTACCATGCTAAATTGATTTGCTAAGTTGCATCGAGGAATTTGTTTATGATGATATCTACACCATTTTGCAGCTTATGAAAGAAAAGGAGAAACCAACATCTCCTCCTGCACAACAAAAGATGGAAAGACTGCAAAGTTTTGAGGAAGAACACAAGAATGCCCTCCAGAGAGCAAAGACCTTAGATGTTCCTCATGCAATTGACTTCTCTGAAGTGGAGATCCAGGAGGGTTCTAGCCCTACACCATCCTCTGATACTCATAGGGAAACCACCTCTGAAGCAAAATCTGCAGGGAGGACTAGTTGGGATGAGCTGATGGATAAGCTTTTCACCAGGGACAAAGGTGGGAAGCTTGTTGTGAAGGAGGACATCAAGGCAAGGGACATTGTTATTGAGGAATACCGACCCTCAGGCTTTTGATCTGGTAATTGATTCTTTTGTGTCCATATACAGAAGTTCCAACATGAAAATGTAATTTTTTGAGATTGAGCCATTTTACAATAGGTAAACTGTTATAGGGAAAACTAGGCCCTAAATTCGTTAGTGAAGTTCTGCTCCTTGTGTATGTAGAATTCTATCTGTGCATTCTTGAATCCCCAAAGTTTTGTTGATTTTACCAGTACATATTTTGTACAGCATTCCCGAGCAATAAACCATAATTTATTCGTACAATTTCATATGCCACATGGGTTTATGAGACTTCAGTTTCTCATCTGGTGATGAAGGTCTAAATGCTAGTACATGCTTATTGAACCTATCTGGTGTCCCGGAACTTTGGTGATCAAAGAGATGCATTCTCATAACTCAGTTTTTTGGAGCAGATTCTTGCCATCTGCACAAATCATCATGTGGAAATAGTTCGATGAATCGGCTCCATTTAGCTTCAGAATTGACCAGTTGCTCTCAATTTGCAATTGTATACGGATTAGGGTATGATGCTTCTTTCAAAAGCATGCAGACATCATCTTATGATCATACAATTATTAGGCCTTATTTTCCTTGCAAAGGAGAACCATGTGATGGTTAGAAAAAACATGAGTCTTATTCTTTCTGCGCAGTGAAACATATGGGTCCTTTTTCTTCTGTTGGAGTGACACATGCGTCTTGTTTGTTCTTCTATTACTGTAATAAAAAACACTCCTACGTAGTAAGTTGCAAAAAGAAATTGTATAGCATGCTGCCCATCACAAATCTTAGCTATATAATCGTGGAGTGATTTGAGGCGACTCCCGTCTCCTCGCTGAGTTCTCGTCTTCGCCGACGCCGACGCCAAGCAGCGCTGATTTCCGTGACCGTCCAGAGAGCAGCGGCGCCGTCGTCGTCCCGAGCTGCTTCCGCCACATCCTCTCCGGTGAGAACCCGTGACCAGATCCTCTTCATCTTCTCGTTAACCTTATCAGCCTTTCTCTTGTAAATCTGGGAGCTTTTCTCCCCTCGCCTTTAACCCGAGTTGTACTCGTACCAAGCTTACATGTTCCCCAGTTGTACTTGTACCAAAACTACGTGTATATTCAGGTATTTTATCAGTCTGGCCCGCATATCTTCCTCCCCTTTTCAAGGAAGCCTTCTACAATTGCCAGAGCCCGCCTGTCGTTTGCACTTTTGTGCAGGCCCCGGGCGTCCCCATCAACCAGATATCCAAATTCAAAGGCCGGGAGACTAGGCGTGCCCACTCTATTTTCAGCCAGCCCACAGAAACAGAAGAGGAAGAAGCCACGGGAAAAAAATAAAATAAAAAAAGTTGAGATATAAAAATCGCCGGAAGCGAAGCGCGGATCCGCTTCCTCATCCACCGACCGATCCTTGTCCCGGTATAATCCCAATCCCGCCCCCTGATTCCTCTTCCCAATTTTCTTTTCCTTCCGCTACCGCTTGCGATTTCATCTTATTTCTGCCGATTTCATTCGATCTGGTGAATAGCTGCTCGGTTCGATTAGTTCTGATTTCTGGTGGAAAGCTAGATGCGTTTTGCGCTGATGATTTGGTAGGTTTCGTGATTGTTTGTGTGGTTTGGTTGATTTTTGTTGTTTGTTGTTGTTGCAGCGGCAGCCATGGCGTCGTCGGCGCTAATCTGCGATACCGAGCAGTGGAAAGGCCTGCAGGTGCGTTCAGTTTATGATTGCTTGCATTGCTGCAGTTTTTAATTCGATTTATGCTTCGCTTAGATTGGTAGGCTCACTATGATTTCGTGTTTTGCCGGGGGGAGCAGGCGCATGTTGGGGCGATTCAGAAAACGCACCTGCGCGATCTGATGGATGATGCTGAGCGCTGCAAGGCAATGACAGCGTAAGGATTGAAATTTCTCCTGCTGTACGTGTGGATTTTTGCTTTGGTTGCTCAGGTGCTTGTTGGTTGACAGTGAGTATGAAGGGATATTTTTGGATTACTCGAGGCAGCGTGCAACTGGCGAGACCATGGAGAAGCTGTTTAAATTAGCAGAGGTGACACATCTTTCCTATACTATGATTTTGGTCATTATCTAAAAAATACTATGGTTTTGGTGTCAGTAATTTGGGATCTAACCACTTTATTGTAGGCTGCAAAGCTCAAGGAGAAGATTGAGAAGTTGTATAGGGGTGACAAGGTAAGCATCATGATCAGCAAAAGATGTTCAGTTTTCTGAGAAGGGATATTCAGTAGTGCATTGCCATGAACGCTGTCTACCCATATTTTACTTGCATGCAATTCTTCTCAGTAAAAAGCTTGGCTATTTTGTTCTGAGCTCTCATGCATAATTTAGTATTAATGTTTGGACTATTTTTAAGCTTCCAATTCCACATAAAGAGTTTGATGTTGCTGTAATGCATTTGTAACATACTGGTTTGTTTTCTAGATAAATAGCACAGAGAACAGATCCGTGCTTCATGTAGCTCTAAGGGCTCCAAGAGACGAGGTAATAAAAAGTGACGGAGTCAATGTGGTTCCCGAAGTTTGGGGTGTAAAAGATAAAATCAAGCAGTTTTCAGAAACTTTTAGGAGTGGATCATGGGTAAGTTGAAGATTTTCTTGAACTAAGTAAATTTTTTGAACACTGAAGATTGATCACTGCTACTTCTTTAACCGTAGGTTGGCGCAACTGGTAAATCTTTGACGAATGTTGTATCAGTTGGAATAGGTGGTAGCTTTCTTGGTCCTCTGTTTGTGCATGCTGCCCTCCAGACAGGTGAACTACTTTTTCCTGTTTATTCTTATTTCGGTCTGAGATTGTTTTAATGAAAATTATGATCTGGCAAACCCTGAAAATCTTGCCAATTTTCAGATCCAGAAGCCGCAGAATCTGCCAAAGGGCGGCAATTAAGATTGTAAGTGTGTATTTAGAACATGTTTTCAATTGTAATGTGCAGCCAACAGCAATTCTATGCTTTGCAAACTGTATATTTCTGCAGTATAATTTCTATGTTAAATAATGCTAGTTAAAACCATTGATTTCTTTATTTAGCTTATTAATTTGTCCCAGAATTTTTTTTTGTTTTTTTCTACTGGATCATATCATTCCTTTGCTTTTATGTCTTCGAAGTATTTTTTTTCCAGCAGTTTTTACTTTGTGAGAGATATTGTCGTGCTGTGCTTTTTTTGGGATCCTATGCTGAATACTTTAATTTACACTAATCTTGATGATTTTACTATTTCTCTTATTCAGTTCGGATATTTTTCTATCGTTCATGCGTGATGCCTTTCATCGATTAATTTGTATGTAATTTTGGTTATCTTGTAGTCTTGCAAATGTTGACCCTGTTGATGTTGCACGGAGCATCAAAGATTTAGATCCTGAAACAACACTTGGTAATCACCATGTTTTGATCTTTCATACTCACACTCAGTACAGGTTTTGATCTTGCAAATATCTGCAGAGGTTTTAATCATTGTGTGAAAACTTGCAGTTGTAGTTGTCTCAAAGACCTTCACAACAGCTGAAACAATGTTAAATGCTCGAACTCTTAAAGAGTGGATTGTCTCTTCTCTTGGGTAAGAATATTAGCACCCAAAACACCTTTGCCCCTTGTCCCCTTATTATCGTGTGACTGATCCTAAATGTGTTGATTCAGACCTGATGCTGTTGCAAAACATATGATTGCTGTCAGTACCAATCTTGAGGTACTTCTGGAGATTTTATTTATTTCATTTATCACTTACATCTTACATGCATTTGGATTATAAATGTGTTAAATTTGCATCGCTGACATGCCTGGCTATTCTGCTTCCATACTCCAAATGATGTGTTATTCATCAATGGCCTGTTTATTCTGAATTTCACCTTTTCATTTTTCTGGTTTTGAAGCTTGTGGATAAGTTCGGAATTGACCCTAAAAATGCTTTTGCGTTTTGGGACTGGGTCGGTGGTCGCTATAGTGGTGAGAACTTTTTTTATTTCAATTTAAAAATATCACCTACCTTATGTCTGTTTGTAACTGTAGTCTAATGTTTCAGTTTGCAGTGCTGTTGGTGTTTTGCCGTTATCTCTTCAGTATGGCTTTCCGATTGTTCAGAAGTATGCACCTGAACCTATGTTACATTCTTAAATGTTTACTATTTTTTTTGTTACAAATAGGTAATACGAGACTGAACGTTGTAACACAGGATCAATTTCATTACTATAAAATGAGTTGTTCCTTTATTCCTCTTGCGTTCAGAATACTATGCCAGAATCTTTGAAAAACCATGCACGATGGCAGTAAACAATGATAATACTAGAAAAAAAAAACTTAGAACATAATAATGACACTGCAGACTAATCTTATCGACAGGTGAATGCTAATAACTACAGCTATTTCCAATGTCTGAAGAAAAGACTTTTTTACGCCAGGCTACCCTTTTGCACTGATTCATACATTAGAAACTACATCTATGCATCACTGTTCCCCCACCATTACCATAAGAAAGAGGTGCCAAAAATTCTGACATGGAAGTATAAGACCTTGGGGCCAGCCTTTTTTTTTTCTCTAGCAGAATGTATGTTCTGGTCCTTTGTAGTACTGTGGAAATTATGTAGGATGTGAAATTTCATATCTAAAATCCAATGATATGATCAATAAGAGAAATTTTCTTACATGCCCTTATATCATTCCTCAATCCCTTTCATACCACTGAAATTTGCCTCATCCCTTGCATAACCTTGAGTTTTCACTTTGATCCCCTCAATACCCATTCCGTCAATTGACAATTAGTTGACTGATAGATTTTACCCAAAGTGACCATACTGCCCTTATCTCGTAGTTTTGTGATACATTAAAACAATAAAAATCTCAATGTGAAAATTTTAGTTCATAAGAAAATCAAAGGGGACAGAGTTATGAGACTCCAAATTTAAAAACAAAAATCTGCAGAGGAATTTTTATATGAAATTCATATAAACATTTCACTAAGAATTTGAAAACTTAAAGTACTATTACTTGAGGTTTAATTTTTTTGAAATATTGTATAAAATTTTGAAAACTGATTTGTAATTTGTTTTTTAATCAAAACTTTACTTTTTCAGTTTTTGGAAAATGATTATATCCCCTCTCTTTTTTTAACAAATGTTTTTTTAACGTTGAAAATTGCATTTCTTGATTAGCTAGCTCATGTAAGTATGAAAGATGGGTAATATAGTCATTTTGGAAAAAAAATCTAACGGTTAATTAACGATAAACCAACGGATGCCGTATGTAGGGGATCCAAGTGAAAACTAATGAACATTTAGAGGATGAGACATATTCAGGGGTATGGAAGGGATTTAGTGAAAACTCTTGGGCACACGCCCTTGATCAAATTATGCTGGAACTCTTTAGTAAGTTTGTCACGTGATCAGGTTGGAGGGCTTTGTGCCTAAAATTTCATGGTAGGCGATACAGTGATACTCTCTTAATAATTTTGTTTTCTTTTGAAGATTTTTGGAGGGTGCAGCCAGCATCGACAAACACTTCCGTTCATCTCCATTTGAGAAAAATTTACCTGTAAGTAGCTTTTGTATTTTTTTAATTGTTGCTAACCACACATCCAACAGGCTCTATCATCTCTGGATAGGTACTCCTTGGTTTGCTGAGCGTGTGGAATGTTTCCTTTCTCGGATATCCAGCTAGAGTAAGAAACTCTGTTCCATTGGATCATATTTTCAATTCTGAATCAACCTAGGCCTGTCTTTTCTAATGTGAAGTGTTTTGTAGGCAATACTGCCTTATTCCCAGGCACTTGAGAAACTTGCACCACATATTCAACAGGTAATTCATTAGGTTTCATTTTAGCCAGATTTATCATGGCGCTCTTTCAGTTATTTGTAGTCATAACATGTGCTTGTTATGTTGTAAAGCTTAGCATGGAGAGTAATGGAAAGGGTGTCTCCATTGATGGCGTTCAACTACCCTTTGAGACTGGTGAAATTGATTTTGGTGAGCCTGGAACCAATGGGCAACACAGCTTTTATCAATTAATCCATCAGGTAATGATCAGTACTTCTAGATTGTTACGATCTGGAACTTATTTTCTTGACAAGGCCATGGATACCAGCTAAGAGTAGATGATGATATTTTTATGGCATGCAACCATGTCACCTTGTACATTTATCTTGTCTCTTTCTTGATTTCTTCGGTAGTTATGTACGCTATAAGCACCATATGTTTTTCAATCCATGTGGTCATTCTTTGAACAAAATATTTTAACTTGTCTGAGTAATGATGAATTCTTTGTTCTTACAAACTTATTGTGAATATGCATCTTTGTTGACAATTCTTGTACCTAATTTTCCAGGGAAGAGTTATCCCTTGTGATTTTATTGGTGTTGTAAAAAGCCAGCAACCTGTTTACTTGAAAGGTATTGTAAAGGAATTTTGTTCTTTTTTCTAAACCTCTATATGCTGCATGTTGACCTTGTGATCTTCAGCTGCCCGTTGAACATGCATTGTACATCATTTTCAGGAGAAATTGTGAGCAATCATGATGAATTGATGTCCAATTTCTTTGCTCAGCCTGATGCGCTTGCTTATGGAAAGGTAAATAGCTAAATATATTTTAGATGTGCACATTTTCCATCAACTGTTTTTTGTTTCTGACTGTAATTTACTGCATGTTTCCAGACTCCTGAACAGCTGCATGGCGAGAAAGTACCTGAACATCTTATCCCTCATAAGGTGATAATATTCACTCATTCCTTATCTAGTTCTCCCAATACATTATTAGCTTGCTGCTATAGGTGTAATTTCTGACAGGGCACTTGTGGCTCTCTTGGTATTTTTGTTTTTACAGACTTTTCAGGGAAATCGGCCATCACTTAGTCTATTGCTGCCCTCATTATCTGCTTATGAGATTGGACAGGTATGCAAATTGCATTCTGACACTTTTTTGGAGTTGCAAGTTAAAATACTAAACCATATCATTTTTTTTCACCAATAGGATCTTAATTTTGCCGTATAATGTATGTATGTTTTCTTCTCCATGAAGACCTGACCAGCACACTCCATTTTTGTTTTGAGCAAAAACATGAAAAATATGGTGGTTAGTTTCTATGGTTAATAACGAATCAATTTTCTTTTTCCTTTTTTGAATAAAAAGAAAACTTGAGATGAATTTTAACAGTAGCAGAGTTATTCAGCTTGAGACATATGGTAGTGCATCTAAGCTTGTGAAAATTCTGCTGCTTCATACTATTTTTCTTTCCTTATTGTAATCATGTCGCACAAAAGTTATTGGAATATAGTTGTGTTTTCTGCCATAATGCAAACCTGTACATTCTTTTTCCATTCTTTTGTACTTTGGAAGAGTCAAAGGTTGACTCCAAATTATTACATGGAAGAACCTTTGCTTTATTCCAAATCGCGTTGCTGTTTTCTGCAGATTTATCAAGTACTAAAGTACTAACGAAGTCTACTTTTCAGCTTTTAGCAATCTACGAGCACCGGATTGCAGTTCAGGGTTTTCTATGGGGAATAAACTCATTTGACCAGTGGGGAGTGGAATTGGGCAAGGTTAATGCTTGAACATTTATATATTTCAATATTTGTTTGTTTGTTTTCTTCATATGAAGACTGAACTGTATTATGTCTATAATTTTTCGTCTCAGTCTCTGGCTTCTCAAGTGAGAAAATCTCTCCATGCATCCCGTGTGGAAGGAAAACCGGTCCAGGGGTTCAACAGCAGCACTGCAAGTTTGCTGACACGATATCTTGCTGTACGTTCCTTTGATAGTTTATCACAATTTGCTGTTCCTTTTTCTTCATAATTAAATTTGATTTCGAAAGTGCTCTTGACAGCCGCCCTAGGACTGTGGTGGTATTCACGGTAAAAGTTTAATCTGTTTTGTAGGTTGAGCCATCCACTCCTTACAGCACTACAACACTGCCGAAAGTGTAATACGCTATGTTTGGCATGCTAGTCTTTAAGCAAGGTTAAGCCTGCATATTCTGTAATAAGTTAATTTATGTTCCTTTTGGAGTTGTCACAGGCGTACTGCTATTTTTGTATTACTGTAGTCTCGGCGTTTTTCTTTCCACTCCAACTTCCAGGAGAACGAAATGGAAAAGAAAAAAAAAGGAAATTATTCTGCAATAAATTAAGCCGAGTCAGCATGAGAAAACTATCACTAAATAAATCCGGAGTATTTAGTTTGAAAAGCTGTTTCTGTGTGCTCTTTTACACGTTTTATTTGGAGAGTCCGTGCCGGAGTACTGTTTTCGAGTTAAGAGCCGATCCCGTTGGTCTGTCGAAAGCCGAGTAAAAACCGTTGGGAACGGATGACTTTCGTGTGGAAGCTAGCAACAACCGTAGAAATCTGACGATTCTTTTCAAAAAACCATGACCTAACGGTTTCGTCAAATGGGTTCTCGTTTTCGTGGTTTTGCGAAATGGGTTTTCGTAAAACTTATCGGAAGTGTAAACCCTGCTGCCACATAGTACACTCTTCTGCAACTGCTATGATCAGGTGGTCAGTAAAACAAAATCGCTTTTATTTCATAATGCAAGTGTTTTAACTTTTTTTCTTGCAAAGTTTGAACATTCATATTATTAAAAATATATGGAAGTATTGTTTATTTTGTTTATGACTTTATTATAAAAAATACTTCAAGCATATTTTATTTTTATATTTGCATTAAATTTTTGAACAAGACAAATGGTTAAACGTTGTAAACAAGCAGTCAAAACCCTTATATTATGAAACGGAGGGAGTACCAAATAAAATTTAGTTTTATTTTGTTAGCCCTTTACTAGATTCTCCTTCAAAATCTTGCCCTTTTCTCCCTTGCCATTCCTGCCCCTCTTTTGGTCGGTCCTTCCTGGCCGCGGAAGCTCCATTGGGAGGGGAAGATGTTGTTGCTTCATGTTGGTTGCATGTTATTTGACAGGCAATCATCGGTGCTGGATGTCTGCTTTCTTTATGCCCGTGGTAGCTAGTGGTAATATTTTTGTGGATGTGTTCATTCTAGACTAGTGCTCTCCTTGTGATGACAACGTCGTGTTGTGGTGGAGTCGGAGCTGCTACCTATGGGCTAGCTCAGCCAAACGGGGCTATATGTCAACGGAGCACTGACAATGGTAACACGCATGGATACCACACATTCCTATCGTCACTGACGCTTACTTGCTCACCTTCTTGTATCAGTCTGTGTGAAAACCTAGTATCAACATATAGATCCACCTTCTTTTCATCACTGACGTTTCTTTTGTCCATACAGATATTCTTTTGTCTCGTTTGACCATAGGTCCATAGATATTCTTTTGTATCGCTCACCTTCAAGATTTATCACATATATGATGTTTGTATGAAAATCTTCTTGTCTTGGTCTATACGATATTTTTGGAGATGTCGTATTGAAAGTTTCATGTTGGTGTGTCATTCTTGATGGTTTGATGGATGTCTCTCCGTCTTCGATGTCTATGACGGTGTCGATTTGTGGCAAATGAGTGATTTACAACTTAGTTATTCTTGGGTGTTATCGTTCGCTTTCTTCAATGTCAATCCAATGGTGATATATGCAGAAGACACAATGATCAGCCAGTAAGTAACTTTACAGGTTATGTTTTTGTCTGCAAAAGATAACCGCTACATATAACTTGCAAACGGTTAGGGGAAAAAAAGAATATGTGGATTCTCACAAGCCATTTACTCCCATAAACTATTTCACAAGATCATTCAACACCTAAACTATTTATCGACTCATTTACATCCGCAAATTATTAATATTGCTTACTTTACACCTTATGAACATTTTTTTTTGGTTTCTCTTTATACAAGTTGTATTTTTAAATGAAATTTATTATGATGGATATATGCATTATGACTTACCACTTAACTCTTTTAAATTTTTTTACCTCTGTTTTCATTGATTGGAAGCATGCAAGACCAATTTAAACATCAAAATTTCAAAACACAAACAAATATTCATAAAATAAAAAAATGATTTTTTTGGAACTTCGGTAATAATGTCATCTATGGGCTATGGGCCTAGGTTAAGTGGTGAAATAGTTGGAATGAGTAAAATGGATTTTTTTTCATAGAAAATATATGTCTGCATAATATTGTAATTTGTAGTTATTTGTCTCGCAACCTCTATAATAATTGCATGTGGCTTTTTTAAGTAAAGGTTGGCATGAATTCCATTATTAAAATAATATGTAGACTTCTATGTAGCGTTCTGTTAATTAATTTACCCCTGCATGTTGTGCATAGCATTCTTGAACAATAATCCCCTACAGTAGTTCATTTGGACAATTTCACATGCTACTTGAAATTTGGAAGCTTTGATTTCTCATCCGGTGGTGATGGTCTAAATAATTAGATGATGTCCCATTTGTTAGTACGGGATATTGATGTGTATGGTGTGGTTGTAAAAAAAATATATATACAAAACTGAGAAAATGATTAATCCAATACAAAGGAACTCATGCAAGCTAAAAGATTATGGGCTAATATGCACCATTAAGGTACTACATTACATAAAGATATTAAAAATAAGCGATGTGCTGCCTTCTTGTGGTAGCTCCTTTACAGAAAGAAAGGATACTCCCCCAATATAGAGATTTTGACTATTTCGTTTGACCCATTTGTCTTATTTATATTTTAGATGTTTTATTATTTTATTATGAAAAGTACTTTAATCATGACTTATTATTTCAAATGTTTATATTAAATTTTTAAATAAAACGAATGGCTAAACGTTACAAACAAATCAAAATCATTTTTATTAGAGGACGAAGGGAGGACATGATATGCTATGGATCTATCTAGTTTCCTCGACAATTGTATCTTGGTTTTACGAACCAGAATTTTGATGATCAAAGATGCATTCTTGTAACTTGGGTTTTCCATCTACTGCATAAATCATGTGGAAACAGTTCGATGAATCGCTCCATTTACCTTCAGCATTGACTAATGACTAGAGCAAGATTAATAGTAAAGCCAACTTGCTATCTATAAGTTCACTTATAGCTAATATTTATAATAGGTTGACTATAAGGTTGACTTCAATTTTCTTCTTCTATCTCTTTGCATTAATTGCATTTATCTTAAAGCTTATGAAGAGCTTAACTCTTGCATGAGAGCCAATCCCTGTTCTTTTTCATTGTTTCTCTCCTCCACATCATCTTATAATCTTATAGTTGGCTTATAGCTCACTATTGTACTTGCTGTAATGCACAGATCTTGTCCTAGATCAACTTGAGTGAGCCTGTAGTCATAGGATATTGTGCATAGAGAAACTCCATCGGCCACCCTACATATATATTTATTGTTTTATTTTGATTTTGTGGCCCATCAGATCTCGAATGTACAAAACAAATACTAACCCCCGAGCTGCCCTAGCTGATCCTTACCCAGACATGGAGCAACTAAAAAAAATATTGGCGCTTCAAGCTCAAGGTGGTACATTTGAAAACCATCCTCTTAGCTAGTTCCTCTTATTATTATTTTTTTGTGGGAAGTTAGCTAGTTCCTCTTATAATTGCAAAACACTAACCCCGAGCACATCCCATCAGTTTATTGGTCCTTGATCGTCACGTAGGTAGTGCCATCAAGAACTGATCACGATTCATCAAAAGAGAGAATTATTCATGGATGATTATATCATTACACAGTGGAGATGGATGAGATGGAAGTAATGGCAGTACTCGCGCTGTCGCTGACAGTGCTGGAGACGATATAAAATTATGGATTCCGTGTGATTGCAACAGTGACAATGGGTTGGGTCATGCCTCTGTTCGACGTCCCGATCCACATGCCTGTGGCGCGTGGGCATGTCAAATGTGCATGGACGCACGCACCGCCGCACCGGCGCCCATTCCTGATCGATCAATGGATCGATAGGTCAATTAGGATAGCAAAATTGTCCCTTTTTTTCATTTCAAGTTAAAAGATGAACTCATATAATTTATGGTTCTGGGATAAAATCTTACACAATCAAATAAAAATTGTAATTAATCTACTCCTATACCATGCATGTGACGGAACTATCGGTGGAGCCACCTCACGGGCTGGTCGGAGATCGTGCAGGTCCTGCTGCTACTGTTGCTATCGTCCTCTGTCAATGGCATGTATAAGGGGTACGAATGATGTAAATAAAACAATACCAAATCAAATTTTCGCTAAGCTAGACTGAGGAGACATAGGAGACATAAATAGTGGTAGTTATTTAATTTGCTATTGACGGCAAAAGATGGCGGCAAGAGTTTCGGAAACGTTTTTCATCTTGCAACGAAGCCAAGAGTCTTGTATGTAAATGTTATATAGGGAATCCGTCGATCCTATTTTTAAGAATAAATATCAGTATATGAATAGCATAACAACAATCAATTATATTTATACAACATGTGTGTATGATATGCAAGAAAATTATATAACAGTGTGTCTCAACAATTGAACATATCATTAAAAAATTATCGGTCACCACCAACAAATGTGTTTACTTGCCCGAGCTTGATGACAATGCTGGCTCCACCACCCGCTGAACCAAGTGCATCAAAATCTAAATTTTCAATAAATTAGATTAAATTTATTGAAGTTTTTTTTCTAAAAAATCAAAATGATTTACATTTTGAAATGGCGGAAGCGATATTTATTAAGCCTTTTTATTTAAGGAAAGGGATATTTACAGCAAGGGCCAAATGACTGGCTAACGGAACACCAACGAAATAGATTTGCTGATGACTGCACCTGCAATGTCGCGACACGGTGTAATTGCATGCTTATTTACTTTACTGCTTATCATTTATTGGTAAAACAAAGTTTGGTCATGTTAATTTTTTATAATGTCAAAATATAGAGATGGTATTTTGTTTGACACGTTATCAAATATTAGTAGTATAATACTGTAATGAAAATGTTTTATAAATAGCGTGATTGTTGCCAAATTTTATGGACATTACCAATCAATGGCATGATTAAAAATGGCAGCACTCTTAGCAAACCCTGCTTATTTAGGCCTTCTGTAATGGCTATCTATATATCTATATATAAGTAATCTCTCACAATATTTTAATAGAAAAGAGATAAAAACGATCTCTTAATTAAGAGATAGTCTCCTGTATATATTACAAGTATATATTAGGATGACATGTGGATCCATTTATACTATAAGTTAAAAGTTAGATCATTAAAGATGTTGTCTTTCGAAGGGATTTAGAGATACTCCCTCCGTCTCAAAATATAACTATCCGAGCAATTTAAATTTGTCTCAAAATACAACTACCTCTACACCTCCTACCCCATCTCCACCAATTACAACCATCCCTCCCACTTACCCTCTCCTCTCAACCAATCACAATCTCAACCTTAATTTTTTTTAAAAAACAATATAAGTGTTTATATTTTGAGACGGTGGCAGTAAAAAGTTGTGTCTACTGTTGGAGGAGGTGCGGCGTGCTTATCTATGGCCCATGACTACTGCGACCATCGTAGTGTTTACCTGCGATTACGTATGTTCCATCGCATTCACTCCTACACGTGTGGGTCATTACTGAAGTGTTGTCCTAACTCATATATTACAAGTAGGAGAGATAACTCCGTGGGATTGCACACGCTATTTGTTAATAGAGTAAATTGTTAATATCATAATTTTTTTGTTATTTTCAAGTGCACTTTTAGATTGGAAAAAGGGGTCCACATCAATTACAATGTGTAATTCTTATATTTTTATTTTAGAATAAATTAATAAATAATTATAAGTATGCAGATAGTTCAACTCCATTTTAATGCTCACTCCGTTGCGAATAATCTTCGGAACATTTTAATGCTCACTCCGTTGCAACAGATGCATTTTGACCAATATTTTTTAGGCAACATCAAAGTGGAAATGCTTAATATGCGTTAAGTACAATCAACTACAAATCGAATGGTCAACACTTGATGCTGCAAATTTTAATTATGTAAAAGTTAATGTTAGTTGAAGATTAGAACAGCAAAGCCAAACTCACTGTTATTGTTTTAACAAAGAGTCATTTGATTTTTAATATTACTAATTTATACAATACAATAATAAAAAATTTTCACTTTCAATGTCATATTTTATTTAATAGATACTCTCGATACTACTTCTCACAAAAAAAAGGTACTCTCGATACTACTTTTAAGATAGGAATTGTTATTTTTTATGAACTAAATCTAAGTGCATTTCCACTACCTTGTTTTATTTAAATCAATCTCTTAATACGATATACAATCATGATATCCGATCCATATATAACCAACGGTTAAATCTTGGGAATTCACTCAAAGTCTCATACTTCTAAAGAAACATAATAAGTGATTTAAGGAGTAATGTCATAGTTACATTATTGATGTTGTAAGTCCGTTGAAGTTAATCTCTATGGTAATAATCCCTCGTAGGACATCATTTTTTTTAACTACATGTTTGATTATCCTTCTTATTAAAAATATACAAATATATAAAAATATAACTCATGTTTACAATATCTATAATAATAAACCAACTCATACCAAATTAAATAATATTTGTATAATTTTTTAAATAATATGAATTGTTACATATGTTTAAAAATTAACGGTATCCTACATTAAAAAGCGGAGGGAGTAGTTTATAAAGTATCCCACGTGTCCTACCCAATGTTCTTTAGGTGCCAAAAGAGCAGGTTACAACTTACTCCCTCTATCCACAAATATTTGATGACGTTGACTTTTTAACATATGTTTAACCGTAAAAGTTCTTGAATAAGACAAATGGTTAAACGTATGTTAAAAAGTCAACGGTGTCAAATATATGGGAACGAAAGTATAGCCCAATTTGACCGAACAATAATAACTAGTCATTGAAGATCTCTGAGACAACGATAGCGGTAGTTTAGCACGGAAATTGGAAGGGCTGAAATGTTGCGTCTTCCATTATACCAGCAAATGTTATAGGTGAGAACCTGTAGATCAATCGATATATGTATGTCAGCTATGGATTGTCATAATAGTGTCCCAAACCTCCTGTTGGAACACGTATGGGTCACTCATACGTACCCATTGATCTACTCTACTTCAACATAATTACTGCAAAATATTAATTTAGTCTATTTCGTCAAACTAGAGTAGTCAACAGATCCGTAAAGATTGAGCGGCCCATCAGTGTTTATGGACACTTTCCAATCTTTTTTATTATTATTGATGACCCTAGTTGCTCTTACCACATTGTGGATATCAAAGCAGGGATACTACCATGGAGGTTAACTCCATAAGCAGGAGTTACGCGAATAACTCCAATCTCCATGAAACTCTAAAAACATATTAGAAAGACAAACCCTCATGTCATGTCCTATTTAGGGAGCTTTTGCCAACTACAACTTCTTCCATAATCTCCAGAATCTGAACTGTTGGGTAAAGATTGACCCACGCCCAGAATCTCCAGAACCTTAATTTATGTATCCCTTGATCTAAGCTTGGTACTTTGGTGAGAATATGAGTTGATCCTTCAGTGCTCTGATTAGCTCTCACATGTTATCTTCCATTAGCTTGTTTGGTTCTAAGTGGTGATTTATTGCAAATTTTCTCATGTATAGTGCAAAAGGGTAATGGCCCATTGTCCATTCATTAACGGGGGAAGAGAAGGTACTCTTGGGTTTAGAAATTTAAAATACTAATAGCAGAGGGGATCAAAGACTACAAAATAGATGGATAGTGAAAATGTAGAAGGGGTCAATCTGAATACTAATAGTAAGGCCTGGTTTGACACAAGGAAAGCACGTAAACATGAAAATGCAGGATTATAATATAATGTAAAGTGGAAAGGAATTCAAAACACATGAAAAACAAAATTGGGTTGTTTTTAGATTGCATAAAACCCGTGTATGTGTGTGCGCATGCATATTTGTGTGTGTGAGAGAGAGAGGGGGGCAAGCATTCCAAAGGAATCAAAACCTCACAAATCCTTTAAAAAAATCTTTTGTTCCAAAGATGACTTAATTGTATGTTGCAAACTCATGAATATTGAGGAATATGATCTACTTTAACCCCAATAAAATATCTGTTCCAATATTACTATATGAGTGTTGCTTACGAAAATTGTGCCTAAGGTAAAGAATAAGGGCATGCAACTGTTGTAAAAAATAATAATTCTAAGGTACGATGTTTACACTTTATTCCTTTATTCCTTGTGGTACAATAATCAAGAATTATGAAAGGGATGACGAAGAAACACTAGATTAAATTGTAAAATTAAGCTCCAAAATTAAGAAAAAATGTGGATGTGGCTCAAACAAGTAGGCCTTACATAGGTGATACCATCAATCATGAAAACTCGTGCAACTCTATGTCATGTTTGGGATTAAGTATTTTGGTAGGACTTGGTTGGATTTATAACAATAAACGAATAACAAGTTTGGAAGCATCAAAAGCTATGCCGATCCCCCACAACCTTTCAGCATTGGCAAAGTATCAACAGGAATACATGGGAGATGGAACTGGTCTAGATTCCAAACACAGTTGCTGAAAAACCAGGATAGAGATGGATAGAACGGCACATTTGTGTGACATGGGGCAATGAGTTTTGAGCTTAAAATCCAACAGGAAAATTCGCTCCTAGTGAGTCAATCAAGTGATAGGATCCAAAGCACAGCATTGTTAATGCACTAAATAAGAGACAAGTAGACAAGGACAAACCAAAAAGGCTGAAAAGCAGTGGCAAATGCAGATAATTAAGGGGGTAGTTCCACTCCTAGCAGCCTATTAAAACCGCAAGATGAGCATCCTTGCAGTGATCAATCATGCAGTCAATTCAAGTCATGCTCATCTTACGAAATTTTCTTCGAAACACACTACATACGCAACACATATAAACATCTACACGTGTACTCATAAACGTGGACAACCATATCTATCTTCAGTTCACGAGTATCTGAAAACACTAGGCTGGTATATTTTGGTATTAATGAAATCATCACATGTGTTTCTATATATTCATCTAACACTAAAATAATATTAGTTGTAAATACGAGCATCAATATACGTCAAGTCTAAGATTTTTATAGATGGGGCAGTCTCTACCAGGAGACAGAATTGTACCATATGCGTTCAGCTAGGAAGACAAACTTTTCACCAGAATCACGTAGCTTAGAAAAACCATTTCTAGAGGAAACAACAAACAATAGGGAGGATCTCGTATCTATGGTAATTGTCGCAATAATTGTTTAGTTCTTCTAGATATGTAGATATGGTATCCATATCAGACTCAGAATTCCTTCTTGACTGTTATCCTTGCGTACGAAAACCTTTTCTTTTAACATGAATATTTGATGGTACAGTTGATCGGTTTGCCACTATAATCTCAATTACTTATAGGGGTATTGTTGTATTCCAAACATAATCATGTGTTACTCGTAACAGATGCAACAATAGCCTAGTGTCTCTTCAAAAGGAAGAACTCACAACAATCCTTGCCCCTAAAAAATTTTGGCAAACATAAGGTACAAAACATAGCTCATAGCCACCACGGCTCCTGGAGTACTTGCTTAAAATGCAAATTTTGGCAATGCACCAACAACAGGAGCAGTTGGAGTTGTTTGAAACTTTTGATTTTCTCTCTACTTTCATTCAGTTGATCTTATAGCCTTTGATGTCTTCCATGTAGAGAAAATTAAGAAGTACAACACCATCCCAACGAAGGGTCCACCCTAAAAACACTAATTTAATAACTAATCTATAAGTACATCAAGAACATCACAAGGACTACTAAAAACACCTAATAAGAATCTCAACCCATGTATATCCATTATGTAAGTGATTTATCAGGAACTACAGCAATTTCCAGGTAAATATATGCTGGAAACCAAAGCACATGTGTTATTTTTGGTGAATTACAACATGTGTTATTTCCAGGTAAATATATGCTGGAAACCAAAGCACAGCTGTGGTTTCCACCATATATGCATGTACCCCAAATTTTACATGTAATTTTGCACAAAGGTTGATCAAATCTATTAAAGTAGATCCTATTGATATAGAAATGTTTGTTTGTAGTTCCAAATAAAATTGTATTCATTCCCTCTTCTGTCCTTTATCAACCCTGTTGGTCAATATATAATCTTATAATTTGGATTCCCTAGGATCGATGGCTTTAAAATTTCTCCTTCTCTTCATGTAGCATACTAATCTTTAGGCTATTAAAACGAACATGATATATATATCCCCGTTTAGTTTCCTATATGTGCAATGTAATAGATGAAACAATTTTAAGTTTTTCTTATCGTAAGATCTAATCATTGCTACAGAACAAGTAGTAGATGACGGCTACAAACCCCCCATATGTGTATAGCTGACATCGATTTGGCTGCACCTTTGATTCTAGGTCATTGGTGCCGGTTGTACAACCACAAAAGAACCAATTCCTAAAACCTTACGACACCAGAATAATCCAAAAAACCTAAAAAATTTCACTAGTAGTCCATCAAGTCAACAATCAACGAAGTCCATACCCTCATAGAAAACGTCGTTTTTACTCTTTACCCTTTTCCTATCACTTTGTCATCTCCTTTTCTTCTTAATTACCATAGCTTCCTTGTTAGGCGGAGCTTACCAAGCGATGGAGTCAACTACACCGGTCAGCCCGGACAACTAATATTGTTTCCCAGTGATCGATTGATTTTCACGGACATCAACGATAATTTGAGATGCTAGCGATGGAGCCCGAGCGGCCACCCAACCTGTCTGGGAGTTAGATTTGCCATTGAGCGTAGCAAATGTCAGGCCAAACATGTCGGACAGTGTGGGCTTCGAAGCCGGCAGCATGGAACTGGATGAGGTAGGAGGAGCACATAGGGGTCGAGCTGGACACGTATCTAACGAGATAGGAGGAGAACGATGTGATAGTCATAGGATCAAGTGAGACAGTGACGCTAGGCTTGAGCGTGGGGCTTTGGGTGAGCCCTTTCCCCATATATGGCAACCAGTCGTGTGCACGCATGTGGCTAGCGACCTACTGCGTGCAGAGTAGATATAAGGATTTTTTTTTCAATTCCAAGGGTATCTGTGTAAAAAAGAAAAAAAATCAAACTTTCCTGACCTCACGGTGTCAATGGGATTTATGGGCTGACTGGCATTTTGGTGGCCCTACAACCAAACTAGTTGCATTATAGCAATGAGGTCTTTTGGAGTAGTATTACAACAGTTGGGATAAACCCTAGTGGCTTATGCATTTGGCTTATGGCTAGATATATTACATTGTTTGTATGAGAAAAATAAACACGTGTGCTCAGAAATACAATAATGTACCACCTCCATGATATGTGGAGGGGTTACAACTAGATATATTACATTGTTCATATGAGAAAAGGAAACTCATGTGTTCCAAAATACAACAATGTACCACCTCCGTGATAGGGGGCGGCCACCTGAGATTCATGATCTATAGGCTTGTTTTAAGGCCCCTTATGATTTGAAGGGAAAACATAGGAATTTTGTAGGAATTCAATCCTATGAGAATTTTTTTTTTCTAAATGAGCCTTTGTTTCAATGGATTGGGCCATACTGATTTTTATGAAATTCCTATGGAAGGGCTTGTTCCTTGCAAGATTTGGAGGAATTTTAACATGAGCTCAAACCTCATAGAAAATTTTATTAGTCTATCTCTTATCTCAAATTCCTTTGTTTTCCATACGGTCCAATCAAACAGCCATTCCTGTATATTTCCCGTGTTTTGCAATTATATATTTTACACTTGTATTTCTATGAAAATCATGTGTTTTTCATGTTTCTATTGAAAGACTTGAAGGAGACGTAAGATATAAATAGTCAAGGGCTCCTTTGGAACAAAGGGAATTTATACCATTGAATTCACATAGGATTTTTTTCGCTATAAAGCCCTTTGGTTTGAAGGATTTGGCTAGAAAAAATCCATAGGACTAGCTCCTTTTCTTTATTTTTTGAAGGATTTCAAACATGAGTTATGTTTTTATTTCCTTTGCGAAGTAAAATGCAATTTGTCGGCTTCAAAAAAAAATGCAATTTGTCTCTTATACTGTCTTTAATTCCTCCAAAGTTAATGTATTTTATTTCCTCTGAGCTATCCAAAGACACTTCCTCTAACATTTTGATGTTTTGGAACCTTGTAGTTATTTTGAAAATTCTACATTCCAAAAGAGCTCTGAATTATATGCATTATATATTACTAAAAAACGGAGGTATATGAATAGTATATGCTCCATGTTACATAAAGGATTAACGGAATACTCCCTCCGTCCCAAAATATAGCAGCCTAGGAGGCCTCCTAGGTTGCTATATTTTATGACAGAGCTAGAGTATCTACTGTATCTTAGTGTCTTTTCACCTGCTGTCAGAATATAATGTTGCTGTATAATTGTTTACTCATCCAATATTTCAACTTTGTTTTGCTCCTCCAATATATCAACTCCTATTTATTGTTACTCCTCCGTGGTACTCCATATGTCCCAAATTAGAAGGCCTGTTATATTTTGTTGGAACAAGGATTAACATGTAAATTTATGTATTAAGATATTATTTGTGTGTTGAAAAACATAATCATAAGATAACATTTTTGAAAATGAATCTAAAAATACCACCAATTTTATGTCATGTAATAAATTTTAAATAGAAAAATTATTGGTTAAGCTATTTTTTAAAAAATAAAATATGTCTTATAATTTATGACGTAATTTCGGAAGGAGTATCTATAGGCAGAGTTTCTAATTAGTCCGTTACCAAGAAAGACCAATTAATCAAAACAATACAAGGTTTATTAAAAAAATGTTCTTTATTGATTTTGGTCCATATAACAAACGGTTTTTCGCACCGTGGTAATTGTGTGGTATCTGATAATAAGAGAACGCAGACTGATTTCCAAAATCTTATTAAGAAAAAATTGTATTTTGACAGCTCTTTACTACGAACAGAATGAACTCCCACTTTAATCATCTGTATTGATGTTACAATATCTTCTTGCCATTTCTTTTCCATACTGATTTAATTTCCCCCTTTTTTATCTGCCTATTTGGACCTCCAAAGTCTTCTCGATCAACAAATAGATGGTCCTTCCTTTCACTTGCGAGAATGGATGAACCACGAGGAATAAGATCCAAAATCCAAGGATGTGGGCCTTGGGTGTTCGATCACGGAGCTATGTACCATTAGCCAATGCCGATGAGGCGATGAGTAGTAAAACAAGACACCACCACAGGAAGGAACTGAAGCGGCTTCTCATAATAATTCCTAAAACCACATCGCCGTCAAACGCCACACCACACGCTGCCGACCCCATCCAACTGCCGCGCCAAACTATACTTAACTTGGTAGTACTTATAAACCCTTCTTCACTTCGGTCTTCGCCTCCCCCTCCGCCAAGCAAGGCAAAGCTCGCCGATCGATGGACCTCGACGCTGACATGATCCCGTCCTCTCCCTCCGCCGACTCATCGCCATCCTCCTCCGATCTCGACACCGAGGTTAGTTAGATTGGTTCATGGCTGGGTGGGCATGGTTGCATTTTGTAATTGTGCTCTGTTTCGTTAATTCTTGCATCAATTGGAGGTGTTTGTTTTGGTGGATTTTTTGGTAGTCGACGGGGTCGTTCTTCCCCGACCGGAGCACGACGCTGGGGACTCTGATGGGCGTCTCGGCGTTCGGCGGCGGCGGGCAGCGTCGCGCCGCGGCGAGGTCGACGCCGGCTGGGGCGGAGATGGAGAGGACCCCGCTTGCGGCGCAGCCGCCGGAGGAGGGGAGCCACGCGCAGCGGCGGAGGAGGCGCCGGCGACGCGGCCGCAGCCTCGGCGGGAGCTGGTGGCGGCTCTGCCGCGACGACGCCCGGCGAGTTCCTCGACATGGAGAGGCAGCTCGCCGGCGCCGACTTCCTCTGCGACGGCGGCGGCGGTGTTTCCGAGCGGGACGCGGCGGCGACCACGGCGCTGTTCGAGGACGGGAGGGTGCGGCCGCCGCAGCCGCAGCCGCCTGCTGCCGCCGAGGAGCGTGGCCGGTGGCGGCTGCAGAGGACGGCGGCGGCGGATTCGTCGTCCTCCTCCGCCTCCTCGTCGCTGGCGAGGCTGCCGGTGCTGCTCACCGGAATCTGCAGCGGCGGCGCCGGGTAGATAGAGGGATGTCCTTGCAATTAACCGGATGCCAAAGGGTGATTATGTGAAAGTGGAGTGAACGCTTCTTTAAGCTTCTTTGTCTCCCTTCTTTTTTTTTTCTGTCTGCCACGGATTCTTTCGTTCTCTTGTCCTCTTCTCTTCCTTTTCTTGTTTTTTCAATGATTATATTTTACTTTGGGCCCTTAGCTCAGCACAAACTTGTTTATGCCCTATCCTTTTGCTTACCCTTTCCTAATCTATTGTGCACAGGAATAAAACAAAACATAGTGAAAGCCATGTATGCTAGCTAAGATGGTACGCTACATTGTAGATTGCACAAACAGTTTGCAGTGATTCGTTTATAAGTTCTCACCAACTCCTCATATAAAAATGGCAAGTAGTAGTACTAGACGAGTGGTATGTATTTGTTGTGCGTAAAGTGGCAACAACCGTACAGTAACTACAGTTCCTTCAATTCCGTGGCATCGCTGTAAACAAGGAAAAATATAGGTGCCATGTACATTGCTAAGGTCCAAGCCTGGGAATGACGAAGTGAAGTTGTGATTAACCATGTTTGCGGCTGCAGTGTTGGCAGTTGGAGTAGCTTAGCTAGATTACAAAATGCACGGTAAGCATCCCAGGCATAGCAACAGTAGCAGTACTGGAGCAGTTGTTTGTCCATTTTTTCTGAATATGTTTCTGAAGATTGATTCGTGATCAAACGGCAGCAAAAAGATCCACCACCGTGCCAGAACAGGGCTCAAATCTCCGGTCTCACAATCATCCTTGCATGTGATGATCTGCGCTGAATGGGTCGATCCGTCACTCTCTTTCGTGGGCCCATTTCCTACTTCACCCATACCAGAGAGGAATGTTTCATGCCCAATCAAGCAATACACGTACACCACTCGTACCAGTGAAGCCTGTTTTGAAACATGTACTAGAAATTTCACATGATTTGTGTTGTACAAAAAAGAAGTTCAAATTTCTACTATAATGGTGCTTAACTCTCCAGAATCATAGTAGAAACAGTTTAATTTGGTGCAAGACATATATTCCAATGAGCAAGTAGTAGAAATGATTTTTGACTTGCACGGATGAAGGTCATGGACAGATGGACTCATGGAACTAACTGCCTTCTCCGTTCGAGCAACGACGCTAAACCTTGGCTTGCAACTTGCAAGGAGCACGCAGCACCCTCGCTCTTCCGAGCCATCTATGCCACAGAGCAGAATGATGAAACCATGTAGCCGCCTGCTTCAAGCAAGCTTTGGATTCCAGCAAGGAGTATCCCAAAAGCCGGAAAAAGGCCCAGATGCTGCACGTGACATGTCTACTGGACGATGACGTTACAGATGCTTAGCTTTAAGCTTAAATCTGGCACTAATTCCTGCCCTTGGCATATGACAAGGATGCGAAGAGTAGATAGTCGAAAAGAATGCAATGCATAGCCGGATGGATATCTGATGCCAATAAGACATCGCATCCAGCATACGCTAAATAGATACTACTAAAATGCTAGAATACCCAATGAACCACACTACGACCAATCCCCGTTCCTGCCATTTTTTACAGGAAAGGATCGGCACACACATACTACACGCTACACCAACAATACTACCACTACTACCAAATCAGCCCAGCCAAGAAGCCAACTACGGCCCATGCAAAATGGGACAGCCGCCTGGGCCGTCAGCTTCAGTCGTGAGCGAGGTCGGACTGGGCCAGGTTGGGGTGGGCGGAGAAATAGGCGAGGAGGCCGAGGAGCGGGGCGTTGATGTAGGTGGTGGGCTCCGACTGCTGGAAAACGGCCCGAGCGTCGGGGAATGCGTCGCTGGTGTTGCTCGGCCCGCCCACCACGGCGCCCACCAGGAGGTTCGGGTTGGGCGCTGTGGTCGCGTAGTAGGACGCCCCGGCCTTGCACCCGATCCGCGCCGGGTGAGCCGACACCGACGGCAGCGAGCTCCCCCGGTGGTGGATCCGCAGCGGGTACCGGGCCCCGTATCCCACCATGTACGACATCCGCAGCGGGTTGTCACCCAGGATGTAGTCCACCTGCGCGCGCACGAGAAAACTCGTCGGTTTCACGGTGAAATCGGTGGCGGCGTCGAGGGGTTTTCGTTTTTTTTCTTACCTGGCGCTTGGCGACGCGGCGGAGCTGGACGGGGGAGGCGGAGGAGGTGCCGCACGCGACGCGGACGTTGGCGTGGCTGAGGTAGTTGGAGTAGGCGAGCAGGAGGAACGACAGCGACGTCACGTGCTGCATGTTGCTGTTGCCCACCTTGAACAGCAGACCACCTGCGTAATAAACACGTACAGGCATCGTCGTATCAGCCATTGCTAATTACGTCCGGAAGATGATTATGCGTGGTCAAGAGCTTGATTATTAGGTGACAGACCTGGCGAATACTGGATCTGGGGATGATTAGAGATGCCGGGGAGGAGGGTACAGATGAAGTTGTCGGCGTTCACGCGGAAGGACTGGAAGAACTCGTCCTTCCCCATCAGGACCTCCTGCAAACAAACACGGACAGAGATAATTAGTGGCTAATTAATCACCCATTACTACGGCATTATGAGGAACATCACACCATTAGTTCGGGATGATTAAGTCAGTCAGCAGCAAGGCCGGGAACACGAGAGTCGAGACCCGTGATCACTGAAAAGGCAAGACCCCCACACTTGCCCCCATTCCCTGCTACAGCAACGTGCCGAGCTCTACGCCAGAGGAGAGTCACTGACGAGAGACAAATATGCTCGCCTAATTCGATCCACTAATCAATAATTTTTCAAGGGACGATGATCCACTAATCTATGATCAGTACTCAGTAGTACCGAGCTACTGAGAAAGTGTAGAAGCCAGTCTGACACTGCTTAGTTGATTAATCTATCCACAAAGAATCTGGTCCCACGGTCCGGTGGCTAGTAGTTCAGCTAATCAGTCGTTCATTTCTTAGATAATGTAATCAATCACTAGAATCTCGAAATAGTAGTTGTATAATGTACTGTTGCCTAGCAACCCAAAATGATGGCAGCATATGATGAGTTGATGACATGTGTCGTCTGTCATATGTGTGCAGAGAACAGTACTGTATCATGGTGTGCATAGCATACCAATCCATGCCATGACCATTGCATAAAACTTGTGGGATGTGTCGGGAAATGTCTTCTGCTTAGTTGGGAGTACACATCATGTCAATCTAAACACCGCTCACATGCACTGCTGATGCATGGACACAGGTAGAGCAGAACAAACATAAAAACCTCGTTCTATCTGCAGGTAACATGTTACAATTATCTAATACCCCTGACTAAACTAAACTGGAGTACTCTGCTATGCACGAAGATGTGGTTGTAAAAGAAAAACCCCAGGACGAGACAAAAGTCACAAAACACATCCCGTGTGCTGGTAACACCACTACACGTCTACACCAGCAACATTTGTTCTCTGTTCGCAAATCCCACAAGCCGGATGCACACGGTAGGAATATCGCGAGGAGAGGGGAGACATGAGACATGACGTGTGACACTGGCTGGTATAGTAGCAGGCTAGCAGCAGCTATTGAGCGGAGCCAACCGAGCCGGGTCAGCCTGGTCCACATGCTGGGCCAAAAGGTGCAACAGAGCGCGCGTGAAAAGGTGCTTCCCCAATCGCCCATGCCCCTGGCCTATCTCCGCTAAGCTTTGCACTAGCACGTCTTTTTATCAGCACTGCTCGTGCCATCCTGTGCATGCCCTATCCCTAGTTTGTACCAGCCTAACTTTTAGAACATTGCCTAAAATTTAGGTAATCTTTGGACTTGTTTAGTTGCATCCAAATTTGAAAGTTTGGGTGTAAAATGAAATGATGTGATTAAAAGGTTGTGGGTGTATAATAGGTTGATGTGATAGAAAAGTTAAAAATTTTTTAAAAAAAGTTACAAGATTTTGATGCGACTTATCTAGTCCTATTGAAAATGTACAAATATCTACAGCCAAGATTTTTGGTAGGTCGGGTAGTCAATGGCGTGCAGAGGGTCGGCCGTCCTGGGACGATGAGCGCGCTGCGCAGCGTCGGAAAAAGCCGGGAGCCGCGACGTAAGTCGCATGTGCCCGCCGCAGCGTCGCAGGCTCGCACGCAGAGCAGAGCAGGGCCATCGTTTGGCGGAGACCGAGTGGCGTTCCCGGCCAAAACAGGACACACATCCATGCCTGCCTAACAGTATGAGCTAGCATACCATAGTGTCACGCAGTGATCCACAGGCGCAAAGTCGGATGCTACTACTACTGGAGTACTAGTATTAACGAGGCAACTGCCAAAAAAAATCAACGACTAATAGTGTCAGCACAGCGACACATCGTGTGGCACTGCTGGGCCCTGTTCACCTCAGCTCTCGTCACGTTAACAGCACATTTAAACTTAACGGGAGTAATGTTACTACTAATAACATGTAGGAGTAGAGTGCAGTGGTTAGTTACCTTGGAGATGAGTACGTTGATGCCGGCGTGCTTGTTGTCCCAGCCGAACTCGTTGATGGCCTCGCTTGCGCCGAGCACCACCTCGTTCCGCTTGATGTAATCCCGGTACTCCCGCCGCCGCGACGCTTTGTGCAGCCACGCGGCGCCCCACAGCAACTCGTCCTGCAAAACACACGCATCGCAAAGCACACACGCACGTTCAGTCGTTGAGGGAGGCCGGCAACGGCGAACGGCTTCGAACGCAAACGCACCTTGTAGCCGGAGTAGTCGCAGTAGCAGGGGCACACGGCCGCGTGCAGGCTGCTGCTGTAGGGGCCTCTGTACTTGTCCGCGAACTCGAACACCTTCATCACACTCACGCAAGCAGAGTGAGTGAGATTGAGAATGAATAATGAGAGGAGAACACGGCTCAAAACCGTTCTGTTTGGCTTGCTAGTGCCAGTAATAGAAAGAAAACGTGCATACGTTTAGTACTCCCAAGTACATCATTTATTCCCTAATGACCTGGAACAGTACCACTACCTAGTACTAACAGCATTTAAGTAGGAGTATCAAAGAGCAGGTTTCCGTCAATACTAACGGCCGGGGGCGGTAGACCGGCATTTACTTTTACCGGCCATAATAATTACTGCCAGCTTTAACGAGTGAAGTGAACCGAAGTGTATGTACCTCAATGGCACGGTCGAGGAGGCGCTGGGAGTAAGCCGGGTCGGCCTCGCGGAAGACGATGGAGCCGGCGGCGAGGGCGGCGGCGGTCTCGGCGGCGACGTCGGAGCCTGGGTGCTCGGGGTCGACCTTGTACACGGTGCGCGGGGTGTCCATGTCCTCGGGTCGCTCCCAGCACGAGTGGTCGCGGAACGCGTCGCCGACCTGGACGTACACCGTGTTGGGTGTGGCCGTCGCCTTCATCAGGTAGTCCGTCGCCCACCTCACCGCCTTCCTCGCCTCCGCCCCGTGCGCCCCGAAGCTGCGCCCGAAGTCGATCAGCCCCCACGACATCAGTGTCGCCGTGAACGCCATCGGGAACCCGAACTTCACGTTGTCCCCCGCGTCGTAGTACCCTCCCGTCAAGTCCACCTGCGCGTACACCATTCCAAGAAACCGCAAGTCAGTAACACCATCGTGCATTGCATTGCAACGCATTGACTTATAAGAGTTCGTGCGTACGCCGGCGGTGGCACCGTCGTTGAGGGCGGAGTCACGGCGCCAGCGGAGGCGCTGGTCGGGAGGGAGGCGGCCGGAGCGCTGGCCCTCGAAGAAGAGGATGCTCTTGTGGAGCGCGTCGGCGTAGTCGTGCTGGCCCGACACCGTCGTCGCGGCCGCCGCGAGCGTGAACACAAGCAGCAGCACATTCGTCATTGCCATTGCCATTGCCGCCGACCACGCCGCAGGACACTTGCTCTGTCTCGGCGGTGGTGGTGGGAATGGTCGTTTAGTTGGTTGGTGCTGTGTGTGCGACGGCGGTTGGGTTGGGTCGGGGAGGAATTAATAGGGGAGCTGAGGGAGGCGCGCGGGAAGGGAGAGAGAGAGTTGAGAGAAGGGGGTTAATGGCATGGCATGTGAGGGTGCGCATTGGTGGGAAGGGGAAAGCGACATGGGATGCTGGGGAGACGGCCAGTGATGGCGCGACGCGTGACGTCGGAACGTTGCGGCGCTCGGTACGAGGAGAGGGGGGCGGGGCTCGCGGTAGCGGGCTGCGTGGACCTGGTCCGCGGCAAACGTTGCGCGAGACTGTGCTACTGTAGCTTCGTCGAGCCCATGCGGCAGTGGCACACACAAGTTATGGTCGCGACTGGCGTAACACAAAATTGGGGAACTTACGTGTACGTTAAGGTGTTTCTCTCGTTGCAGAAGCAGAAGTACTGGCTGTTCTGATAGTTGGATTACTCGCTATGTAATTGATTCCTTAACACTTCCCCCAAAATTTGAGGTAAATTGAAGTATTCAAGGATTGAATTTTGTAGTTGAAAGTTTCAGGAACCAGATTGAAACTTTAGTTTCACGAACTGAAAGTTTGAAGCAATATGAACAACAAGATTCAAATTTTTTTAGATGAAAATTTTGCAATACCAGAGTAAAATTAGTTTTGCGAGTTAAAAGTTTTTCCAACGTGATGTGTTCCGGACTTTCGGTCGCAAGAAAGAGGTTTGGATTGGTGGTGTCAGAATTTGTGCACCACTTGTATTGCTAGTATGCATGCGCAAATTATAAGATGCCACAAGAATCTTGCATTAATACCTCTAAACACCGTCTTCCTATATATTGACATGTATCATTTGAGTGTTATGTTAAACTTGTCATCGGCCTCATCCGTCCACTCATACTTATATATACTTCTTCAACAACTTAAAGAAAGCACCCTTTTTTTATATGCGAGGGACAAATATGCTCAAAGTGACCATACACTCGATTGGCTTCTGTGCTTCATATCAATAACCTTGATTTTCTTGGTTTCACCTCAAACATCTGTCCAAATGCCAGGAAACGTGTTAACAACAGATCATGCTCATTTCAATTGAATGGTATCATGGAGTATTAGCAGTGACTCTACAATGAAAACCCTAATATAGTTTATTTGAATTCCGCAACATCGGTGCTTGTTTTTTATTTGTATCTTGAAGGTGTCATCTCAGAGTTCAAATTAAAATCTAGTCATGTTTACCGATGGTAATGGTAGATAATTGTCAAGTCCTTGAAGGTGGTGTTTTGAATAGATGTGTAATACTTTATGTTTTTATCTTAGTTGTATTTGAGTGAGTTATTGTAAAACAATATGATATGTTTATGTTAGTTGTCTTTTCCTTTCTTTTCAATGTGCATCCTTGGTTGATGTAGAACTTGAAAAAAGCATAAGAATTGTGAGTTATAGGAAGGGAAAACATGAGACAAAAAAACCTTATACTTACCTTCCTCTAAAATCTCCATATGAATTTTAATATACGATTCAATTCTTTACTTCAAAGCGGCCATAGTGAAATTCAGAAAAGGTTTTCAATTTATTTCTCCATAGAAGAAAAGAAAGATTAATCTTCCTCTGCCACGAGGCGACGTTCATATGGACACGGTGTAGGGAGGCAAAAGTGGAGGCCTAGAGGGCACCACGATTGACCGGAGGCAGAGAGCCGGGCGTGACGGATCGAGGCGAAGAGGAGGGCCCCGGCCGGCGCCGGTGATGTCACGTGACAAACGGAGGCATCGTACTGTGCCACACGATAAGGTACCAGGCTACCAGCCCGCGCCGGTTGGGGCAACCAACCGAACCACCCGGCCGCGCGTACGTACACGAGACGTGCTGCACCTGCACCCTGCACGCACGTATGCGTAGCAACGTACGTGGCCGTGTACCACTCGAGGCTGCTGGGCCTGGGCGACGCGCGCGAGCGTACGGCCACCGGCGCGTAACTGCGTATCGCCCCCATGCGCGCGGCCGTTGATAAGCCGATCAGCCGCGCTGATCCGCCGTCGATCCGGCCCTGCCCGTGCACCGGTGCCCCCGTCCGTCACACATGGAGACGTTATTGTGATACATGCTCTGCCGGAACGGAAGTGGCCATACATGGACATGACCATTTCTTTCTTTTAGCCCATCCATGCATGTTACTGCTACGAAGATGAGATGACGATAGGGATTTTGGAGCTCTGCGTCTCATTCAGTGTCTCAGACGCCATAAATCAATTGAATTCTACTGTAATGACGAGGGATGGAGGCTGGCGCCAAGTTGCAACTATAGCTTCATCTATGTTTTTGTCAGCAGTAAGCGGATGCAGTGTATGTGTGCACATGTAAATATGCTACATGTAAATATTTTTATCAGTGGTACTGCAGCCTCATCTATGTTGTACTGCCACGGCCACATGGATGCGTCATGATGGTGGTGGGCATATGTAAGGAGAATATCGGGAACACGGGATCTGCTCGTTCGGTCGGCGTCAGTTATCTCTTCGCCGCGCAATGAATCGTTGTTTGCTTGCAGGTTTTTGTGTTGTTCCGAGTTCCAAGCAAAAGCCAAGTTGGGCAAGTTGGGCAACGCATATGCTAAGCTAGCTACTATGCGGCGCAGTAAATTGTGTGTCCGTTCTTGGTATGGGAACCGTAGGCCGGAGGTTAAGGACGGTGGCCGGACGGCTGGGAACGGTAGGCAGGTGTACGTGAAGACATGAACGACCGAGTTGAAAAATGTTGCCCAAATGGGCGGATCTGCAGTTGCTTCTGTTAGAATTAATTATTCATAGATATCACATGTAAGAATTAGAATACCATATAATTATATAACTTAATATGCAGAAGCGTACCGGAAACTGTAGCCATAATCGTAAGTTGAATAATCAGCGAGGGCTTTGATCTGTAGGATCGAACACAAGAAGACAAACCTACTAGAGGGGGTGAATAGTAGGTATTGACAGCGGAAGTTTAATTTTCGAAACAAAAAACCAGATTAACAAAGTATCAGT
>CM002484.1:6614477-6632588 GCA_000325765.3 Leersia perrieri
GGGGTGATTCTCACATATAGCTTTCCATAGTAGTACCATAAAAAACAAACAATTAACAGCTAGGAATCTGCTATACTATCAATCTTGTCTCATAGAATGGCAAATATCAGACACCAGGCAGCACATAGCGATCATAGAAAACAAGCATAAAACGGTTAGCAAATCTGGACTAAAGTATATAAATAAACAGATGTGTAATCCATACGGTTGATATCTTATCTCACATTAACCCTTCAATAATTAATTAATCAGATAAAGTAAACCATACTTCATATGATGCATAAAAACTAACATAAACAAGTATTCTTTCTGCATAAAAGAAAATCATTTGCCTTAAAATAGAATGGGAAGGTAAGCATGGCCATATATGGGTAACTTTAACAGAATAGAAAATATGCCTGCAAGGTGCTAGCCTTCCACACTTTTCAACAAAATATCAGCAGCAGTCGTTCCAATTTCAGATGCAACAAATGTTTACTACTCCCTCCGTTTCATAATGTAAGATGTTTGACTTTTTTGTTTGCAATGTTTGACCATTCGTCTTATTCAAAAAATTATAAAAATATCATTTATTTTTCTTGTGACTTACTTTATTATCGAAAGAACTTTAAGCGTGACTTTTTATTTTTTATATTTGCACAAAATTTTTGAATAAGACGAATGGTCAAACATTGTAACCAAAAAAGTCAAACATCTTACATTATGAAACGGAGGTAGTATATTCTATTTCATAACAAGTTTTTCATGGAACCAGGCTTTCCATGACGGGCATAAATTAAACCTTGTCACAAAAGATGCTACCATAGCATTTTCAGGATGTGCATTGCAATTGGCCCATTGACCCTTGTAAAGCAGTGTTCCCAAGGCGCCTAGTACTACACAACCAGACAACCAGATCACACAACTAAGGAATATTCTAATGAAAACACAACGAAATTGATCCATAGGAAGTCACATATATTAACGTACAGAATCAACATATCCAGAACCCTCTATCAGATCAATTCTAGTAAGTCGTAAAGCATATTTTCACCCTGGCGCCCGTGGTCTAGAAAAAGTTCGAACCAAGCATGACAAATTAATAGTGAGATGAATAATTTAAAAAACTTGCTCCATAGGAAGTCGCATCTATGAATGAACAGAATCGATGAATCCAGAGCCCTCTATCAGATCAATTCTAGCAAGTTTTAACACGTATTCCGCCGTGGAACCCATGGGTCTCTAGTTAAACAACACAAATCCAACAAAAGAGTTCGATCCGAGTACCTCGTGATTGTCGGTGACCTTGAGCACGAGCTTCCCCTCGCAGTGCCGGTACTTCACCACGTAGCGGGTCTGGAGGCAAACATCAAATCTCAAGGTCAGATCGGGAGGAGGAGGAGAGGATCGTAGCGAGGGGAAGGATGAGCGGATCGTGGTCGCGGCTTACGGTGTCGGGGTTCTTCCGGAAGAGCTCGACGGACTTGCCGACGAACTCGTCCCACGAGTCGAAGTACACCATCGCTGCTGCGGCGGAGGCGGGGGTAGACGCAGGAGGCGGCGGCGGATGCGCGGTGTGGTCGGATCTGGGGCTCCGCGGCCGGTGGTGGCCGCGGCGGCGTCGAATAGGGTTTCGCTGCGCTGCTCCGATTAGGGTCCGCGGCGGCGTTGCTGGTTGGACTCGAAGGAGATGAGGGATGACAGCCGAGCGAGGTGGGGCACGGTTATAACGGGCCGGTTTTATTTGACACGGTTACCTCCGGCTACAATTGGAACTCATCTTTATGGGCTGTGACTTGGGCCCAATTAAATGGGCTATAGGATTAGGCCTCATCAATATGTCCGCATTCAGGGCCGTTTATGGGCTGTTTCTTTGGGCCTCAGTGTTTGGGGCTCAAACTTGGGAGCCATTTATGAGCGGAATAAGTTCATTTTTGGTCCCTCATCTTCATGTGTAGTCTGACGATTTTAGACTGACGTGAAGATGAGACCCAAAATAAACTTATTCCTTTATGAGCCGTTTAATTGGGCTGATTCCCAAACGGCTCAGGGCCAGTTAAAGTCGAGAACCGCCGTACGGCTTTGTTTGGGGCACGCAGATGCATCTAAACATGACTCTGAATTGCACGCGCAAACAAAAAAAAAAAAAGGACTCAAATTTGAATTGCTCACTGCTAGAAATTGTTCGCGAGAGCCGAGATGAGACGATTTGGGGCCTTGGAGGGAAGAGGAGGTCTGGGCGCGAGCGCCGCCGCGCCCAAATCGCCGTTGGCGCGAAACATTCCCTTTCGCCCTGTTTTGCCGCGAGCCTGTTTCCAGTTTCTGCGCCTACCGTTCCCCAGTTTTTCAATCTGGTTTGCGATAATGATCGGACCAGACTAGTTAATGGACTAATAATAAAAAAAAATGCGTTGCACGCGTAGCGACCATCAAATCAGGAAAAAAAAAAAAAGCGCGCGCAGTGCGCCACTCTCTTCCAAGCAACAGCAAACTGAAAGCAGAATGGATCGTGAACCTTTCGATTCCACCGCTGATGTGGGCGTATTTCTGCCATACAACAGACGTGAGGTTATTTTCGTGCCATGATCACACGAAAGTGGTTGTTATTGTCACGCAAAACAGCAGTAGACATGACATTTTTCTTTCATGCAGCCGAAAGGACTTTCATGGTAGACTGGTAGTAGTATTGCCGTATTGGAGTACTAACCAATGATTATTTTTTTTAACTAGATACAAAAACTGAAATCTCAACCGCTACAATATTATCCAACTGAAAGTTACAGCTGCGATTCACATGTAGATTCTGTGTACTAGTACTGGGCCAGGCGACAAGGCCGGCAAATCTGGCGCGCCGCAATCAGAAATGGTCCCGCTCTCCCCTAAAACCCTAATCCGCACCAACCCAGTATACTCCCAGGCATTTCACCGAACGCCTTGGCGGCGCTACTAGAATGGCAAGGGTTCGTGTAGGCATTTGGTCGAACGCCCTGGCTGCAACGTACATTGGCTTAGTCATCAAAGCCACTTCATCGAACAACCTGCGTGCATACCATGGGCATCTGAATTGTTGATAAACAACAACTGGATTCATAATTCATTCGATCACATCACGAAGAACCATTAACACATCAACTATAACATTAGGGAGCACCAAGCAGATGTATCACCTACTGGGACTAGTAATATAGGGGCAAAGACCACGCAACGGCGAGGATTTGAGATGTACAAGGAGATTGGAATATCAAAAGTCTTCGTCGATGCTGAAGACATGGTTGGCGGAGGCGCCACCGTTGAGGCTGGACATGACAGACGCCTTCTGGTAGTCACCGACACGCTTCTCAAAGAAGTTGGTCTTGCCCTGCAGGGAGATGAGCTCCATCCAGTCGAACGGGTTGGCGACGTTGTACATCTTCTTGCAGCCGAGCGCCATGAGCAAGCGGTCGGCGACGAACTCGATGTACTGGCTCATGAGGTCGCCGTTCATGCCGACGAGCGCGACGGGGAGCGCGTCGCAGACGAACTCCCTCTCGATGTCGACGGCGTCGGCGACGATCTCGCGGACGCGAGCCTCATCGAGCTTGCCCTGGAGGAGATCATAGAGGAGGCAGGCGAAGTCGCAGTGGAGACCCTCGTCGCGGGAGATGAGCTCGTTGGAGAAAGTGAGTCCCGGCATGAGGCCACGCTTTTTCAGCCAGAAGATGGCGCAGAACGAGCCCGAGAAGAAAATCCCCTCGACGCAGGCGAATGCCACGAGGCGCTCGGCGAAGCGCTCGCCGCCGTCGATCCATCGCATGGCCCAATCGGCCTTGCGGCGGACGGCGGGGACGGTGTCGATGGCGCGGAAGAGGCGGTCCTTCTCGACGTCGTCGCGGATGTAGGTCTCGAGCAGCAGCGAGTACATCTCCGAGTGGATGTTCTCGATGGCGATCTGGAAGCCGTAGAATGCCCTCGCCTCGGCGACCTGCACGTCGGACATGAACCTGGACGCGAGGTTCTCGAGCACGATTCCGTCGGACGCCGCGAAGAAGGCGAGCACGTGGGAGATGAAGTGGCGCTCGTTGGGTGAAAGCGTCGTGTCCCAGTGGCGCGCGTCGCCGGAGAGGTCGACCTCCTCCGCCGTCCAGAACGACGCCACCGCCTTCTTGTAGAACTCCCAGATCTGCGGGTACCGGATGGGGAACATCGAGAATCGGTCCGACGATTCCGCCAGCAGCGGCTCCTCCAGGTCGCAGGCGGGCACCAGCGTCGGCGCGGCCGGCATCTTCGTCGTCGGCGGTGGACGAATCAGGGTGGTTTTGGGTGGGGAATTGTTGGGGATTCGGCGGCGGCGGTGTGGGGAACAGTGGGGAGGGGATGAGGGGGGATTTATAGGTAGGGTGGGGATTGGGGAATTTGGGGGGAGATTTTGAATTGGAATGGATTTGGCGGTGGCTTGCGAGGGAAGAAGGAGCGGATAAGGGAGGGAAGTAGGGGGATGGCGCGCCGTGCGGGGGAAGATTGGGGGAAAATTTTCGATTTTGCCGCAGCGTGCTTCGAAATCTGGCCGGTCACCGGGGCAGATGGCGCGCGGCTGCCGGCAAGGGTGGGTATGATGGTTCGCGTTGTAATTTTGGGGGTTTAGCTAGCCAGCCAGGTCGTTTTGGTAAATTGGAGTGGTGGCCTTGTAACTAACCACTTTTTTTTTTTTGAGAAATCACTCTGCCTTGTTTGGACTTTGGAGAGAAAAGAATGATCGCCTCTGTTGTGGTTTTATACAATGACAGAAATGTCAAAAGTACCGACACGAGCAAGGGCACATACACGGCCCAATATTGCTTAGCCAGCCGGAAAGAGGCTTGAAGGGCCGAGATTGGTCTGAGAGAACCATTAACAGGCCAGGATCTAAACATCGATTTCTAGCCGAAAAAAGAATGAGTCCATTTAATATCCCTCAACTTGACATCGAGTTCTAAAACTGTTACTCGACCGTAATACCGGAAATCTTGGACTCCAAACTTACGAAATCCACTTAAAAAAGGTATTTCGGTAGTATGAATCGATAGTTTCATTGACATGACGCCTAATTAGCATGTGGGCTCAACATACCAGTCAATAAAGAAGAATAAAAATATAAAATTTCTCCCTCTCTTCCTCTCCCTCTCCCTCTCCTCTCTCCTTCCCCCTCCTCTAAGGACGGATGGATATGGTGGGACGGTGACCGGTGGCGGCGGCAAGGAGCCCTCCATTTGCTAGTAGCCAGCGGCGAGGTCGAGCCCATCAGCCTGTCCATGCCTCCACGAGGAAGTGCTGGAGCCCAGAGCAGCACCACCCCATGGTCGGCGTCGACGAGCGCATACATGACGGCGATGAGGTGGGGAATGGACTCATAGACGTAGATGATATTAGCAGTGCGGGAAGGTTAGAGTGGCAAGGACGGCAGTGATGTAGGTGAGCACGTCGAGGAAGACAGTGAGGGCGCAGACTAGGTGGTGGCGGTTGCGGGGGAGCGCCGGGAGGATGGCGGCGGTTGCGGTGGAGCGCTGGAAGGACGGCGGTGATTGTGGTGAGGATGAGGCTAGCGAAGCCGCATTCGGAGCTGAGCTCGACGGCGCAGAAGCTCCAAAATGGAAGGGAAGCGTGCCCGCCATATCGTGGAAGCCCCAAAATGGAAGGGAACTTGATGAGGTCAGCACCGCGTCGTCCCCCGTGCCACGCGGCCCGTGGCCTGCTGCTGTCCATGCCCACCGCCGCTATTTGGCCCACGCCCATGCCCACAGCCGCCACCGTTGCCTCGCCGCCAAGCCCCACGGCCTGCTTCTGCCCACACCCGTCGCTATCGTTGCCCCGTGTCCGCGCCCACAGCCGTCACCCCGCGGGCCGCTGCTGCCCATGCTTGCCGCCACATTTGCTGCTTGCAGCCGCCACCATCGCTCTGCACCGGCGCCCACGCTCACCGCTCCCCACTGGAAGAGGAGATCTCCCGGAAGAGAGAGAGGGAGAGAAAAGGGGAGAGAGGGGGAGTAGAGAGAAAAGGGGAGTGTGACTGTGTGAGGATGAAAATTGGGTCCTACTTTTTTTATTTTTTCCACGTATGCATCTTGGACCTAGTCAAACCACCACGTCAGCAAAACCATCCCATCATACTGCCGAGGCACCTGTTTATGACGGTTTTTTGAAAAATCATGGCCCAATATTTTTGGTATTAGGGATGGATTTTAACCTCGATGTCAGTGAACTCATTCTACCAAAAAACAAGCCCGGTGTGGCTTGATCCAAAAATCTGGGCCCCAACAAGCTAAGGCCACGTTTTTTTTATGCAAAGTATGAATGTCTACTCCCCGGATTATTGTGTCCACGCTTCCCAACCCACTAAATGGTGTATTACCTGAAAATAGTTTTTATAGAGAAGTTTATTTAATAATTTTAAAAAACTATTTTTTAGTTTAAAATAGTTAATACTTAATTAATCATAAGCTCACTTAAAAAAATACTAATCATAAGTAAATCATATTTCCTGTTTTGTATGTCCGGAATAATATAAGCTCAATAAAACAGGGCATAAGCTCGATTAATCTTAGTACAGAAGTCGGGCTCACTATTCGTTCGACAATTTCATCGAGTTTCGTCACGGAAAAATTGGACCTCCTCTAAACCTCTCCGTTTATGTCCAATTTAGAACGGAACATAATAATTTTCGTGAAATTTTTCATCTATTTAGTCATGCTTTCTGAAAATGATATCTAGGAGACGTGTGTTACAAGCGCACTTTCGCTCCCGTGCACGTGACACATAACAATAAAAACTTTTGATTTTAAAAATTAAAATTTGAAATGCTCATTTTATTCTTTTTAAAAAAATTGCAACTGGGTTTCTAAACTTTCTAGAGAGAGTAAATCTAAAAATTAAAACTTACAGGTCCAGTGGTATCACAACTTGTGATTTGTTCGATTGAAGCACGTACCTTGTTTTCGGGTGCAAATCTCATCAAATTCATGCCATGTAGATTGCTTTCTCTAAAGTTAAAGGTTGTGCTCTCTTGACATGTCGCTCATCAGTCACATGGGTATGCAAAATGATAAAAATAAAAGGCAACCACATGCTTTTCGCCTGTAATATTGTATACATGCTTTTAATACAATCACACAATAATTAATATTCAGCAATATATTTTATCATATTAGATTTGTGGCTGATAACATTGCACTGTTTTCTTATTGTGGGTCATAAATGCGACTATATTTGTAATATATATAAATACGATTATCATACCGTGCAAGTTTAACGTGATTTGCGCCCCTAAACAGAAGTTGAATGACTTATTTGAGCAATTTACAAGATGGATGACTAAATTGTACCCATCTTACAAGTGGGATTACTATTGGTGTATTTTACTCTAAATTTTTCTTTTAGGTTTATAATATCTTTTAACTAGCTGGGTCGCTTGTCCAATTGCACGGCTACTGGCTAGCACAAATAAAAACCTATATTTATATTATGATACATACAAAATTACCTAACCTTTTTACATATGGTTATGTTTAATTTTGTTAAATAACCAGCTTATTGTCATGGGATTTTTAAAAATCATGTTAAAAAACCCGCCGGCCACCACCACCTTACTACTTTGTCTGCCTCTCCCCTTGCTTGTCTTACCCGCTAACCTTTCTATTCGTTATCATCAGGACCTACAAAAGTCGAACCTCATCTCCTATCCTTTTATCTAAGTCTCTCTCATCGCGGCCGCTCTATATCAACCAATCCTCAACAAGCCCTCTTGCTAGCCGCACAATTTCTTTAATCTATGTGGAATCTAGACTCTCTTTAAATTTCTTTATTTATTAATTTCAAATTTTATTTTTATTTAATGTATTTCTATATGGACTGTAGACCCTTTTTTGAATTTTCTTATTTTTTAATTTAGAATTTCAGCTATTTGTAAATTGTATTTATATATGAAATTTATGCCTCTTTCTAATTTCCTTTTTTTTAATTCTAAATTTTAGCTATTTCTAAATTGTATTCCTATATGGATTCTAAACACTGAAATTAGATGGCCCTTTGCAGAGATGTCATGTTTTCCATTAAACCATATACTAGCACTGCATTACTGTCCTAGTCTTACCTATATATCGAAGTTTTCATATGTTGGGTGAGAGTGCATTTGTTTTTCATTTATTAGGAAATAATGGATATAATTATTGTGCCTATATATTGCAGTATTGTTCTGCTCCTACGCGTTAGGAGGGGTGTTCTGATGTTTCCTGCGCTATATTTATAATATTCTGTGTGGCGTATTTTAATACTGCTACTGACTTGCTTACCTGTTTATCTATTAGGTGGATCAGGTGTTGGCTACTGACTTCTTGAGAGTCCATCCAGAATTTTGATGCCACCTGCCGAGTTGCCTAGCTGAAACTAATGGATGAGGTGCAAGCATTTGGGAGTCATGACTTGTTTTTTCCTGTGTGGAAAACAACCTTTTTAGAGGAGGCATTCTTGTTATTTCAAGGTTGCTAAAAATGTATTGTAGTGTTGGCCCTATATTGTAATGAAAATGAAACTAACAGGTGACTTGTTTAGGGCCTGTTTGGGGGAGTTTAAGATTTTGAAAAGCAGCTATCTGTTAGCTAGCTTCTGAGAATCTGGAAAAGTTCTGAAACCCCGCTTCTCTAGTTTCTGACTTCTTAGTTCATTTTCCAGAATCTGTAAATCGTTTGGGGCAGTTTCTGCCAGCTGCAGCTTCTAAACAGGCCCACTTGCTATTGTGCTAAGTCAAGTAGATGAAAAGTCAAATATTTTGTCTCAAATTGTGCTCAGGTTACATATTATTTAGTAATGTTGGCACTATATTAGTGCTCGAGCGAAGTACAACTGCATCAGTCCTTGATGGGGGAAGAAAGAAATTCCAGCTATTTAGCCAAACAACATTTTGCCGCACACTTGTACAACCGGAAAAATTTTGCAATGGTATTTTTGGTAACCTAGAAATTTCAAGGGTAACGTGTTTACAAGGGAGAAAAAACACCACGCTCCCAAGCAGGGCCTAATTGAAGTTCAGTATAGTGATATGCGGATGCGATTACTTGAACCAGAGTTTATCCAATGCCAGTTTTACTGTCATCGTCGTAAAATGCTTAATGAACGGCATGCCAACTTCGCGTTTATGAAAACCAATCCTAGCATTCCCTATTGTCATTTTTCCTAACCAATCTCGTTTGTGACAAAAGATTGCGGCCATCTACCTGCTGGCAACAGGTAGCTTTGGTTAGCCAGCTGATTTATTTTCCCTATAATGGATGCTATGCAGTGCTCATTTCTTTTAATGAAAATGGGAGGGCCACCTCCTCTTTGACAAAAGAAATCTCATTTATGGCACAAAAGGGAAAAAAAAACATACACAAAAAAGTGCCCTAAGGCAAGAAGTGAGCACTGGGTGCACAGACAATTCAACAACAACCACAGCTACCTCTGCTCTCATGCCAATTGAATCCTTTCCCCTGGTGTAAACTTCCTAATCTTTTTCCCACACGATTAGCCGTTGCAATTTAATCACTTCACCCCATCGACAAACACAGAAACACCCGAAACCTTTTTTTCGCAAAAGCCGAACACCCAAACTTGCAGAAATGCCATATGCCCAAGAACTTCTGAACTTGTACATGGCGTGTCACTGCACCCTGAACTTACTATAAAAACACGGGCACGCTCCATGCAACATATAGGCCAAGTATCACCACTCACCAGCACACATACACACAGAAAAGAGGGGAATTAATTACTCGAAGGAGCTAGCAATGGCTGCACTCGCCATCGCCGTCGCCGTTCTTGCCGTCGCCATGGTCACCGGTAGCAGTGGCGTCGCGGCGGTGGTGACAGCCAATAAGCCAGTGATCTACATCTTCGGCGACTCGATGTCGGACGTCGGCAACAACAACTACCTCCTCCTCTCCCTCGCCAAGTCCGACTACCCCTGGTACGGCGTTGACTACGAGACCGGCTTCCCCACCGGGAGATTCACCAATGGCAGGACCATCGGAGACATCATGGGTAAGCAATGTGGCATTGAGCCGAGCTTCGTTTTGTGTCTGCACGAATGGGCGAGATGTGTGTTGATTTCTCTGTCAATGCGTGCGTGCAGCCTCCAAGTTTGGTGTTCCGCCGCCGCCGCCGTTCATGTCGCTGTACATGACCGACGACGAGGTGCTCGGTGGCGTCAACTTCGCGTCCGGTGGCGCCGGCCTTCTCAATGAGACCGGCATTTACTTCGTAAGCCACGGCGACATGTTTCTCGTCTTTGCTGCAGAAGATGAACTTAATCTTGCAGTACGTAACACATGAATGTGGCTTTGCTGGTTTGCAGGTTCAGTACCTGTCGTTCGACAACCAGATATCCTCATTCGAGGAGATCAAGAACGCCATGATCGCCAAGATTGGCAAGAAGGCCGCGGAGGAGGTGGTCAACGGCGCGATCTTCCAAGTTGGACTTGGTAAATAAAATTTCTTCAGCTCTGTCAATTGCTGAAGGGGGCTAGTGATCGATCTGACACTGGACAAACATTGCGTAATTCACCAATTGTAGGGAGCAACGACTACATCAACAACTTCTTGCGGCCATTCATGGCGGACGGCATCGTGTACACCCACGAAGAGTTCATCGGCCTCCTCATGGACACCATGGACAGGCAGCTCACGGTAAAAAATCACGAACCAATCAAAATCGATCACTTGAACGTTGTTCAAACACCTTGTTCTCGCACTGGCTAAATGGAGAATTCGTCATCGATTCGCAGAGGCTGTACCATCTCGGCGCACGCAACGTGTGGTTCAGCGGGCTAGCTCCTCTCGGCTGCATCCCGTCGCAGCGCGTGCTCTCCGACGACGGCGGCTGCCTTGACGACGTGAACGCGTACGCGGTGGAGTTCAACGCCGCCGCCAAGAACCTCCTGGAGCGGCTCAACGCGAAGCTGCCTGGCGCGAGCATGTCGCTCGCCGACTGCTACTCCATCGTCATGGAGCTCATCGAGCACCCGCAGAAGTACGGGTTCGAGACGTCGCACACGTCGTGCTGCGACGTCGACACGACGGTGGGCGGGCTGTGCCTGCCGACGGCGCAGCTCTGCGACGACCGCACGGCGTTCGTGTTCTGGGACGCGTACCACACTTCCGACGCCGCAAACCAAGTCATCGCTGATCGCCTCTACGCCGACATGGTCAGCGCCGGCGCCGTGCAGGGGAAGGGAAACGCCACCGCTGCCGCCGCCGCCCCCGCCGCGACGCCTCGCGTCGTCGTCGGCGGTGGCGCGGCGCCGTCGATGAACGCCACTTCGCCTCCCAAGCCTTGACGAACAGACAGATCGACTGATGGTGTCGCCTTTTCGTGTCGCAGCTTCTGCTGCTGATATAGTCATATTGATGTCCATTGTTCGATGAGCAGAACAGGTGTTTGATGAAATGATGTGTAGTGTGTCGCGATTGATCAACGTTTTCCGAGTCAAAACCAGGAATGGAATTTTTTCCAAATTTACATCGTTAACTGCTCCAAGAATCCGACTCTAACCTATCCGACGAGCGATTGTACGTCTCGGTATCCTTGATGAATCCGACCTTTGTCCAAATCCTTTATATTTCAAGTAGATTACCACTTTTGGCTGCCTAGAAAGAAATTAATTAAGTAGATGAGACAAAATCTCGACGTCCTGGACACGCACACATCCTATGTATACGATTGTAATAGTTGGATCCGCGGTGTTGGCGGCCCTGACCATAGCAAGCCCACTCATCGGTGCCGCCTGCTGCCAGCAGTACGACGATGAAACAGAGTCTCGACGAGAGACGACCCAAGCCGAACGGGGGATGGAGGTGAGGACGGTGGCTCCATTGCCATTGGCGGTGCGTAATGTGCCGCCGACATCGTCCTACAGTAAGATGACGACGAGGACGGCGGCGGCGACGCTGCCCTACTTTCCGTACGCGCAGGCCAAGGCGTCGGAGACGCTGGTGTGCGCCATCTGCCTGGATCAGCTACGGCGCGGCGATCTGTGCAGCGAGGTGCCAGCGTGCCGCCACGTGTTCCACAGTGAGTGTGTGGGCTCGTGGATGAAGAAGAGCGATTCCTGCCCGCTGTGCAGAGCGGAGATTGTGCCAGGGGCGGAATCGAAAGAACTACCGGTTGCTGACATGGTGTAATTAATTGCGCGGAGTGTAGACACCTTTTGCTTTTGATTTGCCGTTCCCTTTTGACAGTTGGGAAGGAATGAGTATACTTGCTTTTGGCTCATATCAGCAAAGCAATAATCTCTCTCCATTGGCATGTTTAATATATGTAATTTTCTTCTATATCATCGATAGCTTATAAAGACATAATACAAAATGGGTTTGTCTGTTACGCTAACAGTGTCTGCCCTTAAAGGTATGATCAATTTGTTCACTTGGAAACCTACATGCATGTGAGAAGATGGGCCACAATAGTGAAATCGTTTATGAAGCTGTCTTTTGAGCTGTTAGTAAAACCAGGAAGGTAGCCCGCGTAAATGCGCGGGCACGCATGTTACACTACGTGTAGGTTGAACGTATGTTTATCGTTATTCGTGCCACGCTTAATAATTTTCAATATATTTGTTAGTTATCATCTATAATCATTTCATCATCTTAAAAGATTAAAAGCTAGTTTGTTTAGGAATGATTTTAAAAAAATTATTTACACAATTTAAAGTGGGTTTTGAGTTTAACAAATAAATATTTAAACATGATCAAAATCTCTTGAATTTTGAACTTTTACAGTCCATTTTAATTTGTTTTGGAGATTTTCAATGCATATATCATCTTTGAAACATTAATGGACATAGCGTGTTTTTGAAAATCACTACTACAATACTTTATCCTTTAGAAAATACAAGTTTGTAGAGTTTCCTATAGATCATATGTCGTTGAGAGCACATCATGAGATGTTTCAACTAAATTATACTTTTATTATGTAAAAATTATTTTTGGTATGTTGTCATTTTTTAATATGGGTGTTAAATTATTGATTTGTTTATAAGTGGAATGACAAACATGTTACTTATTATTATGACTTTTTAACCATATACTCTCTCCATTCCATAATATAAGGTGCAATCATACTTGGCACAATCTCCGAAACTCATCTTCGTATATTAGTTTATCATATATTATAGTATTTTTGGAAACAAAAATACAATCATATTAAAGTAAATTGAAATGTAAATTTAACAATATTATTTTCATCAAATGAAATTTAGATAATATTAGACAAATTGTTAGTCAAATATTTGAAGGTTTGAATCTTAAAATGGGTGCCTTATATTATGGAACGGAGGGAGCATATTATCTCTGTATTGAATCGATAGAAAATATAAGAGTGAAGTATGAAAGGGAGGGGGTGTTAATGTGTTTAGTGTGTACGGAATATGAGAGAGGGTGTCGATGTATGAGGAGATAGTGGGATTTTGGTTTGCTTGCTGCCTGAATCCTTGGTGAAATTTGCCAACAACAAAAGCTCGACGTGCTTGCTATGACCATATATGATGTTGGAATGATCATGTGTTTTAAATTTCAACTTATTTAGTATGAAAATTAAATCTTGTATGGGGAGCACGTTATGACGCTAAAAAATAGGGCTAATTGGATCCATGCCATTGAATTTTTTAAAGTTAGAGATATGTCATCCGTTAGTCAGTGACATATGGAGCCATGTGAGTCAATGATATGTGGGCCAAGATGACATATCTCTAATTTTTAAAAATAGTAATGGCATGGCTCTAATTTTCCCTAAAAAATATTAGTCATCATACGCCATATGCATAGTTTATATCTTCTGATTGTCTACATGTAGAGAAAAATTAAGTTATTTATAACTATCTTTAGCAACATATTTAAATTAATTAAAAACTAATGGCTAAATTTTTTCATATTTAATTGGAATTTTCCGAAATTCCATTAATTTATTGGATCCTTCCATGACAGGGTGACCCCAATATTTAATCGTTTTGTTGGCATTAATATATAGACAGTTTGGGTCTTAAATTATTGATTTTTGACTTAAAATATACAACGGTTTGAAAATATCATAGATTGAATATATAATTTTGAAATCTATAATCATTTGAAAATTATTTATTTATATATAAAATCCACCAAGGTCAATATAATGTACGTGGGACATATGTATCCATGCAGCCGCTGTGAGGTCCCTCTACAGGAGATGCGAGAAGATAATAATTAAGTTACAAACGGATTTCTTATTTCTTATCTTTAACTACGATATGACAAAAGAGATAAATGAAAAAAAAAGATAGAGAAACTGCCTAGGAAAAAAGAACTTACCTCAGCATAATTGCATGAAGGTGAGGGAGATTAAGGACATGTGGAAGAGAATTTTGTATAGAAGTCTAATAATTTCGTTTTCTTCAATACGTCTAATGTTAATAATGATCGACCCACCAGTTAGGTGAAAATTGATTTTAGTATATCTTAATAGTTAATAATTATGGCTCCACCGGTTTAAATAAAAATTGATGTCCGGATGTTCGCTATTCTTTTTCTCGTTCCGCCATCGTTCGTACTTTGTCAAACCGGTCGTTTTGTTTCTGGTTTTCAATTATGAATTGCTCTCAAAGGCACGATGAATTCATTTCACACCACCTCCCTCATCTCTCCCCCGCACGAGATCTAGGCAGAGCGTCCAGGTGCCCACTTGGCCAAGTGCCCCTTTATTCACTGATGGGTGAGTAACCCCCATGAGTGTTGGATGATTGAAATTAATTGATTTTTCTGCCTTCTTGGTTCCTTGCAAAACATCGTCTTCTTTTGATGATAAATCATAGTTTACAAATTGATCAACTCCATATTTTATAAAATATCCATGCCATGTATGAACTACTACTTATTTACTTTATCTGTACCGCATCATGCTATAAAGCATTTTGGTTTGTTCCGTAAAATTTTTTACCAGATTGGGCCAAATTTATGTAGTAAGTTAAAATATTATTAGGGTATTTAATTGTTGATTTAATTGTAGAGAACCCAATAATCTGTATCGTGCTATAAAGCGTTTTGGTTTGACAAAGCGTTTTGATTTGACGAAATTTGTGCAATAAGTTAAAATATTATCAATATGGGTCTTTAATTGTTGATTTAATTGTAGAGAACACAATGGTCCAATCAGATTAGTATTTGGATGTATGCGATGATACTTATGATCATTTAAAATTCGTAATAGAATTATTAGACACCTCAACTAAGTTAGCATGAAAATAGGAAGGGAAGGGAAGAGGGCACACGGGAGGGAAGGGGCAGAGGGACGCATCACGCATGCGGGAGAGGGGAGGGGCTGCCGCACGCATGAACGTAGGAAAGGAAAGGTGGAAGTATTTTTTTCTCTATAGATCTAATCTAATGGCTCTGAATTATAGGCTTATTTGTTTAAGTGAAAACGGACGGCTTGATGTTTTTTTCTCAGAATTTCTTTAATTTCTCTAATTTATTAGAGCGCCATGTGGCGGTTTAGGAGCGTTTGTAGAAAGTTTAATGTACTTTTAGTATATAATAGATAGATAGACAAGTACTACTATTTCTTTCTCTCTCTTCTGCATAAACGAAAATCCACCGTAGCGTTGTCTTACGATACTCCTTTTACTCTCAAGAAGCCGATGCAATATTTCTCACCATGGATCACCTCCTTGTGTACCACACGATAATAATGTAGTAACCATGCTTACTGCAGGGGCGCATGATATAGAAAATTGTTTGCTAAGTACCCATACGTGCATGAAGAAAATTAAACAAATTGTGTCACTTTCTACATGTGAGCAATGCGTCACTGTTTGGTGGAGCCCACATGTTAGCGTATAGTGCGAATATGTGGTAAATTCACCAACTAGTGGTGTGTGGGCAGATTCACCACTCACCGGTCACCATCATCATTGAGGTATTTTAAAGAGCTGCACATTTAAATTTGAAAAATCAAAATGCTAGAAACAATAAAAAAAATTCTACACATAGATGCCCTTTTATTCCTCACCAAGTACACTACTTATTTTTTTGGCAGCGCGCGCCTAGGATATAAGAGCATCTCCAGCGGTTCTAGTCAGCATCGTCACGCCCAATAAAGCCTGCATAGACGTTGACACCAGCGAAGAGTCGCTCGGCCTCACAGTCGCCGTTGCATGAGCTTGTCACCACCGAAGGGGGTGCAGGAGGAGTAGAGTTGACAAGAGGAGTTAGTAGCTGGGAGGAAGGCAAATAGCGGTAGGAAGGACACGATGGACTAGGAGGCGTGGATCCAACGACGACAAAGCTTGCTATGCTGCCAGATACAACAAGCTCGGTCTTCCCTCATCTTAAGGCCCCATCAAGGTCAACTGACGTCGTCGTCCATAAGCTCTCAGGACGGACACACCTCATCAAGCTTGCCAAGTCCTGCCATAGGCACCACCGCCTGCTACCTGAGAATCCCAACCCGCCTTCTGAAGCCACTACCCCCTTGAGCTCCGACAAACCTCGTCTGCCGCCACCGCATCTCCTCCCTAGGTCATGATGTCGCACCGACAAATAGGACCAACACGTCACATTTGTATACTGGGGATGAGCCGATGAGGGTACTGATGTACTGCTAAAGTATTTCCCTAAATAAGCCATAAAATGGTATTGGGACATCCCTAACAACACATTTTTTTACAGATATCTATCTTGGAACTATCCCCTCATTATAACTATCCCCTCAAATTACTTCCATCTCCAACGATCTCCTATAATTAGATACCCAAAAATAATTCGTTAGCCATGTCGGCCGGAATGGGGAAGAAAATGACGTAGGAAGGAGATCGAAATGGTGTCGGGGTCTGGAATTTCCCGTGAGAGCTGAATTGGGAGTGCCAATCGATCCATGGCAATAATGGCCCCATTTGTAATGAGCCAAATTTAAGAACGGGTTTGACTATTTGTTGTAGCTTTCATTTTAGATTAAATTCTCAAAATTACCTTTTAGGAACATGTTTGGATATCTGTAGGAGATGCTCTCCATAGAATATAGAGAAGCTATCAATTGGAAAAGGAAAAAAAAAATCAAGAAACTATTTTTTGTTCTTGAAGAAAAAAACTAAACACTCTTAAAAGTTTTATTTCTGGTTTTTATTTTTGAGAGTGTCCTTACCAATCTTAGATCGATTATTAACTTCCCAAACGAGATACGTCTTGTCATCAGTGGTGGACCTAGGATTAAAATATAGCTTGACCGGAAATGCTCACTCGAAAAATAGCTAAACACAACACATACCGCCAAGCGTCGAGCGACAAATTCGAAATGGTGTAGCCTCGATTTCCAATTCCACAATCTTCTCTCACGCTTCCAGTGAAAAGTTTCCATACATTTTGCTTAAATTGAGCCGATGGCCTTGGAGAAGGATCTAGGGTGGGAGAGAGTTCTTTGGAGGGGTATGTCGGTGCAGGGCGTAGTTGACTAGTTGGGCTGGCCGTCTCACCTACCAGGTGGACCCGCCCTTGCTTGTCATTTTTGTCAACTAGAAATAGAAAGTTTAATATATAATGGCGAATCCTATAAACTGAAGTAGATTGCCATGCGCCCATGCAGTTTCATCTCTACCTCAAATACTACCTCCGTAGAGTTTTTTAAAAAAAACTACCTCTGTACGTCTCAAAATAGGGAGTAGAAAATTCTATAAATCTGAAGCGGAACATTAACTATTGTTTGATGAGGAGGACGGATTTTCAGAATCACAGGTATGTACATGCATGAATCTAACCGTCCATTGTTTCGTCGGGATTCGTGCTCAGCTAATGCCGTGAGGTCCTCCCGTCATGTGGCCAGCCACCCGAACTGTACGCACCGTATAGCTTGTCAACATCAGATACCACCTTTAAACGTATTTTATACACTTCGAGTTTCCAACCTTGCGTACTATCTGGTACTTGTTTACTCTGTCCACGTCCTATGGGACTAGAAGTACTACTGGAGCAGGACACCCAAAATTCATTTCGAAACAACCATCTTCTTCCCCATCATTCTTCTTCCTTCCGCTAATCCTATTCGCCGCCATGGAAGAGAACCCAGGTTTCCTCTCGCTGATGGCGGCTGTAATGTCGCAAGGGGTGGCTGGCTGGGTATGAAGATGACGT
>CM002484.1:6632688-6665580 GCA_000325765.3 Leersia perrieri
CTGATGCACTTCTTGTTTGGTTGGTGACGGCCGCCTGAGAGGGAAACATATGATTATTGCTCTAGGTGATTATTGCTAACTCAAGTGGTAATCCAAAGATCCAAATAATGGCTTGATTGTGCACCGGTCATCAAAATGAACTGCAAATCTAGGAGAACACAAGGAATACATACACAAATCAATCCCCAAATCGAAGCATAATAATCAATGTTACTCCGCTCATTTATTTCGATAAATCGCAGGCATATAACAAAATAAGGAAAAACAAAACCAAAATCCTCAGCTTTCCGTAGGCAAATCAATCGCATGCATATATAACAACAAAATAAGAAAAGACAAGAAAAAAAGTAAGGGAAAAAAATCGCCAAATCGAGCATCTCTCGGCAAGGGAAAAATTCTTCCTCAAATCCAGGCTTCCTTCTGTGATTTCTTCCGGCCGCATGCACACACAAAGAGCTCCATGACAGAATCATTGATTCACGAATGCTAATCAGCAGGCGGAAGCTTTGCACTAAGCTTGATCTGGTGACTGCCCAAAACACAACGGCGCAGGCGCAAACGGTGGGAGTGGCAGGGGCTTCACTTGATGGCGATGAATACAGTGGTGGAGGCGACGGCTTCACGCGAGCCCCCTTCGTACGCGGTGTTGGAAGCTTCTCGCGGCGGCGGCGGCTTCATGTAGCTGAGAGAGAAGAGAGATTAGACCGTAATCTTCAATTGCTTGCGCGCCTGGAGCTCAGGCGACCGAAATCGGTCGCCTGACTCAGGCTAATTGCTTGCTGCAGCGCGTCAGGCCAGGCGGGAGAAAAAGTGACTCAGGGTAGCAACCAAACAAGTTCTAAAATGAGCCAGGCTAGTTTCAGGTCAGCCAAATTCTTCTCAGGGCAGCAACCAAACAAGCCCGAAATGGCTCTCTGGTATGGCAGAGCAGCAAAGAGGTGTCCGAAAAAGCTGCAACTCCACCGACTAGTCATTTCATACGTCTTACCTGTCCTTGTGGTAGTAATACTATAGTGCCGGTATAATACTTATCTGGCGCGTATTGAGACACGGGGAGGAACGGGGAGATAACGGTATCTCTAGCGTGAATCTCAGAAACAATCCAACGACTTAAAAGGATGGGTGTATGTAAGTTCTAATTTGACTTTCCCAATGATGAGTAGTGTCGGGATTGTTCAATGTTTTCCGAGTCAAAAACACGACATGCGATTTTCCGAATCTACATCGTTAACTGCTTCAAGAATCCTACTCTCAAACCTATTTGACGAGAGCTTATACGTCTCGGAATCTGACATCTTCCTATGTAGTATCAAGTAAACTACCATTTTTTTTAGGAAAGACAGAAGCTCTGTCATTCAATTAATAGAAGAGGGAAAGGTCCTAGCCATAAGACTAGAACCGAGCGAGGTTACAAAAGAACCAGAGAGAGTAGACATGCCATATCATGAGGGGGAGAGAGATTTACAACAGAAGAAGGAAAATTTTAAAGCCCCCACGGGAAGTCTAATAAAGAGATAAGGCTAATTCTCTCGAAAGAAAAGGCTCCTTTGCTCTATCTACCGCCTGTTCCACTGACTCGTAAATGTTGTTAAAAATTCTGTCATTGCGCTGTAGCCAAATGGCCCAGGTGATGTATACTATCGCTCCATCAAAGTGTCTTTTCAGTTCTTTTGGAGCAAGTCTTCTACTTTCTTTCCACCGTAGAAGGAAATCGCCTTGGAATTGTCTTGTGTCCTGTATTTGCATGCCTAAGCGCCTTGCAGCCGAATTCCAGACCTGTTTAGCAAAGGAGCAGTCCATCATGAGGTGTTGCGTTGTCTCATCCTCAGTGCCGCACATTGGACACGTTCTGTTGTTAGGCCATCCTCTAAGCTGTCGTTTGTCCGCTGTTAGAATCTTCTTTTTCGCCACGAGCCAGGTGAAGAACCTGCATTTGTTTTCTGCTCGTGCTTTCCAAATCATTTGGAACCTGTTGTCCAGTATATTCCCTTCTAACTGGATCCTGTACGCAGAGCTGGCCGAATAAATTCCTGAGCTAGTCCATCTCTAGATAATAGTGTCTCCAACAACGTCATCTAGCTGTATCTGTTGTATCATCTGCTAGAGGATCACAAACTCTTGGACCTGTTCTGTGGAGTTGATCTTTCGCAAAGGTCGCAGCCAGATATTGTTTTGAAGTTCGTGTTGGACTGTTCTGTTTTTTCTTGTTGCAAGCATGAAAAGATTTGGTGCAATCTCTTTGGGCGATTGGCCCTGTAACCACCTGTCGTGCCAAAATTTGGCCTTTTGTCTATTCCCTGGGTGATCATTATGATTAGCGACATACTTGGATGTGTGCTTGTCCTGTTGTCCGGGACTTCGAGGTTTTGTCTCTCTGTTAGCGGTAAACTGATTTCTTGTAGTTTACAATTGTAGGCAATTTTTCGTACCCAAAAATGGTATTTCAACTAAACTACCACTTTTGGGTACGAAAAATTGCCTACAATTGTAAACTACAATAAAGCAGTTTACCGCTAATAGAGAGACAAAGCCTCAAAGTCCCGGACAACAGGACAAGCACACATCAAGTATGTCGCTAATCATGATGATTTTACCCGACGGGGTGATCCTCCTGTTGTTGTTAGTGATAGTCGCTCACACTTGCTGGTGGCGCGACGAACCTGATGAGCCTCAACGGGAGATGGTGGTGCGGAGGACGGTGGCTCCATTGCCATTGGTGGTGCGTTATGCACCTCTGTCGACACCGTCGACGCGAGACTCGCGAGGGGCGCTGGACGCGGCACTGCCCTACTTGGCGAAGATAATGGCGACGACGACGGCGGCGGCGACGCTTCCCTACTTTTCGTACGCGCAGGCCAAGGCGTCGGAGACTTTGATGTGCGCCATCTGCTTGGAGCAGCTACGGTGCGGCGATCTGTGCAGCGAGGTGCCCGCGTGCCGCCACGTGTTTCACAGGGACTGTGTGGGCTCGTGGATGAAGAAGAGTGGTTCCTGCCCGCTGGGCAGAGCGGAGATTCTGCCTGGGGCTGCTGCTGAATCGAAGGAACTACCGGTTGCTGACATGGTGTAGACTGTACTGCTGTAGTGAGCTGTGTTGTGTTGTGTGGGATCCTTCTCATCGTTTTTGCCTTTATTTAAATGACGTGATTGCAGTGTACACAAGCATGGATTTAAATGACGTGATTGCAGTGCCACAAACCATTTTGGGTTGCAGTATTTACTGAGCTATATATATAACTGGGTTAGATAAAGAGTATATAAGCGCAAGAAGATATGTCCTGAAGTATAAGTATGATATGAAATTGGCCAGGGCGATAGTAGAAGGTACTTCAGTTGAGGCAAAACATATTAATGTTTTGGGGTTTTGTCTCAAAACATTTCCTTTGCAACACGGATATTTTTTCCTAGGTAACTTATTATTACGGATACTTGCTCTATGACAGCACGTTTTCTCAAACTTTCTTCTACAAAATTTCTACTCCTTTGTTCTAAGCTATTTGCTACGTCTATCTATTAGATATCTAACCCAATTTATATAGATAATCCACTACAATACTCCGGTCAATAATTTTTCAAACCTGAACAGCTTGCAAAGAAGCATCCAACAGGTTAACATATTATTATGGTGGTTGAGAAATAATCGAAATCCAGCTGCATCAAATTACAGATGCATGAACTGTCAAGCTTAACAACAGAATGGTCGTGTATAGTAGCACTTTAGTACTCTTATTCCACTTGTCTTACCCCACAAACAGGTACCTTTTTAGGGATAAACAACGCAATTACATCACAAGATAAATAGACTCGGTATCAACTTTTCACTCTCCAGAGATAATAGTAGATACAAATTCCAAGCAGTGAGCAATCAGAAAGACATGCTTGGGGTTGGTGCAGCTCGTCCGGCCATCTTCATCGCAAGCGGATCCCATGCCTTGCCCTCAGTGTCGCTGCAATTGCCACTCTTGTTTGGATACATGTCAGCCACAGTGGTGGAATCATCATTCTTCGCAGCAAGTGCCTTCAGACGAATGCGCTCAGCCCTCGACCCGATTGTCTGTCCAACAATGGAGGCTGCTATGGTGAATGCCATGGCCGTCTTGGGCATGGCGACAGATTTCCTCAGCATACCAATGAATGGAACAGCGGCATGGACAGCTGCAAACCACTGAGGGGAGAATTTCTTGGTGTGCTCACGCCACACACCAAGAGGGATGTTTGCTGCCATTCCGAGCAATGCAATGGCTATCATCTTTGAGGGGAGAGGTTGGGGACGGAGAGACTTCACAAGAGCAGTTCGTGCAAGGGCTGCACGCACAGCGACCACAGCAGGCGGGCATTTCAGCTTCATACCAGCTGGTGGCTGTAAAGCCTTAGCAACAAGGGGCAAAACACCACTCATTGCTCTGTAAGACCGGGCAAGTGGGCACTGCCCATTTTCCAGCCATTCATTGCTCATTGCCTCGTGTGATGATGAGTTACCTCCTTTCTGCTGAGAGAACGTACAAAACAAAACATGAGAAAACTGGTCAGAAATGAAAATCCTAGCTATGCATCTATGGCTGTTCGGTCCAGAACAGTAGCAGCACTTTGATACATGGAAAAGTAACATATATCTAAACATCCAGGGAAATGTCAAAATGCATACTTTTGAACCAATGTCACAATCACTTAACTTCAACTGAACAAAAACTGGATCAGTTCATTATAATAAAATGGTAAAACTATTAGTAGGGATAGGGAATCATTCTTAGTTTGAATATAGACAATTAAGATAGATAAAACATTGAGGCTTGCATTGTTGTTAGATTTGATAGCGAGAAACCAGACATGAGTTAGCAAACATAGCACCATATGCAAACTAAAAGAAAAACGAGAAAGCAGCGAGGACAGACTTGCATGGAATTCTGATTCAGATTGTTGGGCTTCTTGTTTGACTGATTTAGATTGTTGGGCTTCTTGTTCTGTCTTTTTCCCTTGCCATTAAAGAAATTAAAACCAAAAGGCCCAAATGCAGATAGACTTATTGTAGCAGCTCTAGCAGCCAATGGGTTAAACGGCAGAGCAGGTTCAGGCTTGGCATCAATGCTCTCTCTGTTGTTCTTATCAGGTACGTATGACCTTCCAGAAAGTGGAACTATCCCATCCCGTCCATGGAAAAGTTTAAATGCTGAATCAAAGCCCGGTCCATCCTCAAAAATTGGACCCTTGCCTCCTCGGGCCTGCACAATAGCATAGATTAAGGATCAAATGCACTATCGATATCTATATTGTCATCACCAGAGGTAATGCCAAGAAGATCTTACAGCTACTGGCAAAGCAGAAGAAAATGAAAGTGATGTGGCTCCATTGATGTTTTTCAGAAATGGACATCTCTCGACATTTGGATGATCAAAAAGGTTCTCTGATGATGCCGATTCATTAAGAAAGCTGCTGAAGAACATTTCCATCCTGGAGAAACCGTGCAAAACGAACATAAGTACATAACCAACAAAAACATAAATGCATTTCTTACCCAGGATGCAGATCAGGAAATTAATAATGCAAACCATCTTATATTAAATGTAGTTTAATATAAGCATAAATGAAGAGCGTGGAAGATAACATACGTAAGCATGAGAAAATAAATAACATTGTCGTGATAATTGAATATACTCAGATGACCTTCAAAACACAGAGAAAGCCTTGCAAGTTAAAGCAATGCATCACACTTTTACTTGATATATATATGTGAATGGAGGAGACAAAGAGGCCCTTAATTGATCTGCTTTTGTGATTCTATAATACCCTAAAAGAATTACAAGAGGAATAGAGAAGAGGACTTTTAGGGGTGTTTGCTTTAGAAGGGCAATATAACACTTAGCGGCATACTGGAGCAACCGATTTTGTTCTACTTAAAACAACAGTCATACCTTCTCACAAAACTAGATTTTATAAAAGGATGCAGTAACAGTGCATAACCCTGTAATGCATCAGAAGGGAAAAATATTGTCAACAAAAAACAAAAATCAAGTTAGATGTATATCCTTGAAGAAGATGAGATGTTGGCATTGCAGCAGTGCCCCTGCTACTTGCATTCTATTATCTATATATGAACGTGGCCAACAGGTAACAGCAGCACCAACTTCTTGTCTGGTCAAAGGTTACTACTTGGTTGCAGAAACGAAAAGACAACAATGTCGGACAAGTGGTTCAGTAAAGATCGATCTGTTACCATATATTGCTGAAATATGATGTGTGCTTTTAGGATCAGTTGGTGCTAATTAACCGCTTTAGGATCAGTCTGCATGCACCAATAGAGCAGTAATCTTTTATCACCCGCAAAGTGAGACGATAACATTTCACGCAAGCATTTGTCGGACGCTGATAGCGCAACTAGGCACAAACGCGCAGCACCAACCAATTGAATGAACAGTGTGCCATGCTAATTGTCCCATGTCTTTTCCTGCCACGCAATTGTTCCAACTAACTGGGAATTGGGCTGAGCAGCAGATTCCTAAATCGATCACCTTGATCTCGCCAACATACAAATCCGGCACTAAAGTCCAGCCGATTACACCAGACCAGATTTCTGGTCAATCAAACATTGCAGCAGCAGCGCCCAGCCACCAGCATGCTCCCACCCATCCTAATTCCTAACGAGAGACACAACCACATCTCCTCCCTGAGATCCGTCTAAACCGACCACCAATTCACCACCAGATCCGCCTAGAAATGCACCCGCACCCACACCCAGCGCCAAACCACATAAAACCGAGAGCAAATTCGGCGGCAAATCGATCCCCATGCCGCCGCGCGCAATCAGTCATAATCGAAGCTGACACATCACAAAAGTCAACCAAACCCTATAGGGAGGAGGCGGATTCATTCCGCGAGGGGAAAAAGGAGGAGAAGGGCGTGAGGAGCTCACCTCGCTGAGTCGCCGGAGATAGAGAGCGCTCCGCCTGCTGCTGCTGGTGTTTCGTTGCGGGAGGAGGAGACGTGTGGATGGCACGGCACCGTGAATGCGGGGAGTAGTGGAGGGGGGCGCAGCCGGCACGCGACACGACGACCCCGCGCTGCGAGGCCGGGCGGGTGGGACCCACCTCGCACCCCCACCTACCGCAGCGGCGAGCGACGCCTGAGGAGTGGGCCCTATTTGTTCCTGGAGAACTAAACGGGCCGATTCCTGTGAGGTTTCCGGCCCATCCGAACGCTTTGTTATCCAACCATCACCTTGGAAAGTTGGAAGGAGACGGAGACCGACGGATGCGTCGCCGGGTATAGCTATTTGGCATCCGGGCACCACCAAAACAAGTAGCGCACGGATTTCCCGTCAACCCTCCTTTATACTTCCGTTCGCTCGCAACCCGCTGATGACAGTTTTCACCCAAAATGGAAAGCAAGAAATTCAAACAGAAACATAACGAAAATTTTCAACTGAAAGAAATTTCGTATAGAAAGGGAAAAGAAAATTTCAAACAGAAGGAAACTGAAAAATTTTAAATTGAAAAAAACCAAAACTTTTCAAATTGAAAGAAATCCAAACTTTTCAAACTGAAAGAAATCCAAAATTTTCAAACTGAAAGAAATCGAAAGTTTTCAAATAGAAAGAAATCCAAAACTTTCAAATTGAAAGAAACCGAAAATTTAAAATTAAAAGAAATCCAAAATTTCAAATTGAAAGAAATCAAAAAATTTCAAATCGAAAGAAATGAAAATTTTCACATAGAAAGAAATGAAAATTTTCAAATTGGAAGAAATCGATTTCAAATCCGGCGACGCGAGTTGCGGCCACGCAAGGGCGGCGAGGCTTCCCGGTGGCCGACGCTGTCGCGCCGCCGCCGGTGGATATTGCCGGTGGGCGCGGGACGACGACGCAGGCTCGCGGCGTCTGGTGCATGGGGGGAGAGGGTGGCGCGACCGCGCCCCCGCCGGGGGGAGATCGCTGATGCGCGAGCGGGGGAGGGGCGAGCCAGCGCGACCCCGCTACCGGGCGCGCTTGAGGGAGACGGCCCGACCCCACTGCCGCCGCGCTGGGAAGGCGCGGCCTCGCCGGCGGGCACGGGAGACGGCGCCGATGGGGGCATGTGCGGGGGAGGCGCGGCTCGCCGACGGGCGCGGGAGAAGGCGTCGATGGGCCGTTGCTGGCAGAGCACCTTGTTGTCGCCGGTGAAACTCTCGATCTGGATCTGAGGTGGGGTAGTGAGAGGGTGAATGGAAAAGGTTAGAGAGAGAAAAGGGGAGAAATAAAAATCTAGCCCTCCGTTTGTCTTTGTTTATTTTGTGTGCATGGATCTAAGCACCCAGGGTGCTCGGGCGCCCATTAGCATTGTTGTGCGTCGCCAGCGTTTCACATCATCCGGGTCCTATTTGGTTCCATGAAAGTTGTTACTATCTCCGTTTTAGAATATAAGGCGTTTTGACTTTTTACTTTCAATATTTGACCATTCGTCTTACTTAAAAATTTTGTGCAAACATAAAAACTAATAAGTCATGCTTAAAATACTTTTGATAATAAAGTAAATAAAAAAATATTTTTATAATTTTTTGAATAAGACGAATGGTCAAACTTTATAAGAAAAAGTCAAAACGCCTTATATTATGAAATGGAGGGAGTATCATTTTGTCTTAAATTTGTCCTTAAGGATCCAAACAAGATGTAGGCTTGGCAACGGGCATGACCAGACCTAGGAATTGGAGAGAAGGAAGGCTTCATTTTCTTTCTCCTCCTCCAGCCCCCTACTTTACTTTGGCCCTGTTTGTTTGAGATTCTGGACAACTTCTCAGCGTGAAAAGCCAGAACCTCAAACAAACAGCTAACTTTTCGTGCAGCTTCTAAAAAGCCAGAAGCTCAGAAATGCTGAGTTGTATGGGAAGCTGAAAAGCTCAGTTTTATGAGCTTTCCGTGGCCTTTTGAATCCAGAAAGCAAAACACATCTTCTAAAAGCTATGATTGGCTTTTCAAAATGAAAAATCTGCAGCAGTTTTTCAGAAAAGCTTCAAAAACTGCAGCTCAAACAAACAGGCCCTTTGTCTTCCTCTTCTTCCCCCTATTTTCTCTCCTGTTTTTCCATGGGGATCCAGCGGGTAGGGGGGATTGAGCTCCCCAGCACCCACGTTGGATCTGCCCCTGGAAAAGGGGCGGGTCGGGGCCGCTTCCGTCCTGGCCCAGATCTGGGTCGATCTCCTCAGTTGGGTGTGGCGGCTGGGAGGGATGAGTGAAGCTAGGGTTTGGCCTTTTATATGGTGCGGGAATCACCCCTTCCGATTGGGCTATTGGACCCTATGTGTTGCGAATTTTACAATTTTTAAAGGCCTTTTATATATTTCGGGGCTTCGTGGATCCCCACGGGTGGAGAGCTCCCCCCGACCCTGACCTCGAGCACGGGTGAGTCCCTAGTGGCCTAGCCCCGGTCCACAGCGGGTCGAAAAGTTCCCTGTCCTCGCCCCCATAGGGGCGGATCCCTAGCGGGATCCCACCCCCACCGAGGAAATTGACAAGCTTAAACAGGTGGGCTAATTTTGAGCTAATGTGAATTATCCCCCCTTAAATCCTTAGCCCCTTCAAGGGGTGCTAATGGGGCTATTTTTGTGTGGACCCCACCCAAGCAATTATGAGAACGAGAGAATATTAATTAGGGGATGTGGTCATTAAATCAGCATCAAGCCATATATCCAAACATACCAGCCTTGGCTATTGTTTAGCCTACCAATTCAAGACTAAACATTAGTCCTTAAAATTAGCCCCAGGCTAATCTTCATAATAGGTCCCTGCTGTTGGTGTTCCTTATCGAAGCCAATCTGACCATAACTGGCGACAAGCATAGCAGAAGCTAGGCAGAACCTTCTGATCATCCTCCCATTTCCAGAGAAATGAGCACTAAAAAGCATCAACAAAAGATAAAAAAAAAAGTAGTTGGCTAACCCCCTGATTGCTGCCAACAAAACATAAAAAACAGTAGCTAGCTAATCCCCTAATTGTTGCCAGCAAAACAGAGGGCCGCAAAGTTTAGAACTAAGCTAAGACGAAGCTAGACAGAATTACCCCGCTAGCCACTGACATGGCGTCTTCCCTTCTTGCGCAGCTGGGGCTTCTCATCGGAGATCAAGCCATTAGGCTGAACCCATCTACTCCGCATGTCACCAGCCGGGAGCCTAGACCACCTACGATATCACCGTTGTCCCAAATTTGGTGTCGCCGAGCCAACATTGATCGATCGAACACCACCGTCACCACCAATAAGAACTAACGAAATATATGTATGGTTATATGTCTTGGCAAAATTGAGCAACAATTAAATTAAATCTTATGTAAATTAAGATAGTGCAGCTGACTACCATTACGCGAGCGCTCAAAACATGTGCCTATTGATTTATCTTAAGATTGGCCAAATCACCGATCAATATATAACTAAATTACTGATGTATCTTAAGAATGATCAAGTCACTATTGGTTCTTACCACAGTAAACATGAGTGCCTATGAAACTGTGCATGTCTAAGACTCGAACATGGTAGAATTATTCCATCACAACCCTAATCAATTAAACCACACACACTTCGTATATGATATTTGCAGTTTGCATGTTGGATGTAATACTATTACTAGGACCGAACCAAACAGTTCAATACACTGAAAATCGAATTCACGTTGAATTCTGATGTTTGGATTAAAAAAAAATGCCAAGCGAGGCAGCTATTTTGCAATGAATTGAAGCAGACCGTGCAGGAATGCAGGCTCTAATGTTGTACTCTCAATATTCACAGGGCTGACAACACCCTACTCTGTTTTGTACCTATAATTTGTTTCGAAAAAAGGTAACTTGCTCCTACGTGAAAAGGATAGACCTCGGACATCAATATGAGTTTTCAGGAATCGTTATCACCTCTCTCGAGGCCGCACGATCTCGGGTGGAAAGAGCCCCAACCATAGCTTACATAGATGACTCGAAGTACAAGAAGATATCTCAACTAATCTCTACTTGATACTTTCGGATGATCATTATCACATGTGATCTGCGCACATATATATCACGCACGCATACACCGAACTTCATCTTCATCCATCCGGCGCAAATAGGAGAATAGCTAATTCTAACAATCAATTCTACTCTGTTTTTTGAATGTAAGCACGTTTCCGATACACCGTAGCTGTCCATGAAAATACGTACTTTGGCTCCTCCCTCCGTAATGTACGTACGTACTCCATTACCTTTGTACTCCATCAGACGGCCGTACATATATATGACCGATCGATCTACCGAATTAACATATCGAGTTCCCAGATCAATCGCTTCGTCGACAAAACTAAATCCGCGCGCGGCACGCGATGCAAAACGAATATGTGTTTTTGAGCTTGGTGTTTTTCTTTTGGATGTTATTACTACTTCTAATGACATGCTTCGGCAGAGAGGAGCCAGTAGCTGGTCGGAACCGCGGGCAGCCTCGGCCGTCGTCTCAGGCTGCGGCTCAGCCGCCCGCGCCTCCGGCCGCGACGCAGCTGCCGTACTTCCCGTACGCGCAGCCGGGTGGCGGCGGCAGAGCGGCCGGGTCGTCGTCGGGGAAGACGGTGGTGTGCGCGATCTGCCTGGAGCAGCTCCGGCACGGTGATCTGTGCAGCGAGGTGCCGGCGTGCCGTCACGTGTTCCACCGGGACTGCGTCGGCGCGTGGATGAAGAGCAGCAGCACCTGCCCGCTGTGCAGGGTGGAGATCACGCCAGGTAATGGAGGAGAGGCCACCGAATATGATTATTTTGAGGATTTTGTGCTTAAAAAGACAACTAATTAATTAGTTTTAGGGTGGTAAAAAGGTACTTCCTCTGTCCAAAAATATAAGTATTTAAGCAGACATATCCTAGTCCAATGAATCTAGGCAAGTCTAAATTCATTGGATTAGAATGTGTCACACCCTAGCCTAAATACTTATTTTTTTTGGGACGGATGGAGTATCATATATGCTCATGTGTGGCGTTTTCGTTTTAGTAACTTAGAATTGGCGAAATGTATATAACCTTTAGAACATGTTTTCTCTTACAGATTTTAGATTATCAAGGGCGGAAGTGCCGGTTGCTGACATGGTGTAGCGAGCTGAACACGAGTTGATCCAAACTGCAAATTAACGGCCCGGCCCTAGTTCAGTCCTGGATTGTGTAGGAGTAGTTGTTGGAGTGTAATGTGATACATATTTACTGATTTTAGTCTAACATGATCAACTCTATTTATGCGGGATTGATTAACTTACTAATCATTCCGTGAAGTCATAAAACACATTTTCTTCTTTCTTTTATGTTCGTGCTTCTGGTATCGGTGCAGAGAAAGTAGCGACAACAAATTTACTGGCTTGACCGATTGAGCTAAAAAGTAAAACGTTTGGTTGAACTAAAACGGAGTCACGATTAGTTAGTTACTCGTGAGCTGTGGGCCGGCTCACACCCATTCCAGTTCTTTCATGACGTTGAGTTACTGACGGTTCACCTCGGATATCAATATTGTTTTCCCCTTGATCTTTGCGATACCTTACCGTTGAAATGAACACCCCTTTGTATGCCTTGTGTGAGTGCTATCAAGGTACATCTAAAATGTAAGACCCACAAACCAGTTAGTCATAGAGAGTTTTTTCCAAAGAACTTACCATAACATCAGTATATCATTTTTGTAATATGAATCTAAATATCTAATGGTCTATCAGAGTTAGAGTTTTATGAGAAAAAAAACCGTTATGGTGGTCGACAGGTCGAGTCATGTGTGCATGACTCCATTTACTACGGAGGAATATTTAAATTATGGTGTTCACGAATATTACACATATATAAGTGGACTAAGAGGAATTCAATGGATCAGAGGCTGTCCGCTGATTTCTGTCACTTAAGTGTGCGCTAGGGGGTTGCATTCACAAGTCTACAAGTATGTTGTTGCGTGTATAGTTATGTGTGCATGTGTGTTTGGGTTGTGATGGAAAAAAAAGTTATATAATAAAGTCTTATCATAGATTCATAATCGTCGAATCCTTGCAAGTTATGACCAGAGAGATAATATATTTGGGCTTTGAAGGCCCGTTGCAGCCCAGATTTAAGCACGTTTCTTACATACTCGGTTGAATCGGGAATTCGCAATCGAACAAGTATAGCACCGCCCGGCCGGACGGACTTATATCTATAACTCTACAAAGGATCACCGGCCCAAATCCCCAAAATTTACCTCGCATGCAAGAAATCGAAAAGATTGGTCGATTCCTGTATGATCTAGGGCGGCGCGCGTGCGCATTGTGTCATCCGATATGAACGACCTCATCGTGCTCTTGTTTGGTGAAGCGGCCATCGCGGCGGTGGTGTTTATAGTCTTCCGCTTCTGTCGCGACGGGGAGCGGCCGGCGGCCGGCGGCAACGCAGGCGCAGGCGCACAAGAGGCGACGAGGTCGCAGGCTCGGGCTCAGCCGGCGGCGGTGGTTGAGCTGCCGTACTTCCCGTACGCGCCGCCGCCGCGGCAGGGCGGTGGCGGTAGCGGCAGCGCGGCGCCGTCGGAGAGGCTGGTGTGCGCGATCTGCCTGGAGCGGCTCCGGCGCGGCGATTTGTGCAGCGAGGTGCCGGCGTGCCGCCACGTGTTCCACCGGGACTGCGTCGGGGCGTGGATGAAGAGCAATGACACCTGCCCTCTGTGCAGGGCGAAGATCACGCCATTGATTTCGGCAGCGCCGCCGGTCGCTGACATGGTGTAGATGTATGGATAGAAAGATAAATACCGCGCAAGCTAGTTGTGATCAAATGTAGCGAGGAGTCGGGGAAAAGGAGATTCAACTGGGCTTGTTTGAAGGCTCTCTAAATCTGGGCCTCTGCATGAGTTCAATGGGCTGGGGAGCTTGTGGCTTGATGAAAATTTTGTTCTTTTTTCTAATTTAGTTTTCTACAATGTGAAGATTGCATTTTTAACACTAGAACACCGAATAGTTTCATAACAGAGCACATCAGTGATGATAGAATCCAACTTGAATTTAGCTTATGTTGTTTCTTTTTTTTTTTGGGAATCGCTGGAAATACAGATTTCTTGGACGAAATCTGTCGATTTCTTGGTTCATTGGATTTGCGCGGAGTGCGTGCAGCAGGTTGAATTGGAAAAATCGCAGAAAAATGCGAAAGACGAGAATCGAACTCTCACCCTCCTATTCTCTGCCGCTCGCCTCAGCTACCAAGCTATGACGTCGTTTTGCCTTTTTTTTTTTACATACAACTTATATGTAATTTACAATGTAGTTCTAGTGTAATTCCAATGTAATTACACTACAGTTATACTAAAATTACATCTTAAAGATTTCAACCAAAAAAATCTGTCACAAGATTTATAGCTACACCCTTTTTTTTTTAAGAAAATGCCAACCAGCCTGCAGCTATGTGTGTCCTCATGAAGGACATAAACAGCTCTACTATTGTTTCTGTTTTTTAGTGTAACAGCTCTACTATTGTAGTTTGAAACCTACCTCGTCCAATTTATATGCTTCCCTTTACTGAGTGAACTCTTTGCTGTGTGTTCTTTGTGCGTATCTGGTTTGATCATGACTTGATGCACACATCCTGAGACCTGAGCAGCACATTTGCATTCGGTTCGTACGTGGCAAATTTGCATTTGTTTTTTCTTATAACTTATATAAGTTAAATCTAAATTATATAAATAACATATTAATGTGTCTTATCAATTTTTTAAATAAACTCGTAACTAAGTTGGACGATGTGCAGTAAACGAGGAGTGGTCCCTTCATCTCTTGAAGAGTTTCCAAACCAAAACCCGTATGTTTTCAGGCCCGGGTTCCGGTCCATGACCCAGATGACTCGGTCTAGGGACCCTTACCATTGCATTGGATAGAAGTACAAAAAAAGATCAATAGAAGCGCATTTGTGGCCGATATACATATATCAAATAAAATATATGAGAAGTTAAAACTTAGAAATAAAAACGCTTAAAAGTTGTACTACCTCCGGTTCGTTTTATTTGACGTTGGTTAGTTCAAATAAACTAACCAACGTCGAATATACGGGAAAAAAGAGATATGAATTATGACATCACTTGCACTCATTCTTATCTGAAGATCATGCATTTTTTTTTTCCAAAAGTACCTTGCTGATTACCGGATAGTGATTTATATATGTAAGCATATCAACCAACCTTCTTGTATACGCCTAAATATTTAGCTAGTTGCCGTCTTTGTAATTTGATCGTGCAAAACATCTCCATCAAAGTACCCCCATCATCATTGTAAAAACAACTAGTCCACATCGTTTTCACCCTTACCAACATTCAGTCTGGAAGTCTGGAACATTCCCATATCTCAGTGAGTGGGTGCCAGGCACAAAGCCCCCTCTTGTCGCTGTCCCCTGTCCAGCCGTGTGAGCTGCAAAGCCCCTTGCGACCAATCGTGCGCGGGTGCTTGTACGCGCGCAGGTCAAAACGTACGTCGTCGCGGTGCCCTCTGTCCGTCCGTCGATGGAGCGCCGGGCAGACAAAGACGACGACGCCGAGACGAGACGAGTCCAAGCGGAATCGTCCAGAAGCGCGCGCGGGTCAGGGAGGACGCAGGACGGCATGCAGGAGAGACACAGGTCGCGGTCACGCTCACGCACGACGCGAAGCCGGATCACGCAGATCTTACGGCGTGTTACGGCATTTCGTCGTGGGAGATAGCTGGATCGTTGGCGTGCATGGGACGTGACCCGCACGACGTGTCATAGCCAGGGGAGGGGGAGAGACGAGAGCTCTTGTCGGCTCCGTCGTTCGCTTACGTGGCCGATTGTGTGCTCCGAGACAAGCACAGTGGGAAGATATTTTCCATGTAGCTACTTTACGAGTGTAAATGATATCATTTGGAAAGCATAATTAATCATTCGATTCTATAGTATGAATAAGGGAAATGAATATGGAGAAGCACTATAACAGTATGAAGGTTAAATCGTGAATGTTTAATATCCTGTTTAGATTTTGGGGAAAAAGATTTGAGAGGAACACGGTCCTTGGCTCATCCGGATGATTTTGCGTCTCCACACGATGTGTCATTACGATTGTCGTCGTTTCACGCCGTCACGCGCGAGGTGGGTAGGGGGCCTACCGGCCTAGAGGCGTACAGCACGCGGCGGCGACGGACGGGTACGGTGCTGCCGTCTTCGTAGTGAACGTGCGGCAAACCGGAGACGACGATGAATTTCGTATATGATTGCGTGGTCTTGTGAAATTTTCTTCCGTACATTGTGGTCGCATGCGTCATGCATGCATCATGCTGTTCTTGCCGAGAGAACTCGTTGACATCCTCCTCGCCCCCCAAACCCAAACATATGTGAGCCTTTCTGTGAAACGAGGAAGTGGTTTCTTTGACTATAGGTAACTTGTAGTTGTGTCACTGACACATTGACCATAACAGGATGAACTTATATATTATTGGAACAACTGCAAACTATTTTCCCCTCGTTTTTCGTTAGCACGCTTCCCAAAATGATTATCCAGGTGTTTTTTGCAAATAAAGTTTATATAAAAGTTTCTTTAAAAAATCATATGAGTCCATTTTTCAAGTTTTTAATAGTTAATACTTAATTAATCTTATGTTAATGATCTTCCTCGTTTTACGTGTCCAAAATAATCCAGACAACCTATCCATATTTTTCAACTTGACGTTTGTAACCACCACAAGGAATTAAGTCAGAGACCCGCAAAAAAAAAAGAAATTAAGTCAGAGGATGGATGCTGGAGCGCGCAGCTCAGCATATAGACTGCGTCAACATAAAAAATTTAGCCCAGGTGCACAGGTCAACAGATTTATTTTCCTTCCGAATATAGGAATAAAAAGAATAAAAGATCATAGAAATGGAATAAGAGTGTGCGTGCAAAATATAGGTCGATGAGTACTTCGTGCTGGGAACGGATTTGAACTCATGTTTCATCGAACCAAGCTGAGCAATAGCTTGTGATACTAGTAAAATAGTACTCCCTCGTCCGGGTACATTTTCACAGGGATTAAGGACAGAGGTGAATCGCGTAATCCTACGCGCCTACGCGTAACGCTTAGTGTTAACTGTGAAATTTATAATAGATAAATAATGCAGTTGACTAAAAATTATAAAATATGAGTTGAAAGATTCAAATTGATCTGACTTATAAAATATTATAATTCAAATCGAAAGTTTTAAATATAGGTAGAATGTTTACAATTTTGGGTTGAAAGTTTTAAACTTTTGTGTTGAAATATTAAATTTTGAGTTGAACATTCATATTTTGAGCCAGAAGTTTATATTTCAACATTACTTGAATATTTTAAATTCCAAATAGAAGGAAAAGTATTAATCTGTTAATCTGAAAAGTATAATAAACCACCTATAAATTATACAATAATTTAAAATGTATTAAGTATAGTAACTTCTAAATAATGGATATTTTTGGAAACTTTTATTATGTATTACAAAATACGTAAATTTTAGTTCAACGTATTTGATTCATATAAAGGCTCGTCACCAAACCGACGCGCGCAAAGGCACAGCTGGGCGCCTTGCACGCGCGTTTACACTTCTGGTGGAAGACCACCAATTAGCCATCCGGCTAGTAGGGAGAGAATCTCAAATCCCCGCAGAGCCCACAAAGCAAACATAAAACAAGCGGAGAAAACAAGAAATAGAAGGCATCGAGTTCGAGTCCATTACCAACAAGAAACTCCAAAGGTCCAAAACACCAATGATCCAATCAGTCCACTGGCGCATTACCGGAGCCCAGCCCGGCCACTGTTTCCGTCGGCATGGCGCCCTCAGAGACGGCCTCACACGTACGACTCGCCTCGCCCTCCTTTCCCGCCACGTGCCCGTCTCTCCTCTCACCTGACGACCTGACCCTCCTCCTCCTTCCTCTGATCCTCTCTATAAAATGCAACTCCGGTGCTCCCGCCGATCTTACCTGGAACAGAGACAGGCAAAGCCGTCACACGCGAAAGAACTCGAGAACAAAACAGAGTGAACCATTGCGCCCGTCAGTTTTATTTGGAGAAGATGGGGAGGCAGCCGTGCTGCGACAAGGTGGGACTTAAGAAGGGACCTTGGACGGCGGAGGAGGACCAGAAACTCGTCGGATTCCTCCTCACCCACGGCCACTGCTGCTGGCGCGTCGTCCCCAAGCTCGCAGGTGAGGAAAAGCTTACCATTGGCACAAAAAAAATGTGTAGGTGAAAGACGGAATGTTTACGGTGGCATGCGTGATTTATTTATCCGCAGGGTTGCTGAGGTGCGGGAAGAGCTGCAGGCTGAGGTGGACAAACTACCTGAGGCCCGACCTCAAGAGGGGCCTCCTCTCCGACGACGAGGAGCGGCTTGTCATCGACCTACACGCCCAGCTCGGCAACAGGTGAGTGCGAGCTCGGTCACGTACTCACGTTCATCGCGTTCGGTCACTTTTTGGGTTTTTTTTTCTCGGTGACTAACGGGTGTTTGCATGGCGCAGGTGGTCCAAGATCGCGGCGCGGCTCCCCGGGAGGACGGACAACGAGATCAAGAACCACTGGAACACCCACATCAAGAAGAAGCTCCGCAAGATGGGCATCGACCCCGTCACCCACCAACCACTGGATGAGCCGCCGCCTCGTCCTCCGCCGCCCGAGAATGGCGCCACGCCGCCGGCGCCGGAGCCACCGGAGCAGCAAGGGCCACCGCAGGAGGAAGAGTTTGAGGAGGGGGAGGAATCTTCGCCGTTGATCGGGCCGCACGAGATTATGACCGATAATCCACCGCCGGCGGCAGCGGCCGAGGTGGCCACGAGCAATTGCTCTGTTTCCCCTGCTTCGGTGCTCTCCCCGTCGTGTTCCTCCTCGGCGGTGTCCGGCGTCGACGTGGCGGAGTGGCCGGAGCCCATGTACATGTTCGGGATGGACGGTATCATGGACGTCGGCTGGGACGGGCTCATCTCCGGCGCCGGCGCCGGCGTTGGCGTCGACGTTGACCCGTTCGAAAATTACTACCACGCCGCCGGCGTCGACGACCAGGACGTCTGGCTCATCTGATGTGATCCTACCAATGTACATAGATGAATTTTCCCTCTTCTTCTCTGGCCAATTCGTAGCTATAGCGTAGTAGCTTAGTTGCTTCCATGTGTTTTTCGCCCCCAAACTTTTCTTGGAGAGAATGCATATGCATGGCCATGGTTGTTGCTGGTTGCTTCACCGAATGTTGACAATGAAAAGAGGAAAAAAAAAGGGGACTAAACCAGGTGCAACGAACACGACCGTGCTTTGTACGTGCTCCAGCTGCATGCGACGAAGCGCGACGTGTTCTCTTGAAGCTTTAGCTCGGCGCGGCGGACGCAGCGGTCAGCAGTGGCGCCCGCGCGTGTGGCGTGCGCGTGGCGCGCCGTGCGTGTCGGTTTCCGGGGGTTCTTCCGCCTCTGCGTGCGGGGGTGCAGCAGTGAGACTTTTGTCCTGGGTTGGTTTTGGCATGGCGCTGGCGCGCGCTCGCGTGTGCGTGGCGACGAGGGGGGTGTCGCGTCGCCGCCGCTTGCCTGCCTGCCTTGACCCTTAGTTTGCGAGCATATGTCGTCATGCCAACACCGTGCCAAGACTATGGTTATGTACTTCTGTTGCTGTTACAATTGACTTACCGTATTTCCTGGTTCGGTGTTTATTGTGAGAAGGTGATTACAAGTGCTGATATGTTGCACATTTCTTCAGTACATCTAAGCACTCAGGGCTGAACATCACACTCACATAGATACGTCCTAGCAGAATCTAACTTCATGTACCGTGTGCACAATGGCACGTATTTTGTTGGCTGAATGCTCCTGGTTTTGGCATAGAGAGTCTTTACCGTCCAACAGATAGTATTTTAAGGTAAAAAATACATTCTAATAGTTTATTTTAATGTTATAGGTAGTTATATTTTGAGATGGAGGGAGTATGTTATTATCGAAAGTTTTGAACCTAGAAGCAAGATTTAAGCAGATTTATTTTCAAAATTTTATCCAGAAGTTAGAAACATCACCACCGAAATTGTGAAATCCTATAGCGCGTGAAAGATGTGCCATGGGCACAACCGGACAACACCTCTGTCAATCGAGGTATGCTCACTTTCCAGGCCCCAAAAAATAGACCCCTGTTTCTATTCTATCTTAAAATGTTGACGATATACAATTATACACATTATTTATTTCCAGAGTCAATGTACACCGTCCTCTTCCGACTTATATCACGATTAAGCACTGGCTCTGCTGATTCCTCGGATGCAAGCACAAGATGACCAACTTCGGTGCAGAGTCATTTCTCAAATCACCACTGAATTTGATGGTCTTGCAGATCCCCAGGCCTGGTTCATTGTACATGGCGTCATACTTGCGTAGCGATGATGTCATCGGTCATCCAATCGATCATGTCACACGGCCTCGCGAGCCCCCACTCTGCACCTATCTTTCTCTTTGGTCTCTTGGGGTCCTCTCCTCATCATGCCAAAACTAAATTGGAAAATAGAAAGACAGAGAGTGATATGTTCATGATGATGAGATCAACAATCAAACAGTACTACAGTAACCCTTGCAGTGATTGGCAACTTGAGATGTCACATAGAAACACTTTTGTTTTGGGCAAGATCGTGCAGTGATGACTGCGGGTTATAAGCATGGCTATTGACTTCGGGGTAGATTTTCTTTAGTCCTTATTAGAAATATTTATTTGTAATAAATGATTAACTTTGGACTCCCTAAAAACTTTCTAAAAACAGGTTTCTCCCAAGAAAAAGTTTTTTGTTTGCCATTCAAAATTTATCGATTTCCTCATTGGTCCTCGTAAAATTGAATGTCCTTTAATGCCTATCATTCTCAAATTTTATCCCTTACTATATTGTAGTAGCTGTTTGAAAATATAAAATTTCCTTAATTTATTTTAGAGTAAATTTCACAAATCTGTATTTTTTCTTTCATAATTATCACTTTTCTATAAAGTCAGATGGATATCTACATATTTTATTTGTCTGACAGGTATTTCACAAAACTACAACATTTACTCCATTATGATGCATGACATGTGGGCTTGACTTATACCAGCATATGTATTGCGTGTGTATGTGATAGGTGGGCCCAAAACTTGCCAAACAAATAAAATCTGTAGCTTCTGATAAAACCATACGATATTGATAATGTTATTTGTAATGTCTAGATAAAGTTGGACTAACTATTTTGATAAATAGTGGCAGTTATCTAAAATTTATCTATGAATGGTTATACTTTAGTATGAGAGTTTTTGCATACTACCTTGTTATACATCGACGGTTGTATATCACTCATGTACGAAGCTCCCGCCTCCTCCACCTTGCCGCCTCTCCTCTCCTCTCCACCTTCACCTCGCTGTCTAGTGGAGGCCACTGCACGGCTTTCAACAAAGCTGCAGCGGCGGAAATTGAGGAGATTGCGGCGAAAAGATTGTACACGAGAGTCACAATGGAGATCGAGCTTGAGGGCCATGGCGGAGATTGGGCTTGGGGGCCGTGACAGCATCGACAACGCCGAGCTTGCTAGATCCGGCTCGAGCATCGATGCACGAAGATGGAGGAGGAACTCAGTGTCGTTTCTTCTCCCTCGTTGGCAACGTCTTATGTCGGTGATATCTCCTTCGTCCACTATCCGGTAGGCTCTCCACTATCTTCTTCCTCACGGGGCCATCATGAGGCTCTAGATTCACCCAACATACGGTCTCGAGCAGTGGTCTCGAGTAGTCCCCAATCGAGACCGTGTCATGGCTACCATGAACTCTGCATGTCACACTTGCCCCACAGAGGCACCATTCCCACGACCATGTTTGGTTATTTTGTGGTCCCCGGGTGATACCATGTTTTATTGTGGAGCATTGTCATGGCCTAACATGCAAGTAGCATTTGCAAATTTACTGGTGATTTAAATCACTATTGCAAATTTGTTATTAGAAAATTATAAAAATATCATCAAAACTATCATTCAAGCGCAAAATAAAAAACGGTGATCAATTTGCAAATGCCCCCAACATCCAAAGCTCAGTGGTCCCGGTCGCCCAGAGAATGCTAACATCATCTTTTTATGGGACATATTGTTTGTTGGGGCGCATGCTTGTGCTGTGGGGTTAACCTGTAAAGCTGTGGATACTGTCTCTCAAATTCAGCTAGGCCATAAACTAAGATATCCATTGCCTCGTGCCAAGATTCAACTACAGTGACGACCAAGAGGGCGCATATGTTTGCACTATATTATTATACTACAGTGACAGTAGAGTGGCCGCTGCAGCTCCAAGTGGCGATCTGGCTCTCCAGGCATGGTCTCTGAACGAAGCTTTTGCCATCTTTTCTTGGGCTCATCACCTCATCAGCAATCGATCGATCACAAAAAAGTGCCAAAACCAAATGGCCAAAGGAATTGAGCTTTTCTTTGGCATGTGTCAAATGTTACATCGTTGGCGCTGGTAACCCAACTAGGTATGTCCCTCTATTTCGTTGATTTCACAGGATGTGTGAGCGCGCGCGCGAGGGGGGGTAGTGGGATGAGGTTATGTAGCGGCCAGGGATTTGGTGGAATCATGTGTTGTTACTTGTTAATCTGTCCAGGTTTTGGGGCGGTGGCCCGCGACGTGCATGTATGCTCTTGTTTTGCATGTTCGTTGGAATTTAATTTTTGTACCTTTTGTGCTTCGATTACGTGGAACTGATATCATGCAAATGCAAGAATAATAATGCCCCAGCGCTACGTGGTTCTACCTTTTCAGCTGTTTGTTAATGGGCAAAGAGTGTTATGGTGGATGTAATCTGATAATGCAACGGGATACTTATGCACGACATGATTTGGTAAAAATACTACTAGGTTTGATAGGGTCAAAGTGCAAAATATCATACTTTGTACGTTGCCTTTGTCTTGTGTCAAAGGCAGAGGAAACCCCCAAGCTTTTAGGGCCTTTTTTCGAACGTGGCAATGCAAAATCACAGAAATAGAAAAAAAGGAGACAAATAAGACATGAATCTATGTTTAACATAGGATTAAAAAAACAGAGTACAATATAAGATGTGTTGTTTGGGACGTATTATGGACTAAAACATAGGATTCTTGTTAAGACTAAAACATAGGATTCTTGTTAAATATGCATAATATATGTTGTAGGTTCTTAAGATGCATCTAAATTTGTCATTTGGAGATTCGTACATGAATTTTCCTTGGACTTCTCACAGAAAAAGAAAAACGAGGTTCTAATGAATGAAAAAAAATACTATGGATTTCCTATGGACTTAATGGCAAAGGAATATTTCCTTCATTTTCTCTATGTAACAAAACCTATAGAAATTGAAATCCTCCATTTTCCTCAAAAGACTCTCCAATAACTCACAAAGGTTGAAATATTCTTTGAGGAAAAATTAAAGGATTCAATTCATATAGGATATGGAACTATTCACTCAGTTGGAATGAAGGAATGGAACATAGGAAAAATGGAGAAATATTTTTCTTTGACATTAGTTCCATAGGAATTTAAACATCTATTAGGATCACCTTTTCTTTTCTCTTGAAAAGTCCAAGACAAATCAATGTATGCACCTTCAAATAAATACATAAACATATATTATACATAATTAGCAAGATTCATGTCATCCTGTGTTTTATACCACATTCCTATATTCCAAACATCACATCCCATATATTTTCCCATGTTTTTTTTATTATCTTCTGATTTATATATGCATTTCTATATTACTACTTTGTTTTTTCTGTTTACGTGGTTTTGTATTCCTGCGTCTCAAAGACGCCCTTGGTGTTTGATGCTCAGTCATTGTATTTTCTTAATTTTGGATAAGCTACAAAGTATACAATCTCAAAATGTTGGTGGTTCTCAAATCTAAACAACAAGGTGTTCCGCTCTGGTGGTTTCTATTGTAGCAGTAAAAGATCAATCTAAACCATAGATCTATTTTAACATAAAGGATTAGATTGATTTACACTGTCATCCCAATGAATGGCGGTAGAAATGTGGAGGGGTATTCTCACACGAACGGTTCAGATTATTCTATTGATAGTATAATACTGGCAATATATAACACCGGAATGAGGCTCAACAACACGATACGTATTGGCCTTTCTTCTAGTTCGGTGGTAAAGTTGTGGATATATGATTCCATTCATTAAAAGTTAAAAATGCTAGAATCCCGTACAAGTAAGTGAGATTTCAGTAGAAATTCAGCAATGTAAAAATTTAGAGGAATGCTCCGGTACTCTCTACTGACAGTATTATACTGCCAGTAGAAATAATATAAATCGTTCATTTGAAAGGACATATTAGTCATTTACTAATGAGTGAATATTGGTTTTCGATCTTCTTCATGAAACATTAGAAGGCGCCGGATCTAATCGACTTCATTCTATTGAAATGAACGGTGGATCGTTCGGCCGCGATTCAGCGTTGGTGGTGACGGTGGAGGCGCATTGACCGTGATTCCGTTGGGGGCATCCAAGAGAGATGCAAAATTATAATTTTACTCCTCCACAGCCTTTTTTCCTTAGACGATCGACCCCTCTAAATTTCCACTTTAAAAAAGTTATAGATCTAACAAATCCATATTATTTTTATACTGCCAGTAGAGAGCACCGGAGCGAACCTGAAAAATTTATTGCGCTAGCCAGAGGGTATGCGGGCTTCTCAAACTCTTCTGATCAAACTGCTCGAGGAAATTAATGGAGTTGCACTGATCGCTAGATTTTCCATACCAACTTGTTGTCATGTATGATCACAAACCAAACAGCCGTTCAGCCACAACCATTTGATTTCGATCTGATCAACGAAGTCAGTAAAGCCGGCAATCTTGGTGGCTAACAGATCTCACCACGGTTTAGAAGAAGATGGAGAGCACGCGGAGAATCATCCTGATTCTGAAAGTAGCCACACGTCACACGACTACATGAGAGCTAGCTAGCTAGATCACAGCTCGAAACAGGATATCTCCAGCTTTAGTTCATCAACCAATAAAGGCTATACCTTACGTTGCATTATACACGGGTACTCCGCCCACAAATCTATCTACCGACGAAGAACAGACCGATCCCTTGGACCTTGGATGATCGACGACCTTATCTTCTCTGCAGTTTCTACAACGTTCTCCTTTCCTTTTAGAGTTTTAGTTTCTCCATCCAGTGTGCGAGCTATAGGCCTATATAGGCCATCTAGCCATGCAAATAGTGTGAGAGAGGGACAACACAGAAAAGGTTTATGTGAAACTCAAGCAAAGATAGAAGAAAGGCTTCCTTGGATGCAGAATGTTCTTTGTGACGTCCCTTTCGTGAGCTTGACATTGGTGCAGGTCAGAATATTCTTGGCAGGGGGTTGACAAGTGTGTGATCCGTAGGAAGAGTATTTTGGGGGTCAATGTGGTAGTACTAACTAGCTGTTTCTGCTGATGGTAACAGGTGTGTTAGTGGATGCTGTACTGGACCACCGGGCGGTGGATATGTTGAGAGCCAAAGGTGCTAGATGGACAGTCCTATTAAATGACACTTGTTGCTTGACTATAGATTTCGTCATCGTTTTCAAAGAGCTCTGTTATTTTGAAATTAATTGAAACTTTAATTTTAACAATATCTGCTGACTTCAAAATTACTTGATAGGAATATTTGAACTGAAGCCAATATTTTGCAAATCTTGGTTGAGGTATTCTACACGACCATGTTTTGGTAGTGCCTAAAGGCATCACAACACGATACCACAACCGCAAGCTAACCATGCATTAAAGCTCCAAATCCATGGTTAGTAGGGAAATATTTACTAATATCAGATATCTCCTAAGTTAATAGATAGATCATGTTATCATAACCTTATGTCATGTTGGGAATAAGATCTACCATTGAAAATGACATTTGGCTCTTTGTTTTAGTTTTTTTTTTCTCAAAATTAAATACTGTACTACCAAATTTTAGAATTAGTAAATAAATAGGAAGTTTGTATTACCATGGACTCTTGATCTAGTATTTTATTAAATCAATTCAAAATTTTGAATTTACATTTTTAGCAAGTTGTAATAGTCGGGGATTCCATTTCAATTAGAACACTATAATTGAAAAAATAATATGCATAATGAACGGTTTGACAATCAGTTGAACCAAAAGCTTGTCTCTAACAGCAGGAGCTTCAGCCCGGTTTTTTGTCCCAACATATTGCGTCCCCCCATATAGGAAGCAGATCGTAGAGACAAGGCACGCCACATTTCTATTACAACCTCCATCCCAAAATATTAATATTTCTGTTTGTCCTAAAATATAAACGTACATTTATGCCCAGATTAATTTAAACCCAAAAATGCTTATATTAAAGGATGAGGACATACACTACATCTGATTTCTTCCCCTTCTATTCACCAATATATCCATAATCATGAAGGCATAATACACTTATTAATAAGGCAAAATTTACTATAAAACACTCGGAAATATGGTCTTTGTTTTAGGACACCGTAAGGACATGGTTTTGTTTGTGAACATTGTAAAACAGTGGTATTTTGCTATTGGACAGCCCACATATTATTTTATACGTTTTTTTGCTATTGGACAGTACACATATTATTTTATAATTTATTGTTGTTTTGGAGAGGTCAATGGCTACTTGACCCCTAGCACCAAACACATGTTCTGAACATGATAATCACCAATTTGAGATGGCTACTCCCACTGAACAGTATGAAATCTGAAAAAAAAAACTTCTAAATAAAAGTTTCTGTAAAAAAATTAAATCCATTTTCAATACTTGAATATTAAAATTTTAATTACTGATCTTGCTCTAGTAGTTCACTTCATTTGGCATCTAGTTTATTGGCTTAAGCAATCCTCTAATGAAAACGAGGTATTCGCCTCCGATGAAAAGGTGGAAGTTTGGAAGATTGAGCATGAGTTATAGCAACCAACATGTCACCACCCTTCTTCCATGCTGGGCCGACCTTCCTTTTTTTTTTTGAGGCAAACACACGAGACGTTTATTCGTAAACTTAGACAACATCTAAGAGGCTGGGCAAAGAATGTTAGTGGTTCTAATAAGAAAGAAAAAAAAGTTGTTGTTAGACAAACTTAATGTTTTAGATAAAAATGCAGAAGTTGTTCTTCTTTCTCAGGAGAAATTAGATATAAAATATACTTTAAATTCTCGTTTGGCTTTTTTGTTGAGAGAAGAAGAAATAAAATGGTCCCAGAGGTCTAGAGTAAGGAATTTATTACAAGGCGACTTAAATATTAAGTATTTTCCATTAGTTGCAAGTGGTAAACATAGGAAGACTAGAATTTACCAGTTACAAAAAGATGATCAAGTAATTAAGGGTGATGATAATTTAAAGAAACATATCACTACTTATTACAAAGATCTTTTTGGTCCTCCTAATGAAACTTATTTGACTTTGGATGAAAATAGAATTGATGATATACCTCAAGTATCTCCAGAACAAAATGAGTTTTTAATTGCTCCTTTTTCTGAAAATGAGGTCAGGGATGCCATTTTTCAAATGGAACATAATAAAGCTCTGGGTCCAGATGGATTTCTAGCTGAGTTTTATCAATTCTTTTGGAATGTTATTAAGTCTGACCTTATGAAGTTTTTTGTTGATTTTCATGATGGGGTTTTACCGTTATATTCATTAAATTTTGGAACTATTATACTTTTACCTAAATGTAAAGAGGCTATAAAGATACAACAATATCAACCTATTTGTCTTTTGAATGTTAGCTTCAAAATTTTTACAAAAGTGGCAACTAATAGACTGGTTGGAGTAGCTCAAGAGGTTATAAGTCCAACTCAGACAGTTTTTATTCCAGGAAGAAATATTATGAAAGGGGTAGTTATTCTTCATGAGACTTTACATGAGTTGCATAGAAAAAAGCAAAATGGGGCTATTTTTAAAATTGATTTTGAGAAGGCTTATGATAAGGACAATTGGTGTTTTGTGCAACAAACACTACGAATGAAAGGTTTTTGATCTAAATGGTGTCAATGGATTGCTTCTTTTATTCAAGGTGGTCATGTTGCAATCAAAGTTAATGATCAAATTGGTCTTAATTTTCAAATGAGGAAGGGGTTAAGATAGGGTGATCCTTTATCTCCAATTCTTTTTAATATAGTTGTTGACATGCTTGCAATTTTAATTAAACGGGCAAAGGAAGATGAACAGATAGTTGGAGTTGTTCCTTATCTCATTTATGATGGTCTTTCTATTTTACAGTATGCAGATGATACTCTAATTTTTATGGACCATGATATTGACAAAGCAAATAATATGAAGTTGATTCTAAAGGTTTTTGCTCAATTATCTGGTCTTAAAATAAACTTTCACAAAAGTGAGCTTTTTTGTTTTGGGGAAGCTAAAGAAAAAGAGCACTTCTATTCAAATCTTTTTGGTTGTAAATTAGGTAATTTCCCTATGAAGTACCTTGGAATTCGAATGCATTTTAGAAAACTTAGTAATTCTGATTGGAAGCATATTGAGGAGAGAATGGAGAAAAAACTTAGTAGTTGGAAAGGTAAGTTATTGTCAGTAGGAGGGAGGTTGGTGTTGATTAATTCTGTTCTTTCAAGTCTAGTTATGTTTATGGCTTCTTTTTTTAGATCCCAAAAGGTGTTCTTCAAAAATTGGATTACTATAGATCTCGTTTCTTTTGGTAGAATGATAGTCACAAGAAAAAATATAGATTAGCTAAATGGAACTTGTTGTGTCAGCCAAAGGAACAAGGAGGTCTAGGAATACATAACTTAGAAATTCAAAATAGTTGTTTGCTAAGTAAGTGGTTGTTTAAACTTATTAATGAGGATGGTGTTTGGCAAAACTTACTTAGAAGGAAGTATCTTAAAAATCAAACAATAACAGGGGTTGTTAAAAAACCTGGTGATTCCCATTTCTGGAGTGGTCTTATATATGAAGTAAAAGACTCTTTCCTGGCTTTGAGATCTTTTATGGTTAATAATGGCTCACATGTTCGTTTTTGGGAGGTTACTTGGATAGGAAATAGACCGTTCAAACATCAATTTCCATCTTTATATAATATTGTTCGGAAGAAAGGTGATTCAGTTGCAACTGTTATGCCTACTGTTCCTTTAAATGTATCTTTCAGAAGATCTTTGTATGGCAACATTAGAATACTTTGGTATAACTTAGTTGCAAGGATTATGCATGTCAATCTGCATCAAAATGGTCAATTTTCTGTTAAATCCATGTATTCTGTTTTAATAAATAATGGTCACACTTTCAGGAATAAGGGCATATGGAAGTTGAAATTACCCCTCAAGATAAAAGTTTTTGTTTGGTACTTATTTAAGGGTGTAGTATTAACAAAAGATAATTTGGCCAAGAGGAACTAGAATGGTAGTTTGAGGTGTTGTTTTTGTATGCACAATGAAACTATCCAGCATCTGTTCTTTGATTGTCATTACGCCAAATTTTTATGGAGAAGTGTGTTTATAGCCTTGGGGGTAAGAGCACCATTCAATATTGAAGATTTAGGAGGGATATGGATGGCTGGAAATAGCATTAACGTTAAGAATTTAATGTTAATTGGAGCATCTGTAATTTGTTGGGCTCTTTGGCTAAGTAGAAATGAGGTGTGTTGGTGATATGGGCCCGGGGGTATCATCAGATAGCGATATCTTGAGAAGGAAGGCGCCTTCATCACCAAGGCACCCCGCTGACATGCCTCAACGATTTATAGCAGACCGGGCCACGGGCGGCCATGTGGCACGCCGAGGGAGGGGTCGACCCGTAGGCTGCCCGAAGGCCATTCTCCGCTACAACACAGGGTTCGGGATTACCCGAACCCCTACCCCTTCGACTCGCACCTCTCCCGTGGGAGAGGCGATCCTAGCTGCCATAATTAATGTGGCGGACAGGCGCTGCCCCATCGCACTTAATGCGATGTGAGGCGCGTTCATCAGTGATCATGATCACCTTTCGCCCCACGCAGAAAGGGTGCAAGGAAGTCCTCATCGGCTGTCACGGGCTGACAGCGCCATCAGCTCACCCACGCCCCACCCCCCGGTTTGTCACCGTCGCATTTAATGCCGAAGCGGCCACGTGGGAGAGAGAATGCGCGGGTGCAGGGGATGCTGCGTCGTCTCTGCCCCAGGCAAGGGGCCGCCGACGGGTGGGCCCCGCTGGAGTAGGTGGTCAACCGTTCCCCCCCGTCTGAAGCATGGCGTCCACGTACTCGTTTTCTTCACCAACTCTCGCAACATGGCGATCTGAGCAGGCGTAGGGGTAGACCCCCAACAAGACAGGACAAGAACTGCTCCACGGCATACAGTGGAGGAGGAGAAACCCAGGGCTACTGTGGTGAGCCCTTGCACTATAAAAGGAGGCCCAGGTCCCCTATAGAGGAGGTTGGCTCATTCCTAAGAGATCACAAGTATAGATTCACGTTGCAGTGCATCTCAGTCATCAGCTCTAGCCCCACCCAGGAAAGAATTCTTTCTTGTAATCCTTCATCCGCCATATCAACAACAAGAACAGGAGTAAGGCATTACGCTTCCCCGGCAGCCCGAACCTGTATAAACCCTGGTTTCATGAGTGTTTAGTGGGCTTTTCTCCTGCCCACCTTCTTCTTCTCCTTAGCTCAAGCCTCGGTGTACCGCACCCCTGTGCCGAACCGAAAAAGGGGGTCTCCCGGATCCCCGCGTGTCGATCGCACGCATCGACAAGGTGGTTTTTGACAAATCCATTCCTAAATCATATTTGCAGGTTCTGTTCAGTGTAACTTATTGGTTGCAGTTTTGGAAAATCCTACAAAAGCATGAAGAGAACAAGTAAGTCATCTCCATCGCTTGTCAGAAGTTGGAGATTTTGGCTATGCAAGTGTTTGTGAGTTTTGGTTGGAGATTTAGCAATAGAATTGAATAAGGCTTTCTCCTACTAGTTCTTGCAGTTCATCTTCTGTTTTAGTGTTTCGTGATGTCCATGTTTGGGGTTAGTCTGCAGTGTTAGACTTTATAAACATTGTAATAAGTGGTTGTAGCTTCATTTGAAGTCAAGGCTAGATTTATATCCATTATCTAAAAAAAGAAGCAGCATCCCAGAGTACAATCTCCCGAATGCATTCAGGGAGTTCAGCATTACAAGACAAAGGTCATTACTCTTGTTGGCTAGCCTAACGTAACAATGTGCTGCCTGATTCACCGTTCTTCGAACCCACACAAATCTGAACGAAACGAAGAGCTGACCCAACCCTATAATCTCATTACAGAGGCCCCCAACTGTACTCCTCACACCTTCAATTGAGTTCAGCAGCCGCCACAACTCCTGACTGTCCAGCTCCAACACCAGCCTAGCACAACCATGCGCAATGGCAAGTTGGACACCATCCCTTGCTGCCAGGGCTTCAGCTGTGAGTGCATCTTGGATGACGGGGTACCATTTCGCCTTTGCTCGAAGTACTCTCCCATTATGATCCCTCAAAACTGACACGGAAGACCCCGTACTGGTGGCCTCTGAAAATGCCGACCTTCCAGGAAATGCCCTCCTTTCATGGGCCATGGAAGATGTAGGAACTTGAGTTTTTTATTAAAAAATTTATAAAAGTATATTTTTGTTTTGAAGTTTTACAAAACTATACTCCAAACGCCCTCTGGGAGGGCAATTTTTTAAAAATGCCCAAAGAAAGGGCGTTTTATCCACGTGACATAAGATAATTTCTATTTAGACCCTCCAATTTAGCTCATATATTGTTATAATTTTAAGTACATCATATAAAGTCTTATGGAAAAGCACTTTGCATAAAATTTATAAGTTTTAGTGAGATCTACAACTTTGTAGTTGAAATATCTTCGTTTAAGATATTTTATATGTCCAAATATTTGAAAATATATTTTGTTTTCATTTGAGGTCAATTTGAAATGTAGATATGATATTTTCTGAAAAAGCGTAATCAATATTGTAATGCATATTTGGATTCCTAAACGATCTTAAACAAAAAATTTATCAATTACAAAGTTGTAGATCTCATCAACCCTACAACTTTCATATAGAGGTTTATTTCATCCAAGTTTGTTTAGCCTATTAAAAACTATATAACTAATACATGATTACTTGAAGGGCTTAAATACAAAAGTTACCATGCCACGTGGATAAAACACCCTCTAGGAGGGCTTTTTTTTAAAAAAATGCCCTACCAAAGAGCGTTTGGAGTATAGTTTTGTAAAATTTTAAAAAGAAATATATTTTTATATTTTTTAGTAAAAACACATAAATAAAAAAATGATGGGAACTCTCGTTCCGTGGATATTCTCTCTCCGAAACATGTAGAAATTAAAATGTGTATAGTGTCCATCAACAAAATACCATGTTTCTACGATGTCCACAAGCAAAAGCATATTCTTGCGGTTTTTTATGGCAAAGACCACATTTTTTCTGTCACAAAAAATATTTACGTGAATAATATGGCAACATGTTTGTAGTGTCGTTGCCGGTTCAAAGTATTTATATTAATTAATTTATAGTGTAATATTTTTTTTGAACTCAATTTATTGTGTAATATTAGTCCGTAGACTTGGAAAGATTATAGCCCAGCGCAGTGGTTAGTGGTCCAATTAGGTTGGACGACCGTATGATATGGACCAGGGAAACTTTTTTGGATGCAAATTATTTAGGCCCATTATCAAGGAACTTATATGATCAAATCCATATATGCTCCTTTTTGAATCGTAAATATTTGATATTTAGAACAAGCTTTTACAATTTTAAAACAACAAATGATATGTGTAATTTTATTTTAAAATTTCCTAATAATATTACAAACATTTTTTAAGCTACAAAAGTTTGAAAAAAAATTGTAAAACCAAATATTTATGACCAGATGGAGTAGAAATTCGGATACAACTAAAAGAAAATATCTTATGTAGTCCATGCTCTTTGCCCCATTATGATGAGGACATCACTCTTTCCGATGCACACAATACACCTCC
>CM002484.1:6665680-6718032 GCA_000325765.3 Leersia perrieri
AGGTGTATTGTGTGCATCGGAAAGAGTGATGTCCTCATCACATTATCAACCTCTCTGGCCGCATGCACACGTTGTGCCAATTATTTTTCAAGGAGGTTATGCAAAATTTTCGTTTCACAAAATGTTTGACTGATATTTTTTTTTTCATTTTCAGGTAAACTTGTCAAATGTATTAGCTATATTTAGTTTCAAACGGATTGGGATGAAAGCACTCAATACTTTGAATTCAATATTTTCACCCTTTGAGTCTCTTTCATAATAAACTCTCTGATGTAAAAATTCAATTTCTTGAGTGATGTACTCTCCGGTGTAATGCCCAATGATTTTAGGGGTATAAATGTATTATAATCAGTTCGATGTACAAAGAATTGATGGATTCTGCTTTTTAGACGATTGAATTCTGATGTTGAAAAACGTGTAATGGGCCTTAGCCTTCTTTTCCGAACGTCCAGGCCCAACAAAACCGAAACCACGAAATGATCTATCAGCGAAGCAATCCATGAAACAACCTGTCAATCCATTCCAGAAGTTCACAGCACCGAAACTGAATCGGATTCGTAGTACCATCTATAAGACTATAGTCCGAAACTGAGTACAATCTAGAGTTTCTTTCTGAATAAAGGGAAAAACTAGAGGACTAGTAGTAATCCGAATCGGATCATGACCGCAGAGCTATAAGTAGTCCCGTGCAGTGCGTCCATCTGGTTCAATTCATTCCTCCACACACTCGCATTCGACATCGCACGCCATGGAGATAGAGCCCTCCGCCGCCGCTGTTCAGGTTCAGGCTGCCTCCACCGCCGCCGTCGCTTCATCACCATCCGCGCCGCCGCGCGTGAGGTGCGTCGCACGCCAAAGGCTCCCACCGGCGTGGACGCCCGAGGAGGACGCCGTCCTGGAGCGCCTCGCCACGGAGAACGGCTCCCGCCACTGGCGCCGCGTCGCGTCGCGTCGCAGATGCCACGCCGCCGTTCGCCCGTGCAGTGCCGCGACAGGTGGAGGGACCACCTCGCCCGCGACGTCTTCCACCGCCCTTTCACCCCGGCCGACGACGACGAGCTCGCACGCCTCTACCTGCGCCTCGACGGCGGCCGATGGAAGGACATCAGCAGGGCGGTGCACGGCCGCAGCACGCGCGCCGTGAGGTGCCGATGGAGGGAGATCCGCTCGAGCGACGAGTTCCTCAAGAAGCTGTGGAGTCCCTTCTCATCGATGCTGTCTCCAGCCGGTCAGGACACGGTGATGGACGCCGGCATTCACTAGACCTCGCCGTCGTCGCATGATGATTCTGACGAAGTCAAAGCTTCGATGCATGACGTAGCTAGTTAGTTAGCTAGGCTCTTGCGCCTGCATGTATAACATTGATGATCCACTGTTCCAAGTTTATTTTTGTAGGAGATCATTAGCTTGTAGTTGTAGAGAGATGCTACATCCGTTTTGTAATCTTGGATTTGATCATTTGATGTTCGAAACAAATAAGCATGTGTATATTAGCAGATCCCTGCTTGATCATTTTCGAATGTTTTTCAAGACGGTCTTTTAATCATATCTTTTACCAAATTAATGAACACTAGCATACTTATTGATCATAAAAATTTGAATGAATGGTATGGTTGTGAACAACAATATGTTTTAATATATTTTATTTTAGTTAATCTGTTCACAATATTCAAACCTGGTGGTAGTTGTCAATGACAAAACAAACAATTAAATGGCTAACTTTTTCTAATTGAGAAAAGCATAATTGTTAGGTCCCGCAATGTGGGGTGGAACTTCTGGCTTGCTAGGCTGCTCGGTTGGGGCTTAGTGTCGAAAGGTGGTTCCGATCATGCGACCGGAAGCTCCGGCCGGATCTCCCGGGGTTTTCAATTCTTTGTATTTGTGGAAGTTCCAGCCAGTCATACCGAATGTTCTGATCATTCTTTTTTGAAAGAAGAAAAGTTTTGATGCTAAGGAGAGACTTGGCACCAGATATTGATAGAGAAGAAAATGGTGAGAAAACCTAAGTTTAATGGGATTCGAACCCAGGCCGGTCCAAGCCCTGGTAGCACTTCTACCACTGGGCTACGGCACCGTTCTCGCTCTGATCATTCTGACCAGAAGTTCTAGTGTTTGAATTTGTAAGCAACAAGTAGTTTTAGAGAAGGGGGAGTATTTAATTCCCCTTCCCCTACTTTGAGTCATGATCTCTGGCCTTTCTAGGGTTTTCCTCTTTCCCTGAATATTGAGTATCATCCTTGGATATGGAGTGTAAGACTTGAGAATTTGAGATGCCAACGGGATAGTTTGCACTTGAGCATTTGGGGATCAACATCAAGACTTTGCACGGAATTGTTACTCTTGGATGTTCTCCTCCTAGTTGTGTTGCTTGCTAGTGTTGACGATTTGTGGTTTGTTTGAGAAAGTTTGTAAACACTTCATCCTTAACTCCGAACAGAAAGAGGTAAGTTAGTGAAAATTGTGCTAACTCCGAAAATATTGCTTGATCGATCAATCCTCAACAGTGGATTAGCGTTCTCCTCATAGGCTGACCTTGGTAATTGCTTTGGGAATTACTAATTCTAATATTGCTAGAAAACTAAAGTTTCTATGTGGGTGAGGCAAGGGATCGATTACGATCTGGCTCTTTGCAGCACATCAAATGGAGAGTAGATATATGGATCTGAGCTATGGTGAAAAATCTTTGTCACCCTTTCTCCTCACTATATTGCATATTATTTACTTCATGTTTTACATTGTGTGAACTTTCTCTTTCATGACAAAATTAACTTCCTAATCGGAAGTTTGGGCCTTAAGTTGATGGAAGTTCTGATCGGTTCGCTCAATCTCAGCTAAGTGATCAATCAGAGCCTCAGTTCTCAGAGGTCCTGTTGTTTCGGCTGGAGGTTCTGGTAATACTAATTTTATTGTTGAATATTAAGTTTTAGCAACTGCCTATTCACCCTCCTCTGGACCTTTCACGCCTAACTTTTTTCTCGTTCAAATCACCAATATTTATGTTCAGTACTGTGCACTCTAATTTCCTTTCTTAATTAATAAAATGAGGACATACTTTGAGGTTTATATCGATCCCTGAACGTATAATGCCGATAGTGCAGTCGTGTGAAATGTTGTATTGTTCTCAGGGTTAAAAATTCCAGAACGAAATCAAATTGCAGCAATTTCAGTCAAAATTGGTAAAAAAAAAAATCAAAATCCCCAAATCTAATTGGACATCACCCATATCATGCATTGTTTTTCCATGTTGTCTGCTCCAAGAAACTATTAGGATCTACTCCCATGAAAACGGACAATTTTTATTTAAATTTATGTTCAAAATTTAAAACCCCTTTGAATACTTCATCTAAAATTCCCGAAATAAATCCAAAATTTTGGTGACCCCCGAAATTATTTCCGAAACCAATACGTTGAAGCCCGATTGTTCTTTGGAGGATCCTATATTCTTAGAGAAAATCTAAGAAATGCCATTGACAAATGTCTAAGTCCCATAAATACTATCGACAAATGCAAATTCCTAAAAATATCATCGTACAAGCGACTTTGTCCCAGAAATTCCATCGCCATTATCCATTAGATAAAGAATGCATTTAGGGGTGGAACATTGCATTCTCCGTCCACTGAAACCGTTAAATGCACTGTTCATCATATATCACAACCAAGAAATGGTAACAGAACCCTACCGGCAATGATATTTCTGGGACAAAATCGCTTGTACGATGGTTTTTCTGAGAACTTACATTTATCAATGATATTTTTGGGACTTGAGCGTTCGTCAATGACATTTCTTAGATTCTCTCAGTATCCTTATGACCTATCCTAGTTGTTTTCTTTTGGGCCTTTTGTCTCGGTCTTCATCGCGCTACTGGTTTGGTTTGCATTTGGCACCCACCCAGGTGAACCAACCAACCTATGGGCTTGTTTAGTTGGTGAAAAATTTTGGAATGGCTATCACATCAAACGTTTGACCAGATGTCGAAAGACTATTTTGGCGACTAATTAAAAAACTAATTATATAGGGTGTCAGAAAACCGCGAGACAAATTTATTAAGCCTAATTAATTCCTCATTAGCATATGTAGATTACTATAGCACTTATGTCTAATTATGGATTCATTAGGCTCAAAAGATACGTCTCATGATTTTATGTAAACTGTGCAATTAGTTTTTTGTTTCATGTTTCATGCATGTATCCAAAAATTCGATATGATATATTTGGGGAAACTTTTTGGAACTAAACATGACCTATGACGAATCAGTTTCTGAAAAGAAAAAAAAATCAACTGGGAAGCAAAAATACGCAAACTGAAGCCTAATCGGACTCGCCGTACGGTGTTATACCAATCCGAAACGGATCCAAGCAATAACGTGTCTCTCTTTCCGAAAAAGGAAAGGAAGGAGGACTTCCCATCCGACTCGGAGCATGAGTGTGCGCAGTAGAGCAACATGCATTGACTCCTTTGGTTCAACTTCATTCGTCCGTAGAAAAAGACGTTGCACGCATGGAGATGGAGCTTTCCTCCGCCGCCGCCCCCGCTTCTGATCAGCCTGAGTCCACCACCGTCGTCTCTTCGTCATCATCGGCGGCATGCGTGAGGTGCGTCACACGCCTTAGGCTCCCGCCGGCTTGGACGCCCGTGGAGGACGCCGTCCTGGAGCACCTCGTCACGGAGAACGGCTCCCCGCCACTGGCGTCGCGTCGCGTCGCAGATGCCGCGCCGCCGCTCGCCCGTGCAGTGCCGTGACAGGTGGAGGGATCACCTCGCCCGTGACGTTTTCCACCGCCCCTTCACCGCGGCGGACGACGACGAGCTCGCACGCCTCTACCTGAGCGTCGACGGCGCCCGATGGAAGGACATCAGCAAGGCGGTGCACGGCCGCAGCACGCGCGCCGTGAGGCGCCGATGGAGGGAGATCTGTTCGAGCGACGAGCTCCTCAGGAAGCTGTGGAATCCCCTTTCAACGATGATGTCTCCAGCCGGTCAGGACACGGTGATGGACGCCGGCGTGCACTAAATCTCACCGTTGCCGGCTTGTAGCCTCTGCCGTCGCCTCATCAGTCATAGCTGAGAATCTTAGATGCTGTATACCTAGGGCCAGTACGCCGATGATCCACGCTTGTATGATCTTGTTTTGCGCAGTACATCCCGTTTGTAATTGTAAATTTGTTCGTTTGATGTTGGAAACTAATCTGCATGTGTATATTAACTAGTAGATCCTGCAAGGATCATTCTTGATGTTTTTCAACATGGTATTTTAATCGAACGTGTCTGCTACCAAATTAATGAATAACCGTCGTAAGATTTGCACGAATGGTTCATATAAACGAGGCTATAAGCCTTTAACGGTCGTATTGTCACCAACAATAGAAAGGGATTACAAACCACTAGTAGAGAACAGGGCGTCTATCCCGGTTGGGAAACCCCTTTTATCCTGTTTTTTCAACCGGAACTAAGCTCCCAGGATTGAAGGTCAGACCTTAAATCCCGGTTAAAATAACTGGGACTGAAGAGCGACTTTTAGTCCCGGTTTGTATTACTCTGCACCCCTCACTCTGTGATGGCTTGATAATCCAACACGTGGAAATTTTCTATTAAGATTCCCTAATTATTAAGAAATGACAGAGTACGAGATGCAGGTGGTGCGAGGGTGTTTTGGACAGTTCCGTGCATTCACAGTCCCGAACAAACCAACTTCGACACCATCAGCACCTCTTACTCTGTGATGACTTGATAATCCAACACGAGGTATTAGTTGGACGAGGTGTAGTAGTTGACGAAATTTTCTATTAAGGTTCCTTAATTATTAAGAAATGACAGAGCACGAGGTTCGGGTGGTCCGTGTTTGTTTTGGACAGTTCCGTGCATTCACAGTCCCGAACAAACCAACCACGACACCACCTGAACATCACGCTCTGTGATGATTTGATAATCCAACATGAGGAAATTTCCTACTAAATTTCTCAATTATCAAGAAATGACAGAGTATGAAGTGCTTGAAATCTTCCAGTTGTCTTGGACAGTTTCGTTCATCACTGCCCCGAACAAACCAACTGAAAGACCAAACACTTTACACTCTGTGATGACTTGATAACCGCGACACCATCTGAACCTCACACTCTGTGATGACTTAATAATCCAACACTAGAAAATTTGCCTCCACCACTAATAATTTTCGTATTAAATTCCTCTATTATCAAGAAATAATAGAGTATGAATTGCCTAAAATCATCTGGTTTTCTTGAACAATTCCACGCATGCACTATCCCGAACAAACTAACTCGATGATCAATCACTTCGCACTCTGTGATGACTTGATGACCTACAAATACTATGCCTAGAAATATTATACACTACACTCCTACTATATTTACTTCTTTTAACAAAATTTCCTATTAAATTTCTTAATTATCAAGAAATGACAGATTATGGAGTGCTTGAATCATCGAGTTGTCTTGGTCAGTTCCGTACATGCATTGCCCCGAACAAACCAATTCGATAACCATGACCAAGCACTCCACACTCTGTGATGACTTGATAACCTAAAAAATATGAAGCATATAACATTCCAGTGCATCGTTCTCAATGGAAGAGGTGGTAGTTTTTGTCGTCTTGTCGTCTTATTAATAAATGTTAATGAGACAACGAAAACTTCCACCTAATCCATCGAGAACGACGCACTGAAATATTGTATGGTACATATTTACCGTTATCGAGTATATGGCGCCATATATAAGAAAATAAATTGATAATTTCTTGAATAAATGGAATGAGCTAGCTTAAAGTCATACTCAGTACAATAGTACAATGTCAACGAACTAAGCTGGAAAAAAATCATCTCAAATAAATAAGGTAGCTAGTTCTTGCTCAACAACTAATACTCCGTAAATCAGCTCGTATTTCTCTAAATATAAAGCATAAAATGAGCTCTAGTAAAAAGTTATAACGAGAGGAAGAATATGCGCACCTTTCAACCAAAAATGGACGGACGAATCGATCGAAATCTAAAAAAATGGTGGCGTCGTCAAGAACAAGTTTGAGCAAGAGAAAGAACTTGAGAGCGTGAACAAGCAAAAATGGTCTCGGGGCTGTCGGTTGGGGAAGAAGGGAAAGGATATAAAGGGGTCGGACAATTTAATTTTGGTTCATGGCTCGAACCGGGATTAAATGCTGGTAATTAGTCCCGGTTCGAGCTACGAACCAGGATTAAATGTCAGGGGGACTTTTAATCCCGGTTCGTTAGACAAACCGGGATTAAAAGTTAGCTTTTAGTCTCGGTTCGTGATACAAACGGGATTAAAAGGTCCTCCTGCCGGCCACTGCCAAACTAGCCGTTGGGGCTCGGAGATTTAGTCCCGATTGGTTATAAATATTTTTAGTCTCGGGCCCGATTTTGTCCGGGACTAAATCGTTGCCCCATTCTCTACTAGTGAACTCAGGCACTGCCTGATCAAACCTTACCTTTGGCTCAAAACACATGCACCAACACCCAAATAAGTTACCACGGAAGCAATAAATTAGTGTCTAAGTGTACGAGTACAGTAAATGAGAGATGTAATGTAAATATTGGACAATTGTAATGAGCCTGGAAGGCTGCTATATATAAGAGTATAAGACTTAGATCTCAAATAAGACCAGGGTTCGAAATTTTGGTGGGTCCTGATACGGAATAAAATTTTAGCAATTTTGGTCAAAATAGGTCAAAACAATCAAAATCCCCAAATCTAATTGGATATGGCCATATTATGCATTGTTTTCCCAAGTTGTTATAGCTCTAACAAGCTATTAGGATCTACCCCCATAAAAAACCGATGAAATTCATTCAAAATTATCTTCAAAGTTTAAAATTCGTTTGAATATTTCATCCGAAATAAATCCAAAATTTCTGAAAATTTGGAATTTCGGTCACCCCCGAAATAATTTCCGATTCCGATAAACCAAACCCTGAATAAGAGTAGAGATAAAAATCTACCATCACAGCCCACTAGGCCAAATATCATTTTCACGGGCGAACGAAAAGGATTTTTGCAGGCGGGGGAGCAGATCGCTCGATCGGCATCGCCTGGAAAAATCATGACGGTTTTTGCAGGCGGGGTGGATTTTTCCATGCGAAAAATTCACCCACCTGCAAAAATATTTAGGGCAGCAAAAAAATTCAAAAAAATTGAAAATTTTTGAAAAAAATCGGGCGAGGCTGGGCTGGCCGCCATCGTCACTACTCTCCGCTCCGCACCATCATCATCGCCCTCCTCCCCGCTCGCCATCCTCGTCGTACTCGGCGTCGCCGCCATCGTCCTCCTCGGGGTCGACGCGGCCAGATCCGGCCGCCCCGGGGTCGCCGGCATTAGATCCGGCTGCCCCAGGGTTCGCCGGCGCCGAATCCAGCCGGCCCCGCACTGCCCCGGCCGCTTGTCACTGCCCTCACCGTCGTAGCCAACCAAGCCATTGCCGCCCGCCGTCGTCGGAGCCCGTCGCGTGCCGTCCACCCCTCGTCTGGGGTCCGTCACCGACGGATCCGACCGCCCCGGCGCCCCGGGCCGGCCACCATGTCTCGCTGCCACCGCCGTCCACCACGCGCCGCCTGCGCTGCTTGTGGGAGAGAGATGGTGGAGAGGGCAAGTGAGAGGAGGAGAGCGAGAGAAAGGGGAGAGAAAGGGAGATAGAGGATGCGGTGGCCTCCTCTGATGGATAAGAACGGTGGTGGGCCCCACTGTCTTTTTGCAGGCGGTGCACCTCTCCATCCGCCTGCAAAATATATAATTTTTGCAGGGTGATCATTAAGTGACCCGCCCGCAAAAATAGTTTTTCCAAGCGGATGGGTTGGACGTCGCCTCAGCCACTGTTTTTGCAGGGCAGTTCTGACCGCCTGCAAAAATAGTTTATGGGTGCTCGGAAAAACTTTTTTGGCCTAGTGGCCAGATCCAATACTATCAATCTCTATATTATATTCTAACATGCTGGTAGTCCATGCGTGGGTAGACGTGAACACATGGACCAGAGAGAAAAAAACAACGAGAGTACCTATCATTGAAGATATCATTGAAGATAGCCCTTTTTACCTTTTTGAAATAGCCGAAGCAAAGGGCATGAAGGAGTTGTGTTAGAGGTAACCATGAATAGATGAATAGAGTAGTCATAGTTGATGTAGCTGGAGTTGGATGCCGATAATGAGCAAGCTAGCCACGCCACGGGGAACACAAACCTCACCATGAAGTGATCTACTGTTTATTTTCCAAATGTGCGATCGAACAAGAGTTTTCGATTCCACTCAACAGTCAGTGGATAAAATTTCACCAATGTCTTTGGTCTGCTGTGCTAGCCTGCCGAAAACCTAGACGAGAGCATCTGGTTTGTGCCACCAGAGTCACCGCTGCTTTCTCTCGGCCAACCGGGCAAGCTGACAGAGACTCTGGTGATTCCACCTGGGTATTCGACGTTTGAAATTGTGAGTAGCGACTAATTTTTTTTTAAAAAAAAGAGTATTTAACTCTAAGGAGCCTGATTTCTAGGGGTTGGCTGAAACATTCTTCAGATCTACTACCATAGCTATCATTTCTCCTATACCTTTCTTTTTTTAATCTTTTGCAAAAATCACATGATAAAGAGGAGGAATTTGGAACAAGAAAGTGTGAGGATTATGGATTTGGATTGTGGATTGGTTGGTCTTCAGCCTTGGGAGTTTGTATTGTTTGTCTTAGAGGGTTGTCTCCTAGCCTGCTAGGAATCATCGACAAGTTTCCGATCATATGGATAGTTTGGTAAAGTTTGAGGATAAAGATGTGTGTTGAGTGAATACCATCGTAACTCCTAAAAGGTTTTTTTAGAGTCGCCTCAATGGTGGATTAGGCACTTTTCATTGGCTTGACCTTGGTAGTCACTTAGGGACTTGCTAATCCTGGTTGTTGACTTGAAAAGTAAAGCTTTCTTGTGGTTGTTAGCTAATTGGATAGGGAAGGGATTTTGTGAAATACAAATCTTAGAAGCACCTCAACGGAGACGTAGGGATCCAATTTTCGATAAAAATCTTGTCTCCTTGGTCTTCCTATAACTTTACTTGTTGCATCTCTCTTATAACACTTAATTATCCTTGTATGCACAAGTTTGTCACCTAGTGCTGGCGGGTGGCGGGGTGGAGGAGTCCTGAAACAGCACACAGGGGTGGCAGCGGAGTGTCGTTCCTTGATGATGGCCAACACTCTCCCTCTATTGGTGGAGCTCCTCCCACAGGAGGTCATGAGCTGTTAGCAAGGGAGGTTCGGGCTATCGAAGCGACACCACCCAATTCTGGATCCGACAAGGAGGCAAATGGGTGACGAGCCAGAGGTGGCTTGAACTAGTGCTTGCGGGATTTTTGACAAGGTAGTGGGCGCTAATGGCGGGGTGCAGCGGCAGGACTTGATGTCAATCTCTGGAAGCTCGTCGATCAGATGTGGCGACGGCCTCATGTTGCCACTATCTAGATGGTGTCCAACATACCATAGACAAGGATGTAGGGGTTCTTGGCAAAAGCCTAGCTATGTGACGACAATGGCTATGCCTTCGGGCGTTGTTACCCCCTAGGGGTGTGTTGAGGTGACTACCTCCTTATCTTAGTGAGAATCTTCATGTGGAAACCTTTATGGCGACAATGGCGTCCTTGAAGTCATATCCTCTATGGAGCTGTTAATTTAGGAGTCTCGGCTTTGTGGTGTGGTTTTTGCACATCAGCGATAAAACACGCTTAGCGGCGGTTTTTTGGTTCTAGACTTCACTCTTAGTGGCATGTGTTTGTTTGGTTGGTGTGTGGGTCTTGACAGCGCACTCTGATGCATAACCAGCCTTGATAGCCTCGTTGTCGTGTTTGACCTATAATTTTTCCCTTAATCTTAATACCATTTAATGGCCTCCTTTGGCTCCTACTTCTATGCAATGTTATCAATATCCCAATATGTATCGTGGTATCCTATGGTACCACAATCCTATAGAGCCAAAACGATACCAATCCCACCCACCATCCTAATTTTCACTCTATCTCAATCCTACTATTTACTTCCATAAGATCTAGCCAGATTTTAAAGTGTATCTCGACTATGATCCTTACGATACTACAATGGTATTACTTAAAAGGGGATGGATTGAGAATAATGTGAATACGCCCATTAAAAATTGCATAAGTTCATTTAAAATTAGCAAAATCAATATTATAGACTTCGATTTATACTACATATTATAAATCCTATATAAAAATATGTAAAAACATGTACTTTTTAAATTCCAGTTGTATCCCGGTAGTAATGTATGATCCCTATCCTACATAGTACCAGACAAAAACAATATATCCCGACACTGATTATGTTGCTTCCAATACTGATTTCATTTGGCTTAGAAGGATGGACATGGACGACAGTGAAGCGGTGGGGGATCCGCTAGAGCCGCAATGATGGAGGACGACAGTAGGGCGGTGTTGGCGGAAGGTTGATCTCGGTCATCTCTTGGAGAGAGGAGCGACGGGAGGGGGAGGGAAGAAGAAGGAGGAGGCCGGTGGACAAGCATTGCCAGGGAGGGGGGTTGGGCGGATCATCATGCACACGTGGAAGCAAAGATAGACTGAAGAAGCTGGAGGAGGAGATGGTGGCGGCGGTGATGGTAGAGATGGCGATGGTGGCGGCGGTGATGGTAGAGATGGCGATGGTGGCAGTGGAGATATATAATGGCGAGGAGAAGATGGTTGTTCGACACACAGTTGTGGGGAGGCGGGAGCATGTGGTGACACGTGAGGCCAGCACCGTCCACTGTCAAGGTGACGTTTGCCGAGGGAGCTCATCGACACGGTGAAGCTCCTCCCCGATTTTTTTAAAGTAGTAATTAATGGCCCTCAATTTAAATAAGTAGTAAATGAATGGGTTGATTTATATAAATAAGAAGGACGCTACCTCCTGAAACATCCAGGTGTGGACGCTGTTCCCGAGAACGACCGGATGGGGACGCTGTTTGGGACAACGTCCACACCACGGTGCAGCCCAATCAGCACCGATGGCGATGGCGATGGCTCATTCGTCGTCCTAGACGCTGCTCGCAGCTCGCTAGGGAGCTTACACTCGGTCGCTCGCTCCTCAGCATCAGCACGCCCTAGCTACCTGTCGCTTGTGGCATGAGGACATTGGTCAATTCCGCAATCATCTGATAGCTGAACATAATCCTCCGTTTGCTCGCGCTGATCATATCTGACTGACTGACCGTTGATTCGCTCCCAAATGTGTGCCCAGCCTAGTACGCGCTAGTGCGCTACTCATATGAACTTTCGGTTTTGAAGCTACGTATGCTCTGTAGTTCATTCAGAGGTGGGGCACCGTCACTGCCGACGACGACATTGGCAAGAATTTTTGTATTAGGATGCAGCAGGAATCGGGATTGTAAGTAAAATGGAGATGCGCGCTTGATGCACGCCAGCTTCTGGTTCGTCGGCATCTCGGCGGTGGGACTTTCAACAAGGTAGTGGGCCCTAATGGTAGGGTGCAGCAGCAGACTTGATGTCAATAGCCGGAGGCTCGTCGATTGGATGTGGCGACGGCCTCATGCTGCCACTATTTAGATGGTGGGCAACATACCATAAACAAGGATGTAGGGTTATAGGCAAAAGCCTATCTCAGTGTTTCGCTGTGGCTGCGTTTAGATAACTAAAAAATTTGGGTTAAAAATGTCAAATCAATGTTTGAACACATATTTGAAGTATTAAACGTAGACTAATAACAAAACAAATTACATATTCGGACTATACGCCACGAGACAAATCTTTTGAGTCTAATTAATCCATTATTAGCATATGTTGGTTACTATAGCACTTATGGTTAATCATGATGTAATTAGGCTCAAAAGATTCGTCTCGTTTTGTACAGTCGGAATGTCGGAATATGTAATTTGTTTTGTTATTAGTCTATATTTAATACTTTAAATATGTGTCCAAACATTGATGTGACATTTTTGACCCAAATATTTTGGGTATCTAAACGCGGCCTATGACGACAATGGCTGTCTTTGGGCATTGTTCCCCTAGGGGCGTTGCTGAGGTGACTACCTCCTTATTTTAGTGAGAATTTTCAAGTGAAAACCTTTGTGGCAATGATGGTGTCCTTGAAGTACTAACCTCTATGGAGATGTTATTTTAGGAGTCTCGGCTTTGTGGTGCGGTTTTTGCGTACCAGTGATAAAACACGCTTAGCGGCGTTTTTTGGTGCTAGGCTTCACTCTCTGTGGCATGTGTTTGTGTGGTTGGCGTGTGGGTCTTGAGAGTGCACTCTAATGCATAACCAACCTTGATAGCCTTGCTGTCATGTTTAACCTATAAATTTTCCCTTAATCTTAATACTACTCCCTCCGTTTTATATTATAAGACGTTTTGGCTATAAAATAGATTCATATATGAATCCATGTATATGCTTCATATATATGTCTATGGTCATATGTTTGTTAGGGAACATAGACTAAAATAAAGAGGCTAGAACGCCTTATAATGTGTAATAGAGGGAGTACCATTTAGATGGCCTCCTTTGGCTCCTATTTCTTTAGAGCCAAAATGATACCGATCCACCTAACATCATGATTTTCACACCATCTCGATTCTACTATTTACTTCCATAATATCTAGCTAGATTTTAAATTGTATCCTGACTACGATCCTTATGATATTATAATAATATTATTTAAAATGGGATGGATCGAGAATAATGTGAATGAGCCCACTAAAAATTACATAAGTTCACTTAAAATTAGCAAAATCAATATTACACGCTTCAATTTATACTACATATTATAAATCATCACACTCCTTGCTTACCACTCCTTAAGATATTTTTCATAATATACCATCTAATTCTCTACGACATGACGATGTCATAGTAGAAGGCGTGCAGATTGGATGATAGAGGACAAAAAGCATGCAAATTTTGTGGTATATTATTAAAACTCTCCATGGTGAAGGTCCTAAAAGATTTCAGCTTATAATCAGTGTGAAGTTGATGAGGGAAATGCTCCCTGAAGACAAATCGGACAGAGACGGTCCACTGTCGCTACTTACGCTACTGCAGATCAAGATGTGGCTGCTGCCCCCAGCAAGGAAAAGAGCATGTATGGACAACCACATAATGCTTAACACTCGGTGAATAATATGCTTAGTAATTAATTACTAATATCGCATATACACGGACAAAAATGTATCCTTAACAACCACATAATACATATAAATCTGGAAAGACCATATATGTCTAACAAAGTAACCACTAGATAACATTAATCATCTTCGTACTCAAGAATTGGGTCGTCGTCGACATGAAGTCCCTTTCACATGTTGAGAACCACCTGCTCGGCCATAGTGATTCTCCATGAGTCTTCTATCCCCTTCCTCTGCTAGCAACAGTGCAGAGATAAGCTCCGAATACTTCTGATAATTGTTGTTCATGTACATATTCTGGAGTACAAGGTGTCTTGGGTGGAATGTAAATAATGTCTTCTCTATCGTCTCATCCTCTGAAACATCACGCCCACACAGTGAGTTTGGAGACAATGTCGCGGACAGTTGAATCATACTCGGCTACAGAGTCGAAGTCCTGGAATCGCAGGTGCTCCCAGTCATACCGTGATTGGATCAGAATGATGGGCTTATGTTGATCAAACCGATCCTTCAGAGATTGCCACAGAATACATGGATCCATTTCGAACATGAACTCGTTTTTCAAATCTTCTCCTAGATGGCGCCGTAGAAAAAACAGAGTCGTCGCCTTTTGTGCGTCGGTGCAATTGGAGCCTGGAACGATCGTGTCACTGAAGCCATTCCTGTCTAAATGAGATTCGGCTTTACTAGCCCATGCCAGATAATTGTTGTTTGTTCCATAAATAATAAGCTTGGCAAAGTCTTCTTTCACAATGCCATTCATATCCTCCTGCATTCAGATACATGCAAAAGAGGGCAAATCAAACATATTGTAAATACAAGAAAATGTGTTAAACACCAAGTAAACCACGAGGAATGGGATTAGATATTTGATTCAACAAGGTCAACCGATTTATCCATAGATCACCACGTTAATAATATGTGGCGACCTGCTCCGTCAAACCGTGTTGACGTCGCGATCTAACGGATTATCTTTTGAAAAGTGAAGTTTTTCAAACCATAATCCTATCAGAGTAATACAGTAGAAACTAGCCAGAAGTCACACATAACTTCACTTTATTATTGAACAGGTTCTGCACGAAGGTGGGTATTATTTAATTATAATTCCCACTTTCAGTACAAACCTACAATACATATTGTGCATACAATACCTAAGCAAAAATAACATAGATTGTTCCTAAAAAGCTCTAAGTATCTAAATCTTCAACTTCGCCATAGAGGTCGTAGGGTTCTTGTTCTTGTAGCATCTTAGGATTGACCAGATAGAATACATCTTCTGATCCAAAAGGAAGTATAGGAAATGCCGAAATATCTGTTGAGGGTCGAGAGTATATAGAGCAAGGGTGAGTACAAGTTGTACTCCGCAAGATAGAAAGAAAAGAATTTATAATGAAATGCAGAAGAGTCAAGGATGCGATTTATTTTATAAACATAGGTTTTTCTGAAAAGAATCATTTTCATTTATAAAACTATTTTTCACCTATGCACAGGCCAGAACCACCTATAGGTTCCTTTCCTACAACGAACGTAAGTTTCAATCTAGAAACCAAGGAGTGAATATCCACATATTAATCTGTAGAGGAGTACTACTTTACCCACAACTACTCTTAGCTTTATCGCCAACCGGATTCCACGTTCCATACGAATGTGTGGCCTAGCTAGAGAACAGAGCTGTTTCCCAAAGCCAGTAACCCTAGTCCTTCTTCCAACATAGTGATAATTATGTCGTTTGTAAGTGGATAAACTCTATCCTCCTTCACCGGCGGAATATAGAGCCAAGGCCGCAGCCAACCGATACATGGCATTCCCGCATAACCCATGCATCTAATATTACTATACGTTCCCATGAGAAGATAGGACACTTGACTAAGGTACTTTACTCAGCGGTCCATACCAGGACTATGGTTAGTACGGAAGTATGGCGTATAGAGGTAGGTGAAAACTGATTCTTAACCTTACATTATAACATATGTAGAGGATCCTAATCAACCCAATATCACTCAAACCAAGGCATCCTCTACCAACCAATATTATGAGTAAGGACCTCCATCGTCCGAACTCCAATCATAACAACTAGTATTTTCTACTTTCATAGAAAATAGATTTTCCATGCATATAATAATAAAGTAATATTTATCAAATCATCTTTTCTAAAATCATAGGAATTCAATATGATCAAAGAGTATCTTGCCTGAATTTCCGGCCTCGGCTTCGACTAAATAGAATTTATCCTGAGATTCCGGTAATTTCTCGATGTCCCGATCTTTAACTTTTCCCTGTTCTTCTCTTTTTCCTGAACGCACACGGGCAGCACCTCTGCTCCTTACTACTTTCACTAAAGTCACCGACACTGTCTCCTCCTACTAATGCTACCGCCATGCTATATTGCGGCTGGTGGTTTGGTACGAGGTGGTGAGGTGAGCAGAGAGCAACATCTTCTTTCTTTCTCTCTCTCAAGCTCACTTGTACACAACACTACTTGATGCAACACTAGTGTGGTTGTGTAAGCTTTGGGTTTGTTGAGGAATGCAAGAGTGCTTCACCTCTATTTATAGGCTCAAGTTTTAAAGATAGGATCAATGAGGTGGCAAGATAAACTTCAAGTTGCCATGGTTATCTTCACAAGAAAATCAATGGGGGCATTTTGTTTTACTTTACCAATGCTCAAATTCCCATGGGTGCTATTGGTTTTGAAGCCATACTCATCCTTGGGGAGTTGCTAGTAGTGGTAATATACTTCTTCTTATCTTGATGAAGATGGGTGTCATGGGATTGTAACTTATCTAACATTTCCCCTTGCATATCCATTTTATTTAGTGGATAAACTTGATAATACCATGGTTATCAACTTGTTAATGGTTTGGAAAACTAGGGGTGCTTGTAGTTTTTGTATGACTCTAGAAAGTATGATTTGCTGAAATTGTTATTGGAATGTTCTAGAAAGTTCAAGAAAAATTCTGGTTTTTAGATGGCTAAATGGTGATTTTGAATAAATCTGAGGGTATTTTTGCAAAAAGATATTTTTTTAAAAGATTTTGTGGTTTTAATTCCAACAATTGGAATTTAAGAAGGAATTGTGGCTATGTTGGTTTGTGAAGAAATCTATTATCTTCGGCTTGTGCAAAAGATGCTCGAAGATTGTCGGATGATGAAACCCATAATTTGAGAGGATCCAGATCAGTCTTGACCGGTCAGTTTTGACAGAAGAAATAGAACTACTATGGGTCTAACAAGTTAATTTTTAAAAATCTAAATTTCGTGTTAAGCAATCTAATTCTATACTAATTTTTAATAATTAGATTTTAAGGTTATTCCCATTCCTTTCGTAATAATAATAAAAACGTCAACAGTGCCTTTCACAAGGCACATAACCTTGTTTTAAACAGGGAGATTTGGGGTTTCATTCTCTTTCCGAGATGATTAACATTTAAAATAATCATTCATGCTTTAGGCCGGGTGAAAGAAGAAGAAAATAGATATCACGATGAAAAAAGAGGAAACATTCTATTGATTACCATTAGTACAAATTTGGACCCAATTTTTATAACCGTTTTTCGCTTTTGAGATTCTTTTTTTAGAAAAGATGCGCTGAAGCAAGTCCCATAAAAGACAGCATGATTTTTGGGTACGCCTAACTAGTTTTTTTTAAGTAGACAAAATATTTGTTTCATTGTATTTATATTTATAGAGTAGGAGTACTCGAACTAGGTTTAAGAAATACCAAAGCGTCAGGCAACCAAGAGGTACCCTCAGTACCCTGAAATTTATCTAAAATCTCTCCGAGTCTCTTGTGCTTAACAAAGAAAAACATTGAACCTTGTCATTTACAGACATTAAATCCACACATATATAGCAAGCCCTACTAACTTACTGGAGTAAGTCACAACTCACGGGAGCGCATTGCATTTACACAAGCATCGATGCGTGGCCTCAGCGTGGGAGATATGGAATTGCAATTAAAAGAAAAATGAATCTAAGATTAAGCAATACTACTCTACTGCGCCACTGCGGCTTGCGGCACATCGAGCGTAGCACACATGCGCGCGCGAAACGAATCGCGTACACCAACAGTGCGTCCGGATAATAGAAACCACTTACGGGATTCTATTTTTGTCGATGCAGCGCAGAGCAGCAGGGGTTGACGGCGGCGGCGGCGGCGGCTACTAGGGGAACGAATTGACGAACCGTCTTTCAAAGGACACTACTCCGTATATTTCGTAAGGCGCCTTGTTGTTTATGGAGGTGATTCGATTGAAGTCTCGAGTCTTCCCCTGCACAACTGGACGGCCCGCGCCTCGCGGCTGCATGACACAGGCAACCAGCGTTTGTGGGCTGAAATCAACGTGTGGGCTAACCACCGTTGATTGGTCTCGCATAAGGGAAAATTTGTCTGGGCCGTTGAGTTGGAAAAGGTATCAATGCGAGTTTCCGGAAGTCGTAGTACTGAGGTTTCCCCGGTTAGTAAAAGAGAAATCTAAACTGCAAAATCATGAAGCCACATCATTAAAAAAAACATGAACCATCAGATGCAACCGTTGGATGTGGATGTCAGTAGAGGTCCGGTAAAAAAAATATCACAGAGTCAAGATTCTTCAGGATTCTTCCACACATGTATGAGTGAGTTGCCATAGGCATGGCTCCAGCACACTACGCCTCCACTCATGCCTATTAATAGGGTGAAAGGCCCAGGCCTAACCCAAATTTACATTGTTTTTGAAAAAAAGGTATATTGATGCTAAATTGCAAAATGGTATAACAAAAATTATACACACCACCATGCACACACCAATCCAATTAATTAACACAACAAAATTTATAAGTGGTGCGGAGGTGCGCTCCATGTAATTATAAAAGAAAATAAATATGGTTGTACTCTAACTAAATGTCGCGCTACCATTAACTTTTTTACTTTTCTTAATCGTACTTCTTCATTATGTTAACAACTGTTACAAATTTTACCTAATTGCTCTACAACAAATAAGAATATTTAATGAAGAAAATAAATGTACCCAACCCATAATATAAGGCATATACATATTTTAATATTCAATTCTCGAAATATTTAACCAACAATTACTTCAATATCAAATAAAATTTATTTGATAAAAATAATATCATCGAATTCACATTTGAATTTGCTTTCATAAAACAATGAAGTAAGAGTTAAAGATTAATTTTGGAGTCTATGCAAAAATGGGATGGATGTAGTAGTTTGTACTCACGCGAATGCGCGATATATATATACAATATGTTGAGAGTTTATCAGCATGTATAGAGGATATGTAGAAGAAGTTTCTTAAAGGAGTAGAATCTATTGGGCGTTCATGGAGAAAGGTCCGTCCTCTTCCAACATATTATTTTTGAGTCGTATGAGAGGAGAGCGCAGATCATCAATAGTCTTGATGGCCTGTATTACCGCATGCGTGATACCAATCAACAGTGTTTTGAAGATGCATTGCGATGTGGGGAATTTTTGAAGACGCATTGGAAGAGAAAATCAAAGAAGGTCACAGTGATGAACGAAAGATTCAACTATCGCTCTTATGATAACTACATAAGAAATTTGTTTACCCATGACACCGAGTCTGTCTAATTTAGATTGCCCTTCCTCAACTTATCTGATGAACTGATATTTGATATTTGCATGCTTCATGTTTTTATCTTGCAAGCTACCCAAAGCAAATTGGACGTTATTGTTGGTGTTGTATTTCCCAAATTTCTCCCGCTTCTACAGAGAATGATTGATGGTAGAATTTGAAAAGAACCATGTTAACAATAACCTGGGACAGAAATACAGTGCGCATACTATATTTGGATACAGCTATGTCAGCAAGTATATTCTAGGTAATATATTTTTTTATCATACTATATTTTTTCCTTTTGTTTCTGGGCACGTGCGAGTAGACCGTTCTAATGTTTATATCACCATTTACGTGAGGATATGTGTGTTACATAGTTGTCTACGTTTTTTACCCTTTCTTGTATTTACCGTTCCTTGTTAGTGTAAAAAGAAAACAAACAAAAAGAAGCATGAGGTACGAGATTTAAGGGAGGCCAATAAATCAATTCCGAACTGAAAAATTCACATCTCTTCTCTACTATTATAAAAACGAAAGTTGTTTCCATGGGTTTCGTCTGTCAACGGTTTCGTCCGTCACCCGAGTCCACGCACGATACGTAGCTTCATCCCGTTTCCTCGTGCGTATTTTCTTGCATTGCTGCCTCTGCTTGGCTGCCTGACTCCGTTTCCCTAGCGTTGCTACCACCGCACAGCCTTATCAATTCCTGATTGTAGCGCAAGCCGTTTCCTGGTCATACCCAATCCCATGGTGTCGTTTCCAATCTCAAAATCTGATTAGCCGCCGCATGCTCGATCAATCTTCGTTAATTTGTATGAAGTTTTCACGTATGCGTGGCACGTCTTCACGGATGTAATGTGGGTAGGGTCCAGATGGAGGTTGCCTGGTCCTGGGCTCTGGCCTGATCGATTTCTGGGTATTCTACTATTCTCTTTGATTCTACGATTGTTTTCTAACATTTTTAGGTCGGATCAATATTAGAATTTGAAGGTCAAATTCCTAATGCATCAATATACCATTAACATCTGATTAAGATAAAAGATGGTCACAGACTCAAGCTCACCATACAATTATAGTGATTATTTATTTTTACGGAGGAATAATGATTATTTATCTTGTAGTATGCACGCATATATAGTAACAAAGTAATGTTTTCAGTCCCCAAGATGGCAGGTATTATACCAATTAGACCATTTAGACCTGTATTCGTAGGAGTGCAGGATGTGAAAGTTTTTTTTTATCTCTACTGTTACAAAATGGGAAGATTGGTCCAATAATAAAGTAATTCAAAAGAGAAAATTGAATTGGCATACAAATTTCCAAACTGAATCAAAGAAAATTTTAGAAAAGTATAAAGGTTGGATATGGAGTTTATTTAGTTTTTCCCGGTGCAACGCACGGGCATTTTTGCTACTATACTAAGAAAAAATGGCCTATTTTGCCTACTTGTGATCGCCTCGACCATCACAGAGATGTTGGACAGTGAGCTGATAGCCTAGCATTGTAAGAAACAGAATGTAGTGAGCATTTAGCAGAGAAACTGCTTTGCTGCCTTGCTGAAATAATACAGACAATATTTTCAATAGAAAAGAAATCAGGCTTAGTATCAAATGGTTACTTAAATCAAGTTTTCTGAAAATATAGTTGAACATATAAAAATGTAACTGATATCTTTAACGCTAACAAATTTAGCATTCCGCCTGCTTCCAAAATTTGTGATTATTGGAATAGATCTAGCATATAATTTGAGCTCTGCTTTTGGCAATCAAATTCCAAAGTGGAAATCGAACACAGAATGATGTAATCACCCTGATTTGCTGACGAGATCTAAAGAAGTGGAAAAATTATAGATATATCATGGAACTTAGTTCTCCAATCATGTCAACGAGTCATATGAATTACCATCGAAGACACAAGTTTTTTTATCATTAGTTCAAGCATCGTCTTGATGTTGCTGAACGACATATCATGTGTAACAATGCCATAAAAGTTGGATTTCCTGATAAGTAACATGGTGTTATAGTCAACGCTTTTCAAGATTTACGCTTCCTAAACAATATTTGATATCACAAAAGATATTCAACCAATATATTGGAAAAATAAACAAGGTACTTTGTATGTGATCATTGACTAAATAGTAAATACAGTCCATGCCTTAATTTCTTGAGAAAAACAGATCTTCGAAGTAGAAAATTACAGGCCCATATGCTCGGACGAATCAGCATGGTGGCTCACGCAAATTGTGTATCTAGCCCAAAAAAGTTGTTTTTTCAAATATTCATTTCTTTTAATTCTGACTTTTAGTTTTTTCTAAATTGTATTTCTATATGGACTCTATAGTCTCCTTTTAATATTCTAATTTTTTTTATTCCGAAATTAGATTGTATTTCTTCGATTAACGTAGGAATTTCTATGCCATGAGAGCGAACATGGAAGACTGGAAGCTTCTTTTTCTATTACTTTATTAAGATAATAGATAACATTGCCTCATATCCTGTTTTGCTATCATTTGGAAATAATTCTGGAATTGGAATGGGCATATCTGGTAGTCTTTAGGCCTTTAGCCTTTTACTTCCGAATAGCTATAGTTAATCTTCACTGGTTATGCCAAAAAATTCAGAATATTGACCGGGCAATAATCGACAAATGAAAACTGGAGGAAAGAATTAAGAACTTTTGAGCTTGAAAATTGAAATGATCTTGCTTATAGATTGAAAGGGTAGCTATCCGTTGCTAATTATGTGAATGTGTGTAATCATTGAATCTTTTATGTTAAAATTATATGGGCTTTAACCCACCACAAGCAAAACAATGCTAGCTATCCTAACTGTTATCGTAACTAATGAAGTGATTTAAACAAGAGGCTAATAGATGAGTGTACTCAAGAAACCTGCATTTGCAGAAGACGCACCTATCTGCCGTCAGCCCGTTACTCTGCAACTGCTTGCCTAAACGCCTATAGCACACAACAGGTACATCAGCTTGCTGCGCGTATCAGTCATCACACACAGCCACACAAGCATCTCTCTATGCGGAAGAGTATAAGTTTCATCAAAAGGAAAAATGAAAAAGCATGCACATGAGGAGAAAACAGGCTGGTCGGGGAGTAATCAGGCAGAGTTACCAAGGAGTCCTCCCCGATTTAGCAGAGCGCCACCTCGGCCTCCTCGTCCGGCGCCTCCAGCCCTCCATAGCCAGCAAGCGGCGTCGGTAGGGTGTTGTGTTGGGGCCAAGAAAAGGAGGCTACCGCGCGCGCGCAAGCCTGGCGCCCTTCGTCTTTCTGCTCGCCTAGGTGCGATGAGGACGATGATGGCACGGGCGCACGGCGCTAGATCGATCAAGCAAGAGGAGACTCGCGATCCTTCGCGGGATATCGCGAGATTTCTTTTTCATTTTCTGCCATACATGGCCGATCCGGTGGATGCGAGAAGGGGGAGAAAGGTCTCCATCGGGAAGGGACCACGTGGCCCAATCATGGATCGAGAAAATAGCCAGGATTAGTATTATGAGATTCGTATTATGAGATACCGTCGCTTACAGGATGGGATAGATCAAGGGATTTGGGGAGAAGAAAAGAGAGGGCAATGAGAGAGAGAGAGAGAGTGGATAAGAGGAGGGAATATTTTACAGTAGCTAGTACATTTATCGGTTTTATGAGCTAAAATCGATTTTTTTTTGACAAACCCCAGCCCTAGAGACTAGAGAACGTCTTTTTTTCTTACAGATGATACTGCCATCTCTACTGTAATAATATAATCCACTCAAAATTAAGTAAAGTCAATTAATTTTTAGCAAACTCAATATTATAAGTTTAGTTTATACAATAAATTACATATCCTAAAACATATGTAAAAATGGTATGATTTTGATCGTAGATACTACCAGGAGAATAACGACTGATACCTTGATACGGATCACCTGACATACATGCATTGATGTTTATTGTCGAATTCATTTAGCAAAAGTCATTTCAAAGTAAATTTGGTAAAACTATTTGATAGGTAATAATCATATAAATAATTGGTGGATGCTGTTCTAAAACATCATAAATACTCATTCCATTTTATAGTGTAAAAGTTTTGATTTTTTTATAACGTTTAACCATTCGTCTTATTCAATATTTTAGTACAAATATAAAAATATTATACTTAAAATACTTTTAATGACAAAATAAGCCATAAACAAAATAAATGATACTCCCTCCGTTTCATAATGCAGCATTTTAACTTTTTGTTTGCAACGTTTGACCCTTTATCTTATTTAAAGAATTATAAAAATATCATTTATTTTGTTTGTGACTTACTTTATTATAATTTATTATAAAAAGTAATTTAACTATGACTTATTATTTTTATATTTAAACTAGTTATTTTGAATAAGACGAATGTTCAAACATAGTATTAAAAAATCAAAACGTTTTACGTTATAAAATAGAGGTAGTACTTTCATGAAACGAATGGTTAAACATTAAAAAAAAAGTCAGAATGCTTATATTATAAAACGGAGACAATGGTTTAGATTCTATACAAACTGGATCACTGACTTTGAACGCCGCTGAGGATCAGAGTAAAGGGTCCTTGTCTTTTTCTCACTAGTCACCACCACGTCAGCCTTCGGCTTATTCCGGTGGTGCTTTCTCCGGGCCATCACTGCCAGTGGGGCCACCACCTCAGGTGGGCCAGTATGACAGTGTAATAAGAAGTCCAACACAGTAGCACCACATGTCCACCGTCCACACGGACCACGTGACGTGCGTGCGTGCGCCAGTTCTCTTCCTCACTCTCCCCCCTCGCTTCCTCCGCTTCTGCTCTTCTCCGCCTCCGCTCCGCTTCACCGCTTCGGGCCGTCGCCGCCGCCGCCGGAGATCACCGGGTGCGGCACTGGAGCGATGTCGTCCACGAAGGCCGTGTCCTTCGTCGGCGCCGACAAGATTGGGGTCTCCCTCGCCGCCTCCTTCCTCCGGTCCGGGGCCACCGTCCGCTATTTCGTCGGCCCCGAGGTGGGTCGCGATCTCGCTTCCGCGCTTCGTCTTCTGTGAGGTTTCCGCGACATGGTACTGACGTGTGGGATCGTGCGTGCGCAGGAGGATGGATCGGGGACGGCGTTCGCGGAGCTGGGCGGCGGCGTCGTCCGGTGCGCGAGCCCCGGGGAAACCGCGCGAGGTGAGTGAGCCCTCTCGACGACTCGAGCTCCTGTGCTGGCCCGATCCAATTCGAGAGATGGCGTCGGTGCGATGTCTACCAGTTTTTTTGTTGCGTGCCCACTTTGGTGCCTCATGCTTGCTCGCGAGGCGTTTGTTGGAATGCCGTGCTCCCGTGGTGTACGCACGCGTCACATGTCTGCAGCCTGTATCTGATCGATTGTAACCTGTTGGTTCCTGCAGATGCTGAGTTAGTTATTGTGCTGAGTGACATGGATGGGGTTGATGAACTGTTCTTCGGACCTGAGGGGATACTGAAAGGTATGCCGTATGCACGCACTCTTGTCATTTTTACAAGTTATATTTGATACTTCATACAACGTCTCATTGAGCATTGCGCAGGATTGTGCTCGGGTGCTGTTGTATTGATTCGATCAACACTGCTGCCTAGTCATCTGGAGAAGTTGAGGCAGAAGCTTACAGGTAGAAGAGTTATTTTTGTGTGATGTCTACTGGGTAACAGTTAGTTTTTCCTTTCCAGCAAAGAGAGTACTGATCTTTGTTATAAACAATTTTGACAATGGTCACAGTATAAGTTAATCTAGCCTAGCTTATCACGCAGATGAGAAGCATACCCTCCTTGATGGATACATATTTAGTGGTTTATCTGATGAATTGAAGCAAAAGATTGTTGTAAGTGATGTGACGAAATGAGAATATAGTTGTATGTGCTTGTGTCCCTTATTCTGTTGTCACCATTTACCTTTTGAATATCAGGTTGTTGCATCTGGGAGACATGATGTAACAGAAAGAACCGAGCAATTCTTCTCTGGTAATCCCACATATGTGTACCCATTTTGCCAATATATTCCTCTTGACCTATGTATTTCGATGTTATAATTGTGTAATGATGCTAATTGTAAGCTACATGGTGATATCTTTAGGTCTTGATACAGCAGTTTACTTTGGTGAAGGTGAATTTGGCAGTAGCAGGTTCCTCTCTTCTTCTCATAGTAGTAATTCTCTGATATTTTAGAATATTAACTGAGCATTGTTCTCCATTCCAATTTATATACCATACTCATTAACTGAACTGCTACTAATAAGTTTTAACACCAAACACTTATTTTTACAGCAAAATTAGGCTGGTTAATGATCTACTTGAGAGCATTCATTTTATAGCGTCTATTGAAGCAATGTTTCTTGGTGTTCGAGCTGGGATTCACCCATCAATTATCTATGACATAATATCAAATGCTGCCGGAAGCTCAAGGTTATAAGAGTAACCAAGTTCTTTTTTGTTCTCTCTAAATTATTCATATTTTTATTTCAAGCAAGATCTTGCTTTCTTATGCTACAGAATATTCGTGGAGGTCGTACCGAAACTTTTGAGAGAGGATCCTTTTCTTATTGATTCTCTAAAGTCATTCAAGACAAATGCAGTAAGTTCCTTAATGTGAGGAATACTTAAATCATCATATAATGTAGTATCCTTCATATCTTAAATATGAGTGCAACATCCCCCTGAAACAATTTTTTCCTGTCAGACAACAGATTCACTTCGGTTCACTATAAGTTCACTACAAATCACCATATAATGTATATAATATAGTATCCTTCATATTCTTCATTCAGCAGCACATTCCATTCTTCTCACAAGTTCACTATAGGTTTTCGTTATTTTCTAGAACCAATGTGATGGGAGGTTCTGGAGAGGAGACTATCAGATTAGATATAGGAAGTGGTGTCAGGGGCAAATATATCAATATGATAGAGAACAGGGGAAGGGGTCCAAGGGATGTGTTCTATCTGACATATCCTTAAATAAACATGCAGGCAGCTTCCTTTTGAAAGTAAAATAAATAGTTTGGCAAGTTGTAAATTTCTATCTATAACTGTTCTCTTTCCCATGGTGAACAGTTTACTTCAGTTTTGTAGATTAGTGTTAGGTATTTCAATTTTTATATATATTGACAGGGCCTAAAATCTTCTTAATTAGCCCCCCCCCCCCAAACACAATTTTAGAGATTATTAACTACTCCCTCTGTCCACAAATATAAGCATTTTGGGGTGGATGTGACACATCCTAGTACGAGTGTAGACATAGGGTAAAAGAATTATGGCTACTGCATGGCTGAATGCTTCTTATTCTAAACCATTTTTTTTCACGCTTAATCATTGTAGGGATATGTGATGGATATGGCTAAAGCAGTAACATTCCCTTTGCCACTTCTAGCTGTTGCCTATCAAGAGTTAATACACGGTATGTTGCTCCTTTTGCATCAATCCAAATTAAAGTTTTATTATAACAACCATTTGATGGCAAAATGTTAGTTCAACGTCAATTATGTTTTAGAATCAAAGAATAATACTAGATTCCTACATTCTTCTCATCTTTTTCATTCATATGCACTTCGCTGTTCTTTCATTTCAGGTTGTTCATCAGTAATTGGAGATGCATCAGTCTCACCATTGAAGGTGTGAACTGTCAGCTTTCTAATGCTTCTTGTAGATGCTTCAGTTCTCAAATAAATCATAAAACTTCATTTGCAGGTTTGGGAACAGTCATTTGGAGTAAACATCATAGATGCTGCCAGTCAAGAAATTTATGATGCAAGCAAATTAGCTGACCAGCTTGTTATGGCATCTAAAACAGTAAAAACAATCGGCTTTATTGGTCTTGGAGCTATGGGCTTTGGAATGGCGTCTCATTTGCTAAAATCAGGTTTCTCCATTATTGCTTATGATGTAAGACTTTGTACCAATGGCATAATTGGTCATTCCATTTTCTGCAAATTGCCGTACAGAAAACCTTTTCCAGCAGCCTATCTTCGGAATTTCATTTCATTTCCCTGATTCCAAAGCAATTTCTGGGACCCTGTTAGCCTCCAAGATAAGCCTCCAAAATCCGTTGCTCATGAGCCACACTAACATGGATCTGTTCACTCACATAGACAGTTTCACGTGCCTGGCACCCATGATATGCAGGATAGAACAGCCTACTTGCCCTACACTATTTTATACCTTTATTCAGTAACGGACACTACAGTGTTGCAAACTTTATTTCATAAAAGCTGTTCTATCTTTGGATTTATACATGACTATTCTTTTCCTTTTAATTCAGGTCTACAAGCCAGCACTGGCTAGGTTTACTGATTTAGGTGGATTGGCTAAAGATTCTCCCGAGGAAGTATCAAAAGGTACCTTGCAACCTTCTGCCACAGAGTAAAGTTCCCACAACTGTAGAATAACATTAAATTAACTAGAGAATTATAGTCAACTAAAATTTTACGGCAAAATAATTGAAGTCCATTTGAAAAAAGAACTGTATTTGATATACAGCTCTTACTCTTATTTATAGAAATATAGCTGTATTTCAAATTTCAAATATAGTTGTATACTTGTAGTGATCAAATCACACCATTAGATCCTAGACTCATCATGATCAACGGCGTGTTTCTCTTTTTAACTGATTAAAGTGATAAATTTCTTGTTCTTGAAAATAAATGCAGTAGATACTTTTGGCCCTGTTTTAATACTCAGCGGAATTAGCTTTGACTTTTAATTCTTGTGGAGAAAAAATTTTTAAACTTGCACAATTGGTTATGCATGTGTAGTAGATATTACTTCATAGTAGTACTATGTACTAAAAAGTACTGAGTTAGGTAGTTATCACTTATCACTTATCACTTTGCTAGTGGTATACTATGTACAGAATGTTGAGCTAACCAGTTATCACTTAAGAGATTTATCATGTTGAAAGTATTGATAGAGATACCATGCCTGAAATATCTAACTACGAGGTGATTTCAGATGTGGAAATACTTGTCATCATGGTTGCAAATGAAGTTCAAGCTGAAAGTGTTCTATATGGAAATGTTGGTGCTGTATCTGGTAATCCCTGTAAATTAACCACCTCTGTTCTGTTTTATGAAAGTGTCTCTCTTAGTTAAGCTTATTACTTGGTGAACTCCAATTTATATGTTTGTGGTCACCTTTGCTTTTCAGTAATGGCGGCTGGAACATCGATCATTCTATCTTCTACTGTTTCTCCTGGATTTGTGATTAAACTCAAGGAAAGATTAGAAGGTATGATTTATCAAGTTCCATTTATCCTAAAATAATTTATATTTTAGGATATAATTATTACCTTTTCCCTGATAGATTTGAATGATGAATTTAGTAAATGGTTATATTGATATAACTACATAATTATTTGGTCTTCTAGTGCAAGTCGGTTCCCATTTTTCTCCAAATAGTAACACCTACTCATGTACATCTCAAACCCATTATGGTTTTGGATGGCAGCTGATTTCTTCAGTTTTACAAGTAATATTTGTGTATAAAAGAAATATATATTCTTTTACAAACTTTTACAGTGTGTGGCTGATGGAGAAGTGGTCACATCCTTTATTTAGTGCTCAAGTCCATTGCTATAGAGCTGAAGTTAACTTTCATTTATTCTGGCAATGTCACGTACTGATTTGTTATTAAAAAAATTTGGCATCATTGACTAATTTGGTGCAGGCGAATGCCGAGGCATAAAATTGGTTGATGCTCCAGTGTCTGGTGGTGTCAAAAGGGCAGCAGATGGGACATTAACAGTATGATTGCCAGTACATAATTTTTTGTATGATTTTGATGCATCACCATTTTGTCAAAGCTGTATTCTTAATAATACAAGAATGACATCTTTTAACAGATAATTGCTTCAGGAACAGATGAAGCTCTGCATTGTACTGGTAGTGTTCTCTCAGGTACTAAAGCAGATTATCCGAATACCTTCGTATGTTTGTAGACAAACATGTGCAACTTGGTCATGTCTAAATTATATTTTATATAACAGCACTAAGTGAGAAGCTTTATATCATCAAAGGAGGATGTGGAGCAGCAAGGTGATACACACATTTTATAGTTATGTGCTTTGCTTACTGCAATCTTTGCCTGCACTCTTTTTCTTAACTGCTAATTGTTTGTTTGCATCATACTTGGTAGTTTGTAGTGCATGAATCGATCTTTCTGTTCTTCTATTTTCCTTATCAGGATATTCTTATGCTATTGTTTCCAGTTCTGTAAAGATGGTAAACCAACTTCTTGCCGGGGTCCATATAGCCTCAGCAGCTGAAGCAATGGCATTTGGTGCTCGATTAAATTTGAGGACAAGAAGACTTTTTGAAATTATTCAACATGCAAAAGGTTATTCATGGTATGTCCCTTCACTTTGACTACACTTGCTTCTTGATTCCCAATTGTGCTATTATGGACAGAAGATGGCAAGGAGAGTCCTAAAGTACAATCTTAGTACTATGGAGGTAGTAGGTGTTTATGTTAAATTAGGCTCTAGAAAAAGGAGTTGGGAAAAAAAAGATCAGAGTAAATTAAGCTTACTGAGTTAGGAAAAAGAGACCAATTTAGAGCAAGAATCAAGCTACCTCTTTCTAATGTTCTTTCTCCACTTTCTAGTTACTGTATGATCCTTCCTGCTACAGTTCTCCTGCTTTCATGCACCAACATGCTGCCACCAATGTTTATGGCTGTTGAGTTAAAAATGGTCTTTTTCTGAGAGAAGGAACTGATTAAACATGAAAATGTAATTATAAGTTTGAGTTTTTCTCAAGTCCTTGGGAGGTAGATGCATTTTTAGTGTTAATTGAGAGGTATATACCTCTACTAAGGGGATTAATACTATGGTCTACATATGCTTCCTAAGGATAGGAAATAACTCATTTTCTAGATTTTGCTATTTATTAGCATCCTTTAGATTCAGTATTTCAATTATATTATGGACTCGTTCATTAAGTGTTATGCTTTGCGATGAATTACCATGAGCCTCTTTAGATATTGGAATAAATATCCTGGCCACTGCACCCGAAGATACACAAAACCATAGTTATTACAAATTCTCCACACTAAGCAAAACTCAATGAAAAATAATACAACCAGCTGACAGAAATGATGAAATACAACACTGAATAGATAACTGACTCAATCAATGTTTTGGCCGGGTCTGACTCAATCAATGTTCATATTGCAGGATGTTTGGAAATCGTGTGCCACACATGCTCGATAATGATTATACACCTTATTCTGCAGTGGACATATTTGTCAAGGATCTTGTATAGATGACCAAGCTATTCACTAATTTGTCAATGTTATAAACCACTAAGAATAATTATAATGCTTGTATCTTGTCTATTTCAGGGTATAGTATCTCGCGAAAGCTCCAACTCAAGAATCCCACTGCATGTCTCTAGTATTGCTCATCAATTGTTTCTTTCAGGTCATTTCCTGTAACAAAGCAAAACACTCTTTAACTCTGTGCTTTTGTGGGGAATCGGGAGAACAACAGGGGAGTTCCCTTATGAATTAATTTGTTTAAATATATATGGGAACACACACTCTCCATTGCAAGTATTTATAGAACTGGTGGCTTTCGGATGCTGGCGTAATAGTGACCATGTCATAAAAATATGAGGTCTACTGTTTCGTTGATATCATTTATTTCCAATAGGTTCTGCTTCTGGCTGGGGTCGATACGATGATGCTGCTGTTGTGAAGGTGAGCCTACCATAAGTTTAGGCAATGTTCATTGGACTTGGAACATAATTGCCTTTCAATTGGCTGTACCTTCAGGTCTATGAGACATTAACTGGAGTAAAAGTAGAAGGGAGGCCTCCCATGCTTAAGAAAGATGATGTCCTGAGTTCTCTTCCTGCTGAATGGCCAGAAGATCCCATGGATGATCTTGTTTCCTACGCATCTCATAATAGCAAAAAAGTTCTTGTAGTTTTGGATGATGATCCAACTGGAACTCAGACAGTTCATGATATAGAAGTTTTAACTGAATGGTAAAACAAATAATTGGGTGATGTATTTTTTTTTAGCTTATGGGCTATGGCATAGTATAACTGAATAGATTGATGCTGCACTTTGTTTACTTTGTCAATGTTTCTGTGAACGCATAGTGCCATAAGCCTCACTTGTAAATAAAATGCAGGCCTGTTGAAGCCCTTGCAGAACAGTTCCAAAAGCTACCAGCTTGCTTCTTTATTTTGACAAACTCCCGTTCAATGACTGCTGATAAGGTAGGGAGTTCAGTGTTGAGCGGTTAGTTTTTTTTATATATAAAAAAAAAATCTTGTAATTGACTCCTTTCACTTTGATAGGCTACACTGTTAGTAAAAGATATCTGTGGAAATCTTGAAGTTGCAGCTAAGTCTGTACCTGGTGTTAGTTACACAGTGGTGTTGAGAGGGGATTCCACGCTACGTGGCCATTTCCCAGAGGTTAATATCTGAAGATAACCCAATTTTATTATTAAATTTCCATTTCATTCCCTGATCATACCCTGTCTCTTCTACTTTCCAGGAAGCTGATGCAGTTGTTTCTGTGTTGGGTGAGATGGATGCTTGGATAATATGTCCTTTTTTCCTTCAAGGTGGCCGCTACACTATAGATGACATTCATTATGTTGCAGATTCTGACAGGTGATCTATGCATGATTCTGTATGCAGGCTATTTTTTTAGAAAAAAACTTAATGACACCAGGTTGATACTTCATAGCCCAATATATTTATCTTACAGATTGATTCCTGCCGGTGAGACTGAGTTTGCAAAGGATGCAGCTTTTGGCTATAAATCTTCCAACCTCAGAAAGGTAGTATTCTGTAGATGTTTGTTTGGTAAAGAGGATCAGGATCCTTAGAAATTTGTGTTTGTATGTGAACATGCAGTGGGTTGAAGAGAAGACTAAAGAACGGATTTCGGAGAGCCAAGTTTCAACAATTTCCATTAATCTCCTTCGTAAAAAGGGACCAATTGCAGTCTGCCAGCGTCTCTGTAGCTTGGAGAAGGTATTTTGTAATACATGTTCCACATGAAAATTTACCATGCAGTTCGCTTGAGTATTTCCCAGGAAGATATTATAACTTGTGGGCTTTGGTTATTGTCACTCATGCCGACATATAGGCTAAATAAGGAAAATGAATGACTAATAATATATAATTGGTTTTATAAGAGTTTTTGAACTCCATTGATTTCAACAAGATAATTTTTTAAATCCCAAGTTTGTAATTCTGATGCATCTTTTTTGGTTTTCTGACAGGTAATTTCTGTGTTTGCAGGGCTCTGTCTGTATTGTCAATGCTGCTAGTGAGAGGGACATGGCTGTATTTGCTGCTGGAATGATCCAGGCATGCTATGTTGCACTTACTACATTTGAACGAAATGCATTTGTTCATAGTATCAAATTCCTATCAAGTAATGTGATGTCTTATTCAAGCATGGATACTCTATTTAACTTGTTTTTTGCTCTTTCATTTCTTGTGTTAATTTGATAGGCTGAATTGAAAGGAAAGAGATTTCTGTGTCGCACAGCTGCAAGTTTTGTGAGTGCTAGAATTGGAATCAAGCCAAAACCACCTATGTTTCCAACAGACCTTGGTTTAAAAAGAGCATTAACTGGAGGCCTCATTGTTGTTGGCTCTTATGTGCCAAAAACTACAAAACAGGTCAATTCTTCAAGTTATCTCTTCTTTTCTTCTCTCTCCCATACTAACCTTACTCTCAAAATATATTTGCATTTCTTAGGTTGATGAGCTTCGTTCACAGTGTGAGAAATCTCTCCGAATAATAGAGGTAATTAAAATTATTTTCATCTGGCCTAAGCATAGAACATTGTATTCATATATTTGGATGAAATACAATTTATTTACCAATGTCATTAGGAATTTTGTATCATTTCATTTGAGATAATTAGTTCCTTTTTTCTTCTTAACTCACTGTAGGTATCAGTTGAGATGGTCTCAATGAAATCAGCTGAGGACATAGACCGTGAAATTAGCCGAGTTGTTGAATTGGGAAATGCTTATATACAATCCAGGAAAGACACTCTAATCGTCACCAGCCGTCAACTCATTACAGGAAAAAGTTAGCACCTTTTTTACTATCCTATAACTAATTACCTTGTTTGTTTGTTAATAATACAATGATGAAATCCTGAGACAAATCTTGACACATTGTTTCTTAATGACAATAATACATTTAGACACATCCATTTGCCAAATTTGTCAAACTAGTTGTGCACTGTGCAGTTTAGAGGATCGGTTATTAAGATGAGAACTTAAGATCCAAGATTCACATAACCTCAAACATTGTCTATCATGTTTTCTCAGTATTCTGTGGGAGATAATTTACTATCACCTTTTTTTTATGTCCTATGCATCAAACAAGAAATAAGACTGTACTAGAAGACAGACTAAAGTAATGTTAATCTAGGAAGATGGATAAACTTGAAATGTGTTTATCATCCACCTACCCAAGAAAGATGCTTATCACTGTTTTAACAGGGCATTTGCTGTTTGCAACTTTTGCATTATTATCTTTTGTAATGATCAAAGCTTAACCAAATTAGTTTCCTTGTATGTTCCTCAAAATTCTGCACTAGGTATGAATAACTAGCTCAACTTCTTAAAACATGTGTACTACTAAACTTTTTTATTTTAATATATCTGGATGCTCATTGAAGTACCTAAATCAGCTTTCTGAAATAATACTTAGTGGGACATCTTATTTCATCTATTTTAAGCAACAACAGCGCATATCGTCTTATTTTTATGCCAAAAGGAAGAATATGTTTTATTGTTATACATATATACAAGTACAACTCTTAAATTAGTTTGACTTCCTAAGAGTTTGTACTTGTTATGTTGCAGCTCCTGAAGAAAGCTTAGAAATTAATTGCAAAGTGAGCTCAGCCCTAGTGGAGATTGTGAGAGGGATTAATAGTCGGCCCCGTTATATTCTTGCAAAGGTAACCATTAAACAACCATTTCTTTTAACATATGGATTTTTTGTTGTCAGTTTATCCCTTGGTGCATTACACCAGGCTTTACATAGTGTAAAGATGGCTTTTTACAAAACTATACTTTCCATTTTGGAATGTTAAATACTTCATAATTAAACCTAAATACTTCTTCAGGACAAAACAAAACATGCACAACAGCTACTGTGTTAGTTAGCAGAAACAACGATTGAACCCACAAGTTGTCCTTGAAATTGATTTCTAAAATCTATTCTTTCCAATGGCATTTATACAGGGAGGAATCACTTCGTCCGACCTTGCTACTAAAGCTTTGGAAGCTCGGCGTGCCAAAGTAATGGGACAAGCTTTAGCTGGTGTACCTTTGTGGCTGCTTGGTCCTGAGAGTAGACATCCTGGTGTCCCTTACATTGTTTTTCCTGGTAATAATCATTTTTGTTCATTTTTCATACCTGTAGATAAAGAAATAATAACCTTTATTATGAAGCTAAAAAAAAAAAACCTTTATCATGAACAAACTGTATTTTAAACTCCCTGAAAAACAGGTAATGTTGGTGATAACAGTGCTCTTGCAAAAGTGGTCCAAAATTGGGATTGCCCTTCTAGAAGTTCTGCAAAACAACTTCTCCTTGTAAGATTTTCTCCTCCGTTTGAAATTTTGACAAGGCTAATCTATACAGCATTGTGTCTTGCCTTAAACCATCGTTAACCATTTCCTTGCTATGAAGAACGCAGAGAACGGTGGTTATGCCATTGGTGCTTTCAATGTATATAACCTTGAGGGAATTGACGCTGTCATTTCAGCTGCCGAAGATGAACAAAGTCCTGCTATTCTGCAGGTTAGTGATGATGTAATGCAGCATGCTGATTTTTATGGAAATGAATGGTTCAAATAACATGATAAATCATGTTGAGTGCTCTCTGATGCTATCTGAATCATTGCAACATGGAAAATTCAACAACAGGGATGTGGGTACCCCCAGGATGTAACAACCTCACTCTTATGGAAATGTCCTTATGTACCTTTTCTTATGCTGATCATGGTAATTATGGTTTTTATTTAGGTTCATCCTAGTGCCCTGAAGCAAGGTGGAGTTCCACTAATCTCTTGCTGCATTGCTGCTGCAGAACATGCCTGTGTAAGATACTACTGAGAATATTGAATGTTTTAACAAATTACAGCCGGCATTCATTTTCAATTGGGATAAACAATATATTTCCCATGCATTTATATTAGGCCTGATCTTTACTTTGTGTGTACGGCAGGGGGTGGGTGGAGATTTACTGTTTTGGAGGACATAGTGCTTCGGATATTTATTGTACTTACGAATTCTCACCTTTTTTTAAACAACTCACTGCAGAGGAATCCCCCACAGTTAAAATTTATTTATAATAAAAGGGAACATATAAAGATTACAAGATGGTAATCCAGGAAGTTGAAAAGGCTCTATCAGCTTCTTTTTGTCTATAAAATAAAAGAAGCAAATCTTTTTTCAGACATAATTTCCAGGATAACCCAGTCATCACTTCTTGTGGTTAACTCCTTGTTGATGAAGCCTATTACCTCCTAGTTCTTCTCCTGAACCCTTGTGCATCGCTTCCCAGTATACAAACTCTGCTTCCTTACAGTCAAGATCAACATTATCCAGCTGGCCAAAATCACAAGATGTGCACATCATTATCTTTGTTATATGCTATGTATAGATAACATTCTGGCATTCTCTCATTGCAGGTACCTATCACCGTTCATTATGACCATGGAACTTCCAAGTCTGATTTGCTTCAAGCTCTTGAAATGGTAACGCATGTAGCACAATATCATGTTTTACCTTCCATTCTGATTGTGAATGACAATTGATGACTGACTATGTCTCAATCTTGGGTTCTCCTTACTTCCTTAGTGCTAAAAGAAGTTATTTTCATACCTTTTTCCTTGGCACTTAAATTGCAGGGTTTCGATTCAGTCATGGTGGATGGATCCCATCTACCTTTAGGGAAGAACATCTTATACACAAAGAGCATATCTTCCTTGGCTCACTCAAAAGGCATGCTTGTAGAAGCTGAATTGGGGAGACTCTCAGGCACCGAAGATGGCTTGACAATCGAAGAATACGAAGCAAGATTTACTGATGTTGCTCAGGTTTTATTCTTTCTTTTTCCCCAACAAATATCCATTATATTGGATTCTATTTTTTTATACTTTTAATATTTTATATCATTGTACATAATTTCAGGCCAAGGAATTCATTGATGAAACTGGTATTGATTCTCTAGCTGTATGCATTGGAAATGTTCATGGAAAATATCCCCCCAGTGGACCAAACCTCAAATTTGACTTGCTGGAGGTCAGATAAATGCAATTAAACCTTGTTTATTCTCTTTCTTGACTGTTTTGTGGAAAAATAAATATTTAATGAAGATACTATTGTAGAGTTGAATATTTTGGAATAAGTTATTCATCATCAGCCAGTGAAATTTTACCCATTCCCTTTTTTTTTCTCTCACTGTCTCGCTGGCATGTGTGTTTGAGTGCCGCAAGTTTTTGTTGTTATTGGCAAAAGGGGGTTGCTGAAGGTATTGCTGTAGTATGCGACAGATGATGAACATAATTTTTCTTATAGAACTCATATTTCCCAAAAAAAAGGTTTACTTTGAGTGAAAATAAAGAGTAAAACCAAGAGGTTGAGATGCTAAAAATGCCATGATCCAATCTCAAATTACCCTGGGAATAGGACTGGCTATGATTAGAAGATGTTTTTTTAACAAATGCATGAATGAGACTGATAAATGGTCCGCATGCCTTATATTATAAAATTAAAAACCATATGCCTTGAAAAAGAAATAAACGGATTGCTCAGAAGACAAAAGGAAGAGATGGAGTAGTACTGTCCTGCAATTGTACTCACAAGGCCATAACATGTTAAGTAATTTTCTTGCGGAGAACTTATGATCTTTCCTTGAAACAATGACAGGATCTTCGAGCATTGACAATGAAGAAAGGTGTTAGCTTGGTCCTACATGGAGCATCTGGCCTGCCTCATGACCTTGTAAAGGTTCGACATACTGTTTCTGTCTTTAACAAGATTGGTGGTTGAAGTATCTTGTACTCCCTCTGTCCATAAATATAAGCATTTTAGCACAGATGTGACATCCTATTACTATGAATCTGGACAATCCAGATTCATAGTAGGTTATGTCATATGTCAACACCGGTCCCAAATGCTTATATTTGAGGACGGAGGGAGTAAAACTCATTGATGAGTTTGAAGCACCAACAAAATTTATTTTTAGCTTTTATGGTGAAGGGAAATCCATCATCCATCACTTTCCACGTTTTTTAATCCTTCCGCTTTTTTTAATCAATTTGCACATATGAGCCAGCCAACATGGTACAGTATTCAAACCTAGAGTTTCTTTTTTCAAGACTTGTTTGGAGCATCAACGGTGGAGAAAATAAGTCTTTCAATGATGTCAACCTAACATAATACCGTGAATTTATGACTTAGGTGTTCTAAACAATGTTGAGGTTCATGAATCGACTAGTTGACAAATTTGTAAAACAAACTTAAGCTATGATCAAGTCAATGTCAATGCTTATGTCCGCAATGCCTATGATAGTTGAAATTTGTTGTGGAAGTGCCGTTAATCTTGACTTGTGTATGGATCAGGAATGCATAGCTTTGGGGGTGAGGAAATTCAACGTGAACACGGAGGTCCGAAACAGCTACCTTGAATCCCTTAAAAGGCCAGAAAAAGATCTGATTCATGTCATGGCATCTGCTAAGGAAGCAATGAAAGCTGTTGTGGCTGAGAAAATGCGTCTCTTTGGGTCTTCTGGGAAAGCTTGAGACCTTGAGTGCAGCTTTGCATCGCCACTTACGCCGTAAACACTCAATTTTATAGGCATGATTGTTCCGTGGGATTAAGACATCTTGATAGATGGCAGTGGAGCCCAGCCCATAATATGGGGAATTGATTACCATTGGCTGAAGAAGTGCTTCGGAGTAAATAATGTCACTGTCATGTGATCATGTCCATACTGCTCCTGTTTTACATCATGATTACTCCCTCCATGATTACTCCCTCCGTCTTAAAATACATTTATACGTTATTCCTATTTTTCATGACACTGATTTATTTTTTATTTACAAAGTATGGACATGCATACATACTCTGCTCACATAATGAATACACCCTGTAAATACGGCAACAGGCGTCAGGCGGCTAACATAACTGAATGTGTAATATCTAAAGACAGTATACTATAATTTGAATAAATAATGGGTGAAGTCATTCATTTATGACTTCCCCACAACAATATACATGACTGCACCCAACATACTTCAAATCATAATGCTCACTAATATTGCAAATTTTTTAGATAATGACTGATAATACGCATACACACGTAGGTTTTCAATAGGATTTTAGTGAGACAGGGATGAGCCGTTGGATGCGTCAATTTGACCGTGTATATAAGGAGCACTCGCGGTCGCGGATATGTAGGTGTGGTGTTGCAGGTGTAGGTAGTAACGTGTGTGTCAAGCCGAGAAAAAGAAAGCGAATCATATTTTGGCAGAAGGAATTTTATCAAAAACTGATCTTTCGTGGTTTTCGTCGATTCAACAGAATCTCATTCCGAACACGTTCGGTCTGGCGAACTTGGCCTACCCCCATCCTTCCACGCACGTGTCCTCTTTTCCCGCGATCAGTCATGCCAACCATCACCAACCTCCTCACTAAGCTCTACCGTACCGACACCTTCCCGAGCCATTCTCCTCTCCACCACGCTATGCTACCATCTCTCGAGCTGACACCTCGCACTTTGCGACGACTTCGCTAACAAGCGTAAGTAGTTCAGGGCAACAGCTCAACAGACAACGAGAGCTCAGAACATTGCCTTTTGCAAAGAACTCGCGTATTTCCCATTCTTTATACAATTCATGTTATAATGTGGTAAAATTTACACGTATTGATCTCTAGGCTACCCTGGATGGATAGCCATCGCTGTCAGCCCTCTCCAGGGAGCTCGATCCTGCCCGTTGTGACAAAAATAACATACAAGAGGCATTAAAGGATCGACTATTCTAACAAAAAGAAAAAAAAATAGTTCTTTTAAAAAGATAAGAACTGTCGTGTTCTGTGTCCTCCCATCATTCCATTTTGCACTTGAACCGTCTGGATGCATCTGATGCTTGGATATCAACAATGCCATCAACAGATCAAGATGACCATTGGTCAGGGACAGTTAAGAAATACCTCGACATGGCCTTCCTGAATCTCTTCTTGTACTGATCTGGGGATATAATAGTTGGGAGCACGTCTCTGTTGCCACCCAGAAATCCTGACGCCTTCACCCAAGTCTCCAGCTGCTTGTCCCAGGTGTACTGACGAAGATAGTCGATGATTCCCATCACAAGCTCTTTGCTTTCTTCATCAATGCCAACTAATAGTGAGTAATCCATCACATCCACCGACTGAAAAATGAAAATGCACAACAGAATGAGTAGATGTCATCCATGCTCGACTAGAAGGCACAACCTGTGCACCTTGGTATTATCAACTACGATGCTACAGAAATAGTTCACCAGGATGGTCTGCACAAATAATAATATGTATCCTACATTTCCAAAACTTTACCACCATTGCGAGGATTACCAGCAGGTTAGGTGACGCCCAAATTATCCATTGCAACCAGGATCTAATTTTGCTATACATCTTTCATGTGATTTTTCTATCTGCCTTAACCTAGCCAAATAGGCAAATAGCCAAGGTTTCGGGTCTTTTGATAGCGCTCGTCACTCGGTCAATCCAAAACTGACTGGAGACTTGGCTGGGAAGGATCACTAAAATGATGCAATAACTTAACTGACAGCTGCTAAAGGTGGCAATAATTTGACTAATCAATCTAGCAAGTGGCTACAATGCCAGCTTAGAAATAGAATGTGTACTATGAACCTCCGAGTTCATTCAATGTTCTAAAAGACCAATGTGTTATGAGTTCAAGCTAAATAGAGGGTTAAAAACTTTTACATCAATTTTTTTCCCTTGCCAGCCCACACCCACGTTATTTTTTTATATCATCTCAACATGCTTTCAGAAGAAACAATATGCTTCAATGACAAACAAATTCCCCCTTATAGCAAATTTGGCATCAACTCAGCAAGTACTGCCATAATGTGCTCATCTGTCTAAAAATATAGCGAATTCCTAAGATAGAAAAAAATACTCTATTATCAAACTAACATAAACACCACAAAACTGATTCACACCAATAATCAATTCTAGACTGTTTGCATGTTATTTCACATGTTACAGTACTAATTGTGCAAAGTGGAAACAGGCGAATCATTTTTAGTTCAGGTACATATCCTGTGTAAATGCACTAAATGCTGCATATTTTCTGAATATCGAATGCACAAATCTTCAAAAGTTTGTCCTACAATTCCCATAAACAATATAACTAGGGGAGGACATGTTAATCCATCCCAAAATATCTCAACCTTTGCAAGGATTTGACATATCCTAGGACAATGTATTTGGATAGGGACAATGTATCTGGATAGAGGTTGTCCACATAAATTGTCCTATGATATGTTAAATACTTGCAAAGGTTGTTATATTTTGGGACGGAGGGAATATCAAATAGTGAATTTTTCAGCATTTACTAAATAATTTTCCTTATCAGTTCAACTAAATACTGACTTTGTGCTATCCTAGAGTTGCTGCCTTTTTAATATCTCAAAAATGAAATTGAGTTTAACCTTGAATTTTGCACATTTTCTCTATCTCTGGCAATAGATTCAGAATTTTAGTTACTTGTACAGGATTACCATAGAATTTGCAACATCTAGTTGATTCAAAGGATGTGCCCCTTTAAATTCAGATAGCTCACACCAAAATGGCATGTACTTGATTGAATTTCAACAGTTTGTAAGATGATAGCTTTCTAGAACCAGTATTTGAATGTAACTCTGAAGATACATAGCACAGTGATATGACAGCAGAAGTGCAGCGACTTACCGCCAGAAAAGAAGTATCATTCCAGACAGCTCGCTCTAACCTTCGTTTTGCTTTGCTTCCGAGAAAAATGGGCTTTGTATGAAGTGTCTCTAATAGATTCAGATCTAAGAGAACTTTGTTGTTTCCCGATGTATCAGGGTTGTAACGGGAACGCAAAGAGCCTTTCAGGTCATATATTCTTGATATCTTCTTCTTGTAGAAAAGATTTTCCATGACCATTACATCCAACTTTAATTCCTTTCCATCTCTCAAGTTCCTTGCAACAATCTAGTCAAAAAATATGTAGCGGTGAATTTCAAATGTTTCAATCTCACATGATCTCACATAAACATGAAAATAACAATAGACTCACAAACCTGGTAAAGACCAAGGATTTTAGCAAGGCATGTGGGGCTTCCTGAAGATTCCGTTAAATATTTGAAGTATTCAGTTGCATAGTCCTCAAACGAATCTAGTTCTGTTCGGGTCACTTGCTTTATGACAAATCTGTCATCTAGTGTTTTGGCAAAGTATACATTACTCTTTCCACCTTGAGCACTCCATCTCTTACATCGACTCAAAGAACGAATGTAGTCCAGCTCATCTGGACAACACTTTCTTCTGATTGCATCAAACTGCTTTGCAAAATAACAAGTTACAGAATATTTTGCTTTATCCACAGAAAATGAATCACCATCTTCAAAAGAAACAGTGAAATGAATATCCTTGGAATCATTATTTCCAGTTCGAGGTGGGTCAGAACCATAGCTCCACCTTGGTGTATCTAACGAACTCTTAGAAGAGGAATCCTGGTCCAATGAATTCTCAGTACTAAATCTGCACAAGTCATTGTGCTGGTCTAGCAATGGTGACATGAATTTATGATAATCAGGAACAGTCATGGCATGGGCTATCATGCTGGATGGCTCATCATCGTAAATTGGAACAACAACATCTGCAGTGTTTTGAGATAGAAGCAAACGACCTTCACCATGCATTATATCAGGAACTGACAGCTCATGTTTGAATGTAGGGGACAAACCCCAACCTGTTCTCTCAAGAGCCTTTGGAGGCTTTTGAGAATGAGCTCTTCTAATGGTTCCATCTGAGCCATCTACAGGTGACAACCTATTTTTCAAATTGACGGCAGAATCAAATGAATTGATTCTGGCTGGTGCCATAACTTTCTGGTATGAAGGATTAACAATCAGAGCAGCAGGTACAACTGGAAGTGGCTCCATGCTACATTTTGATGGATCAAGCTGATTGGAGCCGGTCCATGCCAAGTCAATTGTATCAGAAAGATTGGATGGAGAAGATTGTGCTTCCTCAAATATTTTTTCTAGTTCATTAATCAGTATCCCATCATCAGGTCCTTCAGATGGGCCTGGGACAACTGAACTGGAATAGCCTTCAGTAGACTGGAGAGGTGCTTCATCTATAATGTCGGTTTTCAACCCAATATGTGCCACAGTTGTGTCAATCTGTTCTCCCCTGAGCAATGGTTTTACACTATTTGTGGCCACTGTCAATGAACTTGGCTGAGTATGTTCTAGTGAATGATCCACATTCTCCTGTGTATGACTGGGAATCTCAACCTTTGACTTTTCTACCGGGTTTTCAGGAACCTTGTCAAGACACTGCATGTGGGTTGGCACATTATGACAGTTTTCCTTTGTAAGTGAATGCATCATGTACAGTCTGCGGTCCCATATATGTGCATCAATTACAAGCTCTTTCCTAAGGCGGTTGAGCTCTAGAATATCTATAGCCGGTTCAAGTGTATGCTGGTTTTCTAGCCTAGCAAATCTTGACAATACCTGAAAAATAATGAATAGTAATAAAACAAATCAAACCTCCATGGCAGAATTTAGATAGCATATTGTACTTTTTAACAGAAATCAATAAAACAATTCAATAGTTAAACTTACATCATACTTCTTCCACTCAACTTTAATCAAATCCTTAAGATCAACAACATGATTATGCAAGCCTGTTTTCATGCTCATGTTTTGGGCTGAAACTATGTTTTCAATTGAGTCAAGTTTGTCGAATATCTCATTGTAAAGGTACTCTTTCCTGTTGGCTACCTGCAAGTAAAACCAAATAACTTGAATAAAATAGGTGAATAGATCACACAACAAAGATGTTAATCCAAGATTTTAAGTGTTTGTCTGTCTTGGCTTAACTTATCTAAAAATTAAATTTGGGGCTTATTGTCATCAATCAATAATCTGAAAAAAGCTAGCTGCTTCTTATAGAAGACAGATATTGGTAAAACTAACATTAGCTTATATAGGAGGTGTGACAGATAGAACCAAACGAGCCACTAGTCCACAACCTTATGTGTTAGGTGGGATTCAGCTACTCAAAAAATCTGGGTGTTTGCTCTGTTTTCGCCAAAAGCTAGACCAAATAGGCCATAAAGAAATAAACTTATGTAAGTGAACATACATCAGCAGCATCTTTGATGATCCATTCTTGAGCTGTGGGATAAGCAAAGTCCAGTACTGCGGGTGGCAAGTTAACTGAAAGAATATCTACAGGAGAATAGCGGAAGACAGCAACCATGCTTCCATACCTGTTAATGAAAAATGATAGCATTTTCACATAGGCCTTGAAACTCAAATTTACCATGAGAAATAATAACGTACCCATAAAAACGAAGACAGTCCCTCTGGAGCGAATGTCCACAGCAGGCAATCCGATTGGCTGTTGCATGGTTCGAGAAGCTAAGTTCCAAAAACTTCCCAAAAGAAAGTCCACGTGCTGCATCAGACATCACTACTCGTCGTGTTGCTGGAGGGATTCCATCTTTAGGTTTGCACCTGAGACACCTGTGCCACATCCATATCTTCCCATCATTCTCCCCAGGTAACCTTACAGATGCAAGATTTCGAACACTGATTGTGAGACTCCCTTGTCGATGGGTGTAACATCGAACATGAGATTCTGCAGGCTCCTTGCAAGATTCACAGCATGAAATCTGCCAACAAAGAACAGATAAATTAATAAGGTAGTACAAGGTATTTTTGGGAAAAAAAAAAGAATAATGTAAGTGGATGAAAAATGCTACACCTGATTGAATAAATCTTCGCAGAAATATCTTCCAAGTGGCTTATCAAAATTACCATAGAACTTTATGCGAAAGAGCTGTGATTGCTTGCATACAACCCCTCTCTGAGGACATGCAATTGACAAGGAAACTAAAATGCTTTGTGGATTATCAGATGTTGGAAAATATTCAATCTGGTTTTCATTTTGATCGCGTATGGCTAATCCTGTATGTTCTTCATCTGAAATATTATGCCAACCATTATCCAAGTCACTTTCAACTCTATGAAAACATGGTCCCATCGTCGTTCTTTTTCTGACCTGCGTGGGTGAACTTTTGGATGTCTGAGCAGTGTCTGGAGGTGGTATACAACCATTATCAAGTGAGGATCTTGGAGAGCGAGGATATATACCATTACTGCCACAGATGTAGTCGTCCTGATTTAAGTTAGGTCCCAGAAAAGATTCATCCATGGATAGCGCTTTTACAGAATCATTAAGGCAATTAGCAGACATGTTGCACCCATTTTCTGATGCTCTCTCACCAACAATCTGAAAATCATTGAAATCCTGAACACAGTAACTTGAGGAACAGTTCCCACCATCTAAATGATTGTCAGGTGGAAGAACTGAAAGATCTGAAGGGATCTTTGGTAGCGTTGCACCCTCATCTGCAAGATATGAAGTCTCAAGTGATAGGTGATATGCTGCAAACAGTGCAAACTGTAGAGCAAGTTTGACCTTCCTTAACTCTTCATAGGATGTGCCTCTTAGAAGGATCTGGTAAAAGCAAGGTGGTTTTTATTAGATAAGTCAAAAGAAAAAAGAGCAAAGCGTAAATGATCAATATGCAATATTGATGAGTGATGATTACTGAACCAACAACTAATGGTATGATGCTTACCGTGCAGCCCAACCGTCTTGGACAACCATCAAAAAACATCAGTGTCTTGGCAGACTTCTTCTTTGCATTCTTTGGAGAAGATTCTGAAACTCGTTCAATCCAGAATGTTTGGCACTGTCCAAGACTTGCTGAAGTAACATCTTCAATGGATGAAGCAATTTGGGCACCTGTGCAGCGTGATATCCTTTCTAGAAGTGATCTCTTGACATTCAGTACTAAAGAGATATCTTTGGAAAGAAGCTGTTGAGCATATAGCGGCACACTTTTTTCAACAAGCAAAACATGAGGTCGTTGGGCCTCTATTTTTGCAATTGCATTCTTAAGGTATTCCTTCTCCTGTAGAATCACAATTTATAGTCAATGATTACATGTTGAGAGCTTAATCACCTTAAGTAAAAAAAAAAAAGAAAGATGTGTTACCTGTTCAAGAATTCTGTATATCGATGCTAGTTTGTTCGAAGCCTTTTGGTGTTCCAGTGCTCCTCCCAAAAGAAGCAGTCTAGGATTCTCATGCTTTGATACCATGCGTTTATGTTTTACATTCTTAGAACAAACTACACCTTTAATGAAAGTACTGCAAACAGATGAAATTCATTTAGCCCCAGCAATAAAATGACAAAGGGGTTTCAGTTCTTCTATACATGCTATAAGACATACCTTTCGTTGGGATTCCCTGATGCTACACATTTGACTTTGACATAGTCGGTGGGATCCATGCTACCACCTTTACTTGTATCTGGCCTAACATATGTAGCTGCCTGCCATGCTAGCAAGGATACTATGTCTGACCATACATCCACAGGATCAACACCATGACCTTGGAGGAGCTGGGACACAAGAGCCCTGAAATGCCCATGTAAAGCATTCCTTAAGAACTCTTTATGAGCTATATTATTTTTTCCTTTCATTCCCAGCATATCATCTTCACCATCATGATCATGGTTAACATGTATGAAGGCACTCCTATCACCGGCATCATTGCCATCCTCGTCTTCATCATCATCGTATTCAAAAAAACCATTTTCAAAGTCATCACCCTCGTCCTGAGGTGGTGGTGGGTACCAAATGAGTCTGTTACTCTCAAAATCAATTGGTATTGAGGAATGGTTCTGCCGTTTATCATTGCGAACAGGTGAATCCAAAAAGGTAGAATAATCAACATCATCAGAGGCATGGGCAGAATTCAATGGGTGGATCGGAGAATAATAACTGGAATGACGACGCCTCCTAGGGGGAGGACTTGTGTCTCCTAGTCCCAATCGTTTCACAGGGCTATCTCCTGGGCTAGGACTCCCCATTCTGAAGGCGTACTTCCTACTAATACTTGTGCTCACCGAATCTGTATCTGAAGTGTCCTGAGAAAACTCACTCTGGGGAGAGAAATATCGCTCCGGATCATCACCATCTTCATAGCTAAGACGCCTACATCCACCAAACTTTATTCAGTATATCCTCCTAGGTGTGGAAGAAAAACAGCTAATTTACCCACCTTGTTGAGCATCGGAGAGGACCAGGAGACGAGAGGCGCCGCCACGGGGCGTACCTCGACGAAGTCGGCGTGGGGATGCGCTCCGGCGGGGACACCGACGGCCCATCTGCACCGTCACCACGATGCTCCATAGCACCACCTCGGACTCCGTTAATAGGCCGGAAGCCGAGGTCGCAGCGCTCGCCGCCGCCGCAATCCGTCATCACAAGGTCTGCAGTCCAATCGTACTTCTGGACGAGGGGAACTCCCATAAAAGCAGCAAGAACAGCCTAAACGCTACGAGTAAACCCAAATCGAGCACTTCTTGATCTCTCTAAACTCTAAACCCAAAAAATTCCCACACCAAATCACAGCAAAAAGGCAACCAGACGAACGAAAAGGCTACGAATCGTCAGAGGGGAACTAAAAGGGAACCCAGGGAGCGCCTAATCCTGGCGGTTCTTGGCGCCTGCGCAGCCGAGGCATTCCGTCGAACACGTGGGGCGCACCGGGCCAGCATCGCTCAAAACTCCCCAATCTGGCAGCTGCGCGAGTCGGGAAGCGGCAGAGGAGCCAGAGGCGGAGGCGGCGGAGGGATTCCGGCGGGTAGAGATGGAAGAGGGGGAGGGGGAAGCAACACCCATGGGAGGGAGAGGAAGCTTTTTGCTGGTGCGAGAATGAGGTGGTATAAGAAGAGAAAAGGAAAGGTGAGCGGGTAAGACGAGAAAAAATAAGTTTGGTGGGGTAGAAGATTTCTTTATGATTTTATCCTTTCTTTTTTTTTAACTATTCTCTCTTTTTTTTTTGCATTATTGCCTTTTTGTTTATTTAATTGGTCAAAGCCAAAGGGCAACGGACTTGTGTTTCTTTAGCTGGAAAACCCTGTGCAGGCATTTTCCTTGTTGAGTTTTTTCACTTTGTCTTTTCTATCTTCTGCTGATAAGTATTTCTATCATTTGACATATGGTGTTCCCTATTGAGACTTGGCTACACATGTGTTGCTTTGTTGTGCTCTCGGAGTCTAAGAACTACTGTTCAGAAATACCACCATCCTAATCATATTGATAGAATTTCAATAAAATAGAGAAGTTTTAGATAATGGCACCAATTCTTTTTCGAATATATTTTTTAGCACTATATTTAGAAAAGGTAGAGCAATTCCCTTATCACAGTTAGATTTTTATTCAGCACCATAATTATTCGATTTTATTATGGTCTTATCTCAAACATTATGGCTGTAATGAAGTTTTATCATTACTACACCATTACTTCACTAGGTTATATCGCTATATGTCTCCATATCACACTTTATTGCTTCCTCGGTACCTTCTGGTGCCACCCAAGCTTCCTATGATGACTGGTCGCTTATGCCTTTTGTTGTGTGGCTTTCTGGCAGTTGCAGCTTGTCCAGATCTCCGGTTGTCGAAGCTTTTTCAAATAGTTCATCTCATATAGTTCAGAGTTTCACAATGTAAGTTTCTACAATTTTAGAATTAAGAAAATAAACTAAAACTTATAAAGACTTTTCTATATTCTCACTACTTGTTATTTTCCAAAATATCGAGCTCGCTTAAAAATGGCCTTACTTATAAATTAGAACTTGTAAATTATAACCAATCCATCGTTTAGTCTTGCTCAATTTAATTTTTTTGTTGTTTATGTTACCATAGTAACCAGTATAGGTTACCCCGTATCGATGTGCATATAATACCAGTATATTATGGATACACAAGCAACATGGGTGTCCCACCTATTTATGGTATGATATGAATTAGACTAGGAAACTAATTATGGTATGATCCGGTCAATATAGATCAGTTTTCATTCTTATGTGATCAGGTTTCCTTCTCGGAACACCTGAATCTAACTAGGACACGTTATACTCTAAGGTTATAAATACACATACCTATGTGAAAAGTGTATCTAGGCCCTAATAGTATTGGCTGTTAATGGCATTTGAATAGTGAGGACTAATGTATTTGTGAAGTGTGTAGATTAAAATTTTAGTCCTCACATACAATATTGTATCCCATGCTCAGAGAACTTTTTTTTTTCTGAAGTGGTTCTCTCTTATTACAGATTGTGTCTGCTCTTCAGATTATTCGAAACCCACGTCAGATGTCCCAAAGTGGGGTGTGTTGAGACTTGCTCTCAGGATGAGTTTTGGATTATCCGAAAAGGGGTTTGAATGTTCTAAACACCAATAGCAAACTCAATTTACTCTTTGGATGGGCTTTGGATTATCCAAAGTGGTTTTTTGGATTATCTGAAGCTAGTGTATTTGTTAAGTTCATCTCTGAATGGGTTTCGGATTATCTAAAGCCCATGGAAGTTGGTTTCTGTCTCTATATAGTCTTCGGACTATCTGAGAGGGTTTCAAATGTTCCTAGACCCCAATGACACTTGCGGTTTGGTTATGTATGGCCTATCCAAAGGTGATACTTTGTATAATCCAAAGTGTGTTTTTCCAAGTGTTGGTGTTTGTGTTTTGGGTTTCGAGATATTTGTACTGTTCGAATTATCCAAAACTAGCATATTCTTAGCATAGTAGGCAGATTTTGGGTGTGGGTGTAAATAAGTTTCCACCCTCTCATCTAGGTTTTGCTGATTCATTTCACATCTTATCCCTTGGTGTTGACTAGACTTTAAGATTCACTCTGAGCCTTTCTTTTTCTTCTCAAATCTTTGACCCTCGATATTCAATCCTTGATCTTGTGAGTTTGTGGAAGTTGTGGATTTGAGTTGGTTGAGTGTTTGGTGTTGACTTTGTGAAAGTTGTCTTGAGTATTTGATTCATCCCCAAGAAAGTTGTGGATTTGTTACTCTTGGTGGTTGACGACACATAGACAGCTAGACGTCACTCTTGAGCCACCGATCCGATTGTGATAAGACAAGGAAAGTTTGTGAAGGTTGAATTTTGCTTTGGTAAGGAAAGAGATACCACTAATGGAAGGGGATTATAATTGTGCAACCTCGAAAAAAGGGTTGATGAAGACCTAGCTCATGAGAGCTCTTCAACAGACAGTAGTGATCCCTCAAGGATCCAAACTTCGGGAATACTTCTTCGAGCAAGAACTCGGGTGACCTCTCTCTAACTTCTAATTTATTGCTTTGCTTATTGTTATCACTGGTACTCTAGAGTTGTCTGTGCACTTGTGAATTGTGACTTTAGATTTCAACTGAAGTTTAGGATTATCCGAAGTTCTCCTCACATTATCCAAATATTAGCTTCCGCTTTTAACACATTTACTAAATCGCCTATTCAACCCCCTAGGCCTTAGACATACTCTTTCACCTGTGAAGCTCAACAAAAAAGTTATAAAAAGTCTTGAGACACCCAATTCGCTAATCATCGAAGCCCTACGGAAGTGACTTGTCAATTCACTCATGTGCCATCGACTAGCCCCACATATCATGTCAACACAATCTAGTACGTAGGATAGACAAGCTTCTCCTATGGCTCACTGTACTCGACGAAAACTTTCTTCTACTGATTAAGGAAAGAGGGCTCCAGCCAATAGTACGTAAGGCTATTAACCTTCTTGAGGGCCTGAACCTATATAAAAATCTTATCCCTTTATGCTTGTTTCGAGTTGTTGCTAGTCTTGGTACCGACAATCAACTAGTTATTCATTATACGAATCCTGTATTTGGATTGTCACTATTCAACTGGTGTGTACCCTACAGAACTCTTCCCTTATTTGATCGTGGCCTTATGATGATAAAATCATGATGAAAAATGTAGGATAGGAAAAGGAATGGAATTCATGTGTAAATGCAGCATTGAAAATTAGAGGTGTATAGACTATGTATTCATTTGAATCACAGGGTATGAAATGAACGGTAATCAATTTACTACTGTGTACATATCTTCCTGAATTCTCAATTTCCATATTGTTCATTCCGTCACCCACCCCTTCACCTCCACATTGGCTGTTGGCCACCAGCCTCACCACTACACCGACCACCTATCCATTTGTCGCCGCCGTCCTCCTCGATTTGTTGCCGCCAACCTCCATGCACAGCCGCCAACCATTGGCCTCCTCGATCTCTATCCATCGCCCATTGACCTCCGCTACAGCCATTGGCCACCTCAATTCTTCGTTGTTGTCGACCTCTATGTGTAGCCGCCGGTTGTGGGCCTTCTCTCCACATTGGCGCCAGCCTCAATCCTCTACCGACGATCTCTGTGCATGTGGCCTCATCTCCACTCCAGCGTCAACCTCGATCCATTGCGGACAACCTCCGCGCACGGCTGTCGACCTCAACGTTACGCTGGTGATGTCGTTTGCCTCGACACCAGCTTCCATCCAAGAAGGTTAGTGATTATAACGGTGCTATCAGGTCCTGATTCATTTCGAAGGAAAGGAAATGAAAAACAGTGATTTTGTACTAGGAAATGAGAAAGTAGTACACTACTTTTGCAGCTTTAAACATCTTTCCATTTACAAATTTGATCTATTTTGTACCTAAGATTTTATTTACTATTTTTAATTTTCCTTTCTTTTCCATTTTAAAGTTTTTTATTCTCATATTGGAAGTTTGATTCTTACTATCTGAAACTTTAGAAAATCAAACAATGATTCAGACGGCAATTGGCTACCAAGTAGCTGGGCCGAAGAATCTAAGGCCATGCCAGTGTGGCCGTGCGCGAGACGAGCAGCGCCAGGCGAAGCGGTCACTGCGATCTTGCCGTTCCCCAAAACAATCTATCTAATTGTGATTAACTAATCTATTCAAATTTGCACTGCATGTTGTCCCTGAGTACCACATACATGGTACTCCCTCCGTTCTTAAATGTTTAATGCCATTGACTTTTTTACACATGTTTGACCATTCGTTTTATTTTAAAAAATTACAATTGAGATGTGCGGCTAGTTAAATTTTAACTCAGAATTGAGATGTGCGAGATGGGATTCTAGTGAAGTAACAACGGCTAATTAAATTTTAGCTCAGAATTGAGTTGTGCGGGATGAGAATTCCTGTGAGTCACACTATCATTTTTCGTGGCACGCTGCGTATAATTATATGAGTATAATAATCACATACCCAAAATAATTATATGTATATATGGTGCATACCCAGAATCAAAGTTTAATCAAATATGACATGTATCAGGTTTAAAAGAATATGAAAAGTTTTAACTTTTTTAAGTATGAATATTAACTTGTTTACTAACTAGTTCAAACAAGTTTGAATTGAATTTGAACCGACACATGTCATATTTGGTTAACTGGGTATATA
>CM002484.1:6718132-6730356 GCA_000325765.3 Leersia perrieri
TGATATTTACTTCCTTCATTAGCTCATACCACAGGCTTTATTTCCATAATTAGGTAGCCCACGTCCTTTACTACCCCACTACTATATATATATATATATATATAGCAGGATTTTTTGATCATACGTACATTTGCACCAACATGGACGTAGTGACACGTGTCCTGGTAGATCAGAGAGAAAACATCTTTATTTACCTAAAACGCGATCAAAAAAGTTAATTTTTGGATTATAATTTCGAAATATAATTTCGAAAAGTATAGTTTCGAAATATAATTTCAAAAAATATAATGTTTAGATTATAAATTGAAAAAAAATAATGTTCAGATTATAAATTAAAAAAATATAATTTCGAAGAATATAATGTTCAGATTATATAATCTCGAAAGCATTCATTTACTCATTATAAACTACACTTAACACCAACGGTCGAGATCTTGATTGATCCCATATCAATAGTGCAGATTGTTGGTGCATATATACATATGATCATTTTTGCATTTTCATATATATATATAAATATATATATATATAGTATAGCTATATTGCACCAGGGCGCAACACTAGCGTGAGTTGCGCAGACCATCTCCATACTGTGTTGCATGTACGTGTCTTTATATTTTCCTTGCTCTTTCATTCATTAGGGTGGGGCCCACACCATTCTCTTTTAAATCAGAAACAGGGTAATTAATGCATAATGATTTGATAATAAATTTTCTGCTCATCCGAAGAGTAGTAAATCAAATAAATCTCACTCGGCTGCCATGCGATTTACTGGATTTACTAGACATTTTGCATGAATTCCATTTAAGGGCATAAACATTAAAAATAGTGATGAAACCTTTACCGGATTTACTAGACGTAATGTTTGTTTTTATTATTCATTCGGGAGATTACTATATTATTCATATGTTACCACTTATGTAAAAGTCGCCGCCTAATCCTAGTAAATCGCCAAATAAATATATTAAAAATGCAAATTCAAGTAAATCATAATTATCATATTATTTTTTTGACTAACTTATTAATTTAAATAAATAAAAATACTTATTAAATTAAATAACTATAATAAAACTCTCCCAAATATACTTATTAAATTAAATAAACCATATAAAAATAACCATATTTGATGTTCTTTAAATTAATTAAATCCCGTAATTTAATTTACTTCTAAAGTAAATTTCCGTATTTGAGATTTATAGCATGAATCCTTTTTTCTATGACAACGCTGATAATCTTACTCACGAAGAAATTTCACTAATATGATGTGTACTGATGGCCTGTTTCTTGGAGGTGGGACCCACCGCATGGGCACACTTAGCAGTATATACGTACATGTTGTTTAACGAGATAGTTTGTCTCACGGCTACAGATCTGTTGGCTGCTACGTGCCTACGTAATCTTTTGTGATCGAGATAATATCTATTTGTTCGGTAGTTCACGTACACAGCGTCGGTGGGACCCATGGTAACGTTTTTTCTCAGCTATTTCTATTCCATCGGAGAGAAATGGAAATCACGGGGGGTTGGGAGCGTGGCCGCGCAACACGCGTACGTTCCTCACGTCCTTCGCGGAATTTACGTTCTGTGAAAATGGAAGGAGATCCACGGGTGAGGACGGAAGTGGCCGATCAGGAGAGGGAGGCGCTCGGATCAACGAGACAGGAGGTCTGCGCAACTACTACGAGCGATGCGCCCTGGCGTATAATAGAATATAAAACTAATTCAACTCATAAAAAACTAATCCGAATATATGGAAATTCGGATCATGTTTAACAGAGTAAAACCATGCCAAGCAATTTTCCTCTCATGCATCATCCATTGGTAGAAGAACGATTTCTACGGGTAAAACCATATTCATGGGGAAAAAGGATGACCGCCTAGGAGGAATTCTGGGAGCCTCATGCTTAGACCGACTGCAGAATTTGTCTAGTTTCATGGTCTTTTCTTCATAAATATGTTAATCAATTAGTACATGCGCTGTCTTAGGCGGTCCGCTTGGGCAAATTGGAAAATTTTTAAATTTTAATTAATCTCATGATGTGTTCTAGATGGACACTTCTTTCAGTACTTATTTTTATTTTTAATTCTAAATTCATTTCCTTAGGACAACTAACTGCACTAATATTTTTCAGAGACGTTTAATTAGAATAACCACCTGTTGAAAATCCATCGAAAAACATTTTTAGTTCCAATTGATGTAAGGAAAATATCTATGTGATCCTTAAAAATGCCACTTTACTATGGCTAGGTCAAATTCCATATGTAAATATTTTTCATATGGTTTTTACTTAATGTCAAGTTTCATACCAGTGAAGGATAGTATAAAATATATTTTAAGAAATAATTAATTAACCTATGGATTTAATATTGTTTCACATATATATCAGACATGAAATGAACTTGGTCCGAGCTTTTAAAGTTTAGGCTTTTTTTTAGGAAAAATCCAAATACCCCTTACAAGTTGCTTGTCCTTTCACTCTCACCCCTACAACTTAGTTTTGTCCATAAACCTCCCTAAAATCAATTTCTCTTTCAAATTCACCCATCTATTAAGTTTTTTCATGATTTTATGGTTTCCTCAATTTTCTCGTACCTCGAGGGACTCTGATATGTTCAATAAGTAGCAAAATTACCTCTACCATCCCATAAAAAAGTATGTGTTACTTTGCTACATGTACATCCCATTAGTTTTAATGTTAAATACATCAAATCAATCTAATAAAGGATTAAGTAGGCATAAAATATAAAGAAAAAAGTATGATTTTGCATCCGAGATAGTCAGGGGCAACTTCACTGTCGTAACGACATGTTGGAGGAATTGCATGCATAACCAAAAAAAAAGCAAAAAGATTTAGTATAGGTGGAAAAGTGGAAGATAGACTATAGGAGGATTTATGAACGTGGATACACTCATCTCTGTAAACGTACACATGCAATGCAAGAGTATCTTTTATCCTGCTCACCTTTTAACTCACGAACAAATGGGAATGGGTGGCATTTAGAATGAAAATTCAAAATAATAGCATTTGGAAACTGGTCTTTTAAGAGAGCGTCAAACAATTAGTTCCTCCATTTGAGCTTCTTCTGAAAGAAGTGTCTGGGACATGCGCGCATAAATCATTTATGCACTAGTGTTTTGCCCAAGTTTTGAATCTTGAAGAATTAAGATGTAACCGACGACAACAAATGAATGGTATAACTTCAAATAATTTCTAATTCAAATTATTGTAGACGGTTACCTCTACACATATGTGTTCTACAGATCATTCAGGCATTCAGCTATATCCAGTTTCCATAAACGTCGTTAAATTTCTTTATTTTTTTTCTCTGTAGAAAATAATTTTAGCAATTTCGGCAGAACTGATGATTCTGATTCTCTCTTCCGTCTTTGTGTCTTCTCTCCGCAACTCGCAAAGCAGATCGTACAAGGCAAATGCCTTGATGTTCCCTTCTTATCTATTTAGCAGACATAGTAACATCAGCAAAAAGGTGCAGATTAAGATATATGAGTATATACACAACCCCTCATAGACGTCGTTTTTAACAAAATCATCGACATACGGTTCAAGATTATTATATACACATATGTACACCTGAAAGCAACATGTTTATTTAGGTTGGCGTCAGACCAACAATGTTTAAGAGTAATCAACCGCCCATTGTAGCACAGCACTAGAGGTATCATTGGACGATGTGCACCTGCCCAGACATATTTTAACACTGTATAAATGCAAAAGAGCTTGCTGGTACTAGTGTATGGAGGGCGCAGGAATGAAAATAATGTTGTTTTACTGTGTATATTTTGACACGTCCGCGCTCAATACACGCCACTCTCTTAGTGGTTCTTCCGAATGTACCCTTAAAACACATTATTTTATAATTTGAATTTTTCAAACCTTCAAAATTGTTTTGGTTCAACTCTTAACCTGCAACTCTAAAATGATTATCTTTTCACCTTCACTATTAAAACAAACAAAAGGTTGTTACCTTCTCACCCTAACCCATCCGATTTTGCCTTGTGTGGAATTTACAAGGACATGCATGGCATCCACGTAGGCATGCCGACAAGTGAGTGGGCTAATTCAGTCAGAAAAATTAAAACAGCAGGCATGGCCCAATAGTTTGTCAGGCATGGCTCGGATGGTTTGCAATGGGAAGCTCAACCTCCGCCGTACTGCGGAAACAGCTTCTCTACCTTTTTAGAAGGTAAAGTGGTATGATTTTAGCCTCTACCAATCGTTCATTTTTTATCATATGGAATAGATATATCATTTTTTTTCTTTAAGGTGAGACATATCCCATCTGATCCATTGAACAAGGAATCAACGGTGGATAGGGAATAAAGTCACCATATAACTACATGTGGACTTGATCGATGACGGATCCATATGTCAGGGACACAAGCCCATCTGTAGTTCTGCAGAGGAATACGTTGTGTCTGAAAATTGCTTTAGAGATTTATATCTACTCCTCCAAAAAATACAAGTTTGGTATGGGGTGTGACAAATGTATGAATAAATTCAAACGACCCTGTGTCTGAATCCTGGATGTATCACATCTCACTTCAAATACTTATGGTTATGGACACCTTGAATCGGGGCAGATCTATCCATTAAACACGGTGGGATAGCTGGCCCAGATATGACCCGCATCGCCCCACGGCTCCAAAGGCCCTCCCGAACCCCAAAGACGGTGTGTTTTCGGCAAAAATTAAGAAGTACCCACACAACCTTCTTAGTTGGTACGTGATCTTTGAAAAAAAAAGTTGTTTTAAAGAATCAATTCAATCTATTTTTAAGTTAAAATAGGTAAACTCAATTAATAAAGTTTTTCTCGTTTGCGTGCCCATTTTGATAATTAGCTGATAGGTACTAGCGAACAACGTTCCAACAAATCCAACAACGTAATATTTAGACAACACACATAGCATGCCGTCTGTTTAGCTGTCTCAAAAAGATTAATGTAATTTTAGAGTTGATTCTTATAAACAACTGCAGTGGTTTGATCATATTAATTTATCTATTAATTAGGTCATCTACGAACAAATAGGTAACAACTCTTTCTTTTTTTCCTCCATAATTTAAAACTAAAATCCTCTCCTAAATGTTCATATCACAGTATTGTTCATATCACAGACAGACGTTCATATCACAGTGTTGTTTGTGTTCTTTCCAGCCAATAGCGTGTTTTTCCCACTAGATGCCTAATTAAGGTTGAAGTGGGTATAGTAATCCACCTGTTTTGCTAGTAGAATGTTGTAAACCGAACGATCGACTTGGAGTGTTTAAAAACAAAACTACTGAAACCAGGGAATATTAAAAAATGGACTCCTGTTCTTTATTTATCCTATCTTTCACAATAATTTACACATTTATGTGCAAATGCTGAGGATGCAAACTGTATTTCATTAAAATGCCGTGTTGTACGTGTTCACTTGTGTATTTGCAGAGATGCCTTTACATGAACCTGAATGCCGAGTAACTAGCTTTTATGCCTACTTCCTCCTCAAAAAAAAAAAGAAGCTTTTATGCCTACTTCACTCTAATTGTAAGAGAGTTGGCTAAAAAAATGCTAGAGTATATGTTTGCATGTCGCTGTGTGCTGGCAGCCTGGTACCTTTCGTCTGTCAGAAATTATAATATGAATTTTAGATATGTCTTCACGCCGCTAATTATACCCTTCGTTTTGTTTGCCTGCTTTTATAGAGTAGACCGCTGATGAAAGTTGACGAAAGACATGGTGGAAATATAATTTAATCCAAAAATTCATTAAGAAAATTATTAACATCACCACAGCAAACAATAGGAGATAATCTCTAACATCAAAACATAAAGCATAGTATGTCTCATCCTCTCCTAAAAGGAAAAGGGGATCACATTTAAAACAACCAGTAGAGATTGTTACTTCTCTATTCTCATGCTGTGAGCACCTGAACACGGGGCAATACGCTTCGCTCGACGAGATTAGAATAACGAATAATGTACGGGAACGAGATTCAAAGGATTTCTATTTTTTACTTTAGGGGTATCTCTATTCTCATTGGTGATGTGTTTAGCGTAGGTAAACATGTGTAGTAATGTGTCCGTCTGTGTAATAAAAAAAACTTATAGACTAGTTTAGTTTGAAGCCAAATTCTAAGTACCAATATTTTAGTAGTGCTGAAATCTTGGTAAGTTTTGGCACTACTAAATTTAAATTTGATAGATTAGATTTTGGGGTTGTTTGGTTTGTGGCCATAATTTGCCAGACATATGTTTGGTTTTGCCACAGTCATGATTTGCCATATTTTTTTGGTAAATTATCCTATATGTCATAAATTTTACTTTTTGCCAACTTTGTCACGCTTTGTAGTAGTAATTTGTTCCACACTTTTATAACCATCATAGCTTGCCTAACCTTAATTGTGGTGAAGTGTGACCAGCAACAAAAACATCGAAATATGTTAATGTGAAAGAAATTGACATCAAACCAAATATCCCTATAACAATATTAAAATTGTCAAAATTTTGGCAAACCAAAATTTGGTTTCAATTAAACAAGCCCTTGCATTTCTATACAAGCAAACACTGACATGTAACTCCCATCTACGGATTAAATTCCGCAGATGCAGTCCTCAGTCCTCAGAATATCGTTGTTAGAGTGTATGAAGTGAATTGTCAATTTTTACTCATCAGTTTAAGCTTTTGAGTTAAACTGATCAGTACATGTAACTTAATATGGTATCAGAGCCAGATGTGTCTGCTAACTGACACGCAATTAAATAAAAATTAATACAATCCATGCTTGAGACTTGAGGGGTCTCTCGCGTAAGGAGAAATGTTATAGTGTATAAAGTAAATTGTCCGGTTTTTCTTATCAGTTTAGACTTTTGGGTTGAATTGGTCGATGCAACCGTCGCAAGACTCTCACTGTGACACGGGCCCCACGTAGCGTGTCCCAGCTGCACAGCAGTTTTTAGGTTGAGCGTTGGATGAGGTGGCCCCAGGACAGAGACGGGTGACGCTAAAGGCGATTGTTGGTGGAAGAAGATCGGATAGAAGAGACTAACGAGAGACGTGCGGGCAGGAGATTGTGCCGGAGATGTGATGATTGGTCGATTCCGCGAGCCGGTGGTCCATCGCTATGTAAACAGTCAGGCAGACGGCCACAGAGAGGCCGCACTGGACCCTCGAGAGCTATGGGCAAAGTTGGCCGGCGGCGGCGTCGCCAGGCGTGATGCATCTGCAGTGGCACTGTGTGTGACATCGCGGTGAGAGAAAGCGAAGCCGAAGGGCAGCAGTAGCGTGCGGAAACCCCCCGCCCCGGTGCGATGCGCCAATGCGGAAAACATGCGTGGTGGACGCGGCGTCGCCCCCCGTGAGTAGGCAGTGATGTCACGGCCGGTTTGTTCAGGAGAAACATGAGCAGTATGTGTTTGTTTCTTTCCTTCATTTTTCTTTTGTTTGAAAGACGCAGGCACGCAACATGAATTGAATCTCGAGTTTCTTCGTTCACTTTGGTGACCAATGACTAATTAACCGGAAATAGTTTAGTTTATGCCTGGAAAAAAATAAACGGAATTGCCTGAAAACTTTTCGCCATCTCAAAATAGTTCAAGTTGTGCAAATATTTTTTTTTCGCTGGTACGTTCTTCAAAATAATACCATGATGATCACCATCCTCCTCCCGTCTTTCGAATTTTGACCATATTCTTTCCTTTGCTTCCGTAAAAGTTCCGGCTTTCTAATTAAAAAACAGAATAGAAGATATGTACAGAAAAACTAAGAATCTGTGTGGGCTTAAAGACAGGCATAAGTTCTCGTTACCTTAAGGCCACTTTTGAACAGTAGGATTGAAAAAAAATAGAAGAATAGAAAAAACACATAATTTTCATAGGAATGTAAGTATAAAACAGGAGATTGCAAAACATAGGAAAAATATAAGAATTGTCGTTTAACAGGATCACAGGAATTTGATGAGAGAGATGGAGCTCTTGAAAAAAATCCCCTGAAATATGCATGTAATTATCAATTCCATAGAAATTTCATAGAAATTGGAAATCTCCAATCCCTTGTTTCAAAGGACGAAATATTCCTATAGATCATGAATATTTCATATTTTCTTCGAAATTCCTTTGAATCGAAGATGACTTAAACATCTGGACACAATTAAGTCAATAATAATCATTACATAATAATCATTACATGTATAAGTCATAAAAGATGGGCCCTTATTTATTTGTCCGGTCAATTGCAAGTTGATTTAGCAGGAAAAGAACATCAAGTGAAGAAGACGTCTCCGGAATGATTTTTTATTTTTGTTGAATGTGTATATATATTAGGGAGGGTAATAAAACGATGGTAGTTAGCTAGCTAACCGGTCTCATGTTGCCGCGGAAACAGTTATATACGCACGTCGTTGTGCATATCCATTATCCAATTTCCGGCAGTATATAGAATTATAGATGGGATCATACCGTATTGAAGCAAAGCGGATTGGCAAGTTTGCCACTTGGATTTATTCCGTGTATTTGTGAATGTGTCGTCATTTTCTTTCTAATAGCTGGGGACCTGGGGTACACTGAGTAGCGCTCGATCGTCAGACTACCCATAATACACCAACTGTGTTTTACTCGTAATAATCATGACCATTATCACGTATTGTCCAACGTCCATGTTATTTGCACGGAAGACATCCCACGTCGCCTTCCGACCACCGACCACGCCCACCCGCACTCCCCTTAGTTTTCTTCCCCTTTTTCCAGACTCCCCTCTAATTCTTTCGTAACCCGGTGTATATTTGATTTTCACTACGTTAAATATAATTTTTGTATGTGGCAGCCTATGGCAATAGCAAACGGTTCACTCGACTGTCGCCTAAAAAATAGAATCTGGGCCGGTTGGCTCATAAGCCCCCAGCAAAAATTGGTTTTTATAGACAAATAACTTTACGAGTCGCCTGTAAAATTCTGTATTTTTGCAAGCGGCACATATAATATTCTAGGTGTCTCCTGTAAAAATTAATGTTCGCAAGAATCACTAAAATGCCTCGTCATGAAAAGGGAGCAGGATCCTAGCCTCAATTTACAGGAATCTCTCTTATCTTCACCAACATCTAACTCACCGCATCTCTCTTCCCCTCACTCTCTCACACACATCCTCTCCCTCCTCTCTGACAATCAACAGCGGTGACGGGCGGCGCTCATGGTTGGATCCAGCGGCGGCGACCCCAGGGAAGCTGAATCCAGCGGTGGTACGCACACAATAATGACGATGGCAAGCCCGGGCTCGGTTGCGACACGACGGCTGGACGAGCCCGTGCTTTGCCGTGACACGTCGGGTAGGCAACTGAAGGAGCGGTGGCTAGCATGCAAGGGATTAGGGGAGCAACGGCGGCTCCGTTGCGGCTCAAAAGTGGCGACGGTCGTGAGCGCGTGACGACAACGGTGGTGAGTCTGGGCTTGGCAGCGACATGGCTGTTGGGTGGGCCCACGAGCAGTGGCCAGGGTGTTGGGGTAGGGGGAGAGACAGCGCATCCATCCTGGCTCAAGCAGGTGACAGCTTCGGCGTGGCGCTGGCAGAGCACCGCAATGACGACGGCGGCGACGGCTGTTGGACGGTCATTATAAATCCTATTGGAAGCTGTCAATATTTTCAATTAATAAATGAAAATTATCGTTTCTTGCACGCATATATGCATTTAGACTAAAGTTTCACGTGTTTCTGGAGAATATTATATATGTACCACGTTATTTCCTTTTCATAGATATTGTTTTATGAGAACATTTATGATATCACAATCCATATATTGCTTTAGTAGACGATGGGTTTGAATATTGAATGTGCTTATTGCTCACCGTGTCATGATAATTGTTGTTGCGTCGTTCTTGTTGTTAATAATTTAGGTTGTATATACCTAGAAATGCATAGGCTGAAAGTGATATGGAGTAATTGTATTATTTTAATGTAATTGTATAAGATCAATAAAACTTATTTTGTCTTCTAAAAGAAACGGAGGCTCGATCTAGGTAGGTGACTTGCTCTATGTTACATGTTACCGCACCAAATGCACAAACTAAGGCTTAGTTCTAAACTGCTATGCAGTTTAGGATTTTTGGCACACGCAAAACGAGACAGTACATTAGCATAAGATTAATTAAGTATTAACTATTGAAAAATTGAAAAATGGATTCATATAATTTTTTTAAGAAACTTTTGTATAAACTTTGTTTGCAAAAAACACACAAATGATCGTTTTGAAAAGCGTGCTAACGAAAAACGAGAAAAAATAATCCATCTCTGTGCTGAATCAAACTCGCCCTAAAGAGGTAATTATGCTTATATATCGCCGTATCACATGACATGCCCGTATACAAGCTCTTTAACGCACAGACAATAAAAGCATCAATTATACATTCTTTTTTATAATGTGCATGCAAGTGGAACAAAATAGAATTATCTTCCTAGCTATTTAGGCGCTACCTCACAAATTATTGAGTCACTGAACTACCTGTTTCACTCATTTGAGCACCTGTTCTGCCCCAAAGTATGATGTCATAGGATCATGTAACCTGGTTTCCATATTCATTTTTTACTCTATCCCCTTTCATGATGCAATTAAGACATATTCTTGGTTGTCATTTGCTATTCGCATAGTTAGATTGCGCTCTGCAAGCCGCATCTTGTCCATGGATGTCACAAGAATTCAGGCTAATTGTTTTCGTTTTTTATTAAATACATTGGGGGCCATGCAGCACGTTTATAAGTAGACGTGGCGTAACACCGTTTTAAAAGACATATATACGAACAGAACATTTTTTATAAAAGAGCAGCGGCGGGACAGATATCTGTTCCAACAGATATCGTCTTCCTTGCTCGCACTGCTCCACATGAAGTGAGGCCACCACACCTTCACCCACTCCCCCAAATGCCACCGCCGCAGCGACTTGCAAGCAAGTATAGGGGAGACATGGAGTAGAGATGCAGTCGGTCGTCACGGCGCTGTTCCCCAGCCAGTCACCACGTCCTGCCGCTCACCGAAGGGGATGATGATAGCATCAGGTGGAGATACTAGGTCTGGTACCTAAGGGTACTATATCAGGTATCTCAACTGGTACTTGGTCAAAACTGCCGCCGTCACCAAAAGGCTATCGTGCCTCGCTGGAGTGGCGGGTTTGTCGCTGCCTCCGTATCTGGTACCTAGATACGAGCACTTGTACTCCAAGTACTAGACTTGGTACCCTAGCCCGATACCTAGGGTACTGGCCTATCAGTAACTTATATAAGTTGCCGCCCTCACCAAAGGGTCACCTCGGCGGTGGCGCCATTATTTGTTGACAAAGAGGTAATAGGTCCAGTACCCGTGTGCCAGAGCTAATACATGAGGGTCTAGCAATTGGTACCCCGAGGTTCTAAACTTGGTACCTTGCCGGATTCATAGACTCTTCGCTAAAGCCACCGGATCATTGCCACCCCATGCTCTTGCTTGCCGCCGAGCCGCCCAAGGGTGGAGCTACAATGTTAGGATCGGTGTCAGGCGACACCGACGACTTTTCGTAAACTCTATATGTAAAATGCCTATACACATGATATAACACTGGTATAAGCAAAACTAACATGGTATGACACTGATAGATATACTATGGCACCAATAAATCGGCGTTCTGGATTTGCCACTGTCAGCCACCGCTAGGTTCGTGGCGGTGAAACTACCAAAGGCCGCCGCCACCAGATTTGTCACCTCTAAGGCTGGCGACAGCGGATTCGGCCCTCCCAAGATCATCGTCATTGCTTCCCATCATAGGCGTAACCGCCCTCATCATCCTCTCATGCAAGCACCCCCTCCAGATCTGTTGACAAATCCGGTCAAACCGTTAGCTGCACAACAACGAGCATGCAAGTGTCAAGTGGCGGCCGCATGCGGACAGTGGCACTGCAGCGGTCACCGGAGTCGCGACTCGCGAGGGTGCGGGTGGAGGAGAGATGAGGAGGAATGGATAGCCTGAAGAGGAAAAGGGGAATGGCGGAGGAATACGACGGATCAGTTCCAACAGACCCCTTTCCGTAGTCTTTCTATTTTTATAATTATGGTCAATTCTTATGGAATTTATCGATTATACAAATGCATTAGAAAAGTACTCCCTCCTTCTATTTGTGTATGCCGTTGTTGACTTTGACATAATTTTAACCGTTCTTCTTACTTAAAAAAATTTATGAAATATGCAATACTATATGGCATGCTTATATA
>CM002484.1:6730456-6744018 GCA_000325765.3 Leersia perrieri
AAAACAAACCATAGCAAATAATAAATAATTACGTAAATTTTTGAAATAGACAAATGTTCAAACTTATGTAAAAAAAATGAAGAGCTTACTACATAAATTAAAGGAGGAAGTAATTATCTTTTGTGTGTAAAACGTACCAGACTTTATGGAAACGTTTTAATGGTTCTCCAACTTAACCTATCAAGATCTTGCACACCTCAAGCATTGGTCGGTTGCTTGATTTTTTTTAAGTAAATTACACTTTGCATCAGGTAAAATGTGCCTAGTTTCACTTTTGCACTGGGTTTAACGCATACTCAGGATATATCAAAATAAGTTTAAGTTTGTACCGGGTTGTACCATATAATTTTAAAAAAAATCTTATAAAATATATGAATAGAACTTAGAAAATAATTTGAATTTAAACTAGTTTTGCAAAGTTTGATTTAGAATTTAAAAAGTCCATGAAAATTCTTTAGACTTAATAACTTCTCTATACGTTACCCGGTGCAAAGTGAAACTTATTTTGTGACACCCCGGTGCAAATTTAAAGTATGTGCTATGCTTATTCAAACCTCAGGCTGGCTCGAGCTTTGGGCCGGGCTTGAGAATAGCTTGGCCAAAAATCCCAGGCCCGAGCCTGCCTGGCCCAACCCCCGAGCTTTTTCCAATTCTTAGGGTTCTTTTGGGCTTCCAGCCCGGCCCGACGCATGAGCAGGTCAGGCCAGGCTTGGGCTTTTTAAGGGCCGGGCCAGGTCAAGCCTCACGTTAACCGGTTTAGTATGCGCTAGCTAAACCTGGTGAAAATGAAATACGATACTACCTCGTCTCAAAATATAACTACCTGAATCTATGAACCTAGACATGTTTCTTGTCTATGTTCATAGCTAAAATTAGTTATATTTTGAGACGGAGGGAGTATGTTCTACCCGATGAAAAGTGCAAGTTTCAAAACGTAAATCCTACATATAAACCAAGAAATAATCTATCTATACCTATACTAATTGGGCACTTTGTAAAAGCTCTCACGTTAATTAGAAGGATCTAACTGTTGATTTGAAAGACTATACTATCACAACCCGTAGATTAGTTAATATAACAACCATGGAACCCATAAATCCGAATTATATGATTTATTTACGTTGGGGACACCATCTAATCTATCTGAAGCCAAACCGATCCAACGTCTCAGCTGATGTCCAGCATCGATCTTCTCTTTGTTGCGGCTACCATCTAATCTATCTAAAGCAGAACCACCCAACGATCTCAGCTGATGGACAACATCGATCTTTGCCGTAGATGACTCACGCCGCGGCTGCAGCCATCCAGCTCGCGAGTACAGCCGGCCAGATCAAACCGAGGCCGTCTCACGTCACGATCAAAGAAGACGCGCAACCAAACGTGTGCATGCAGCGATGCCCGATCGAGTTACGACCGGCCACACGGGAGGCTTTCTTTTCCCTGCATACGAGGATCGAACGGCAACAAGAGCAGACACAATCATCAGGTTCACGCACGAATTAATGCATCCTATGATCAGTATAGCTCCCATACGATTTTGTGAATATTGAATCGTGTAATTATGTGTGCAGCCAAGCAACTAACGGAGAGTCACTGGACATAGCGGATAATGGCAAAAAGCGGCAGCGTTTGACAAGCAAAGAATGTTGGCATCATGCTGCTGTGGTTTGTAGAATCCTCTCAGGTTTACTAATTATGAACTTGATTGCTAGCTATTACTCCCTCCGTCCCTAAATATTTGATACCGTTGACTTTTTATATACATTTAACTGTTCGTCTTATTTAAAAACTTTTGTCAAATATGTAAAGCTATATATACGAATAAAAGTATATTTAATAATGAATCAAATGATAGAAAAGATTAGTAATTACGTAAATTTTTTGAACAAGACGAACGGTCAAACGTGCATAGACAACGGTGTTAACTATTTAAGGACAGATGGAGTAATTTATAAATTGAATTATTGTATAAAAAATCATTTTGAATTATTGTAATAATTTTAAAAATTAAAAGATGTTTAATTGACCACATATTCTAATCAATTGTATAAGATTAAATAATGGCCTATGCGTTGCACGGGTTGACAGCTAGTATCATCTAATAATTTAGCTTGTCGGGTGCATGCTCTTATCATCGTTCCATCAACCGGAGGCGGTGTGTTCATATTAGATCCTGCTTAATTAGATCCTGTAATTGGAATACTGGAATTTTCCTGTTTAACATGGTTGATTGAACTGTTTTATATGGAATTTACGTAAAATTCATGCGTATGTACAAGCAAAGCCTTAATATTAATTTACATTGAGCAGGCTACTTGACCTTGAATGTTTCCATGACAGAAAAAGAGAACATTATATTGCTACTTGACTTTCAGTTTAGATGACACCAGATCAGTGCTCAGCTTACTACTTCAGCATAAGGAAGCAGTTAAGATAGCTCAGATAATGGCACAAAATTAGCATCACCTGCATTGCACCCCGGTCACATACACTACCTGCTTCAAGAGTTAAGTGATCGAGGAGCGAATCGCATTGCGACACGCATTTCCAGCAGCCACATCACTGCTGCTTCCGGCGGCATGCCAAGGCGCTTGATTTCCGATCGCATTGGATACGTCTGCATATCTAAGTACTTCTGAAGCTAACAAGTTGCACAAAGAAAACAATCGTTTGTACATGATTAGTTAACATATTATGCATGCGGGAGAGGTACGTTCGGTGTTTATAGGTAGAATAATATAGGATATATTTAGGAAGAGCTTCACTCCGGTGCTCCCTACTGGCAGTATAAAATAATATGAACCTAATAGATCTATAAACTTTTTTCAGTAGAAATTTAGAGGGTTCGATCATCTAAGAAAAAAAGCCGTGGAGTAGTAAAATTCTAATTTTGCATCTCCATTTGAATGTTGCCCCCACCGGAATCGCGGCTAATGCGCCTCCACCGTCGAAACCAACGCTGAATCGCGGCCGAACGATCAACCGTTCATTTCGATGGAATGAAGTCGATCGGATCCGGTGTCTTCTACTGTTTCATGAAGGAGATCGAAAACGCCTATTCACTTATTAGTAAATGACTAATATGTCATTTCAAACGATCGATTTATATAATTTTTACTGGCAGTATAATACTGTTAGTAGGGAGCACCGAGACGTTCCTCATTTAGGAAAGCATTGATGGTGTGGTGGCGGAGTTATTGGTGTGTGATTATTCCACCCGCAGGGTTTATCCTGGTGTATGTGAATGATTTTAATGGGAATGTAAGATCCTTTTTAACGAGAATTTAGTTAGATCAGAAATGTGCCATATCATTTGATGTTTACAGTGGAACACCCAAAACGACATGTATAGTGTTAGAGCAGTTGATATTGGATACCCCTCGAATAGGTGCACAAGATAACCGTGTAATATATACCAAAAAGGATTCACACACTTATGGTACGGATTTATACCAGAAAAATGTCATGTGTACGAAAAGATACTATCTAGATAGCACATATAAGATTCCTTTCTTATTTGGCATATTACTTCTCAAAATCCCTGACTCCGACTCCGACGCATTATATCTCAAGGATATAAAATACAAAGGCTCCTTGTGGGGCTCAGGGCAAAGGATAGTCAGAAAGCTTCCTTTCAATCATGGCTAGATCATTTGTAAATCCACTTTGTATATATGTATATATATATATGTATATATGTATATGTATATGTATATGTATATATATATGTATATGTATATATATAACTATTCTTATCCAAATCTCTCTACTTGTGTTTGATTCTCATTGGCTTCTACTGAGTTCTTGTTTTGTTTCTTATTTAATTTATATGTTGGCCATTGAAATGTGATGTTTTATTTCGGTCATCTTCTTTTTTTTTTCCGTGACCATGTCCTTGATTTCTTGGACCACACAGTCACACACTATCTCTCTCCAAGGGCCATGCATGGTGCCTTCTTCGAAGCAGTCTGATGCCCTTGCAAGACACGACCGAGCTGGCTCCCTGCTTCTTCTTTTGGCTTGCTTTTTTTCGACGTGGCGCCGTGAGGTTCATGCTCAGAGGAAGAGGTCTGTGTCCGTGTGCCGGTCTGTGCGTTTAAGCTAGTGTTTTTATTAAGAGAAAGACTACCGCTCGTCGGAACGTATCTGTTCCGTTCGTCTTCCTTCCCGCGCCCCCGACTGACCACGCGTTGGGCGGCATCCCCACCGCGGCGACGCCCCACGGGCTCCGCCGATGACGACGGCGGCTTCGACGGTGATGGTGAGTGGCGGCGACTTTGACGGCAATGGCAATGGTGGCCTAGATCCAGCAGCGCGACCTCGAGGGGGCGGCTGGATCTGGACCGCCGACGGGGACGGCGTGGCCGGGAGGGGGTGCGTAGATACGGGTGACAAGCGGTCGTCGGGGGGTGCGTAGATACGGGTGACAGGCGGTTGTTGGCGACGGTGGCTGGAGAGGTTGAAGAAGACATGTATCTCTTTTTACCGTTGCGGTGGGTACCAGATCTGGTACCCAGAATACCAGAATACCAGATCTGTTATCTCGGGGTAAAAAAATATGGTAATCTAGATAAAAAAAAGTCTGGTACCCTGTATTAAATCTGCTGTAACCAATATCCTTTGTCTAGTTCGTTCGTGTAAAGGGTTTAAGCCAGTTGTTATTTTATGCCGGTGTGTGATGGTTGAAAACACCGATGATATGCGTGGAAAGCCAGAGTCCGGGGAGAGGCGTGTGGTGTTTGGACTGTCAGGCACCGGGTCACCTCGATCCGACGTAGATTAGCTAGATTGGACCAAGTTGGTCCCTATCGCGGCTCACCTTTCGGCGGCGAGCGTGCAGCGGGCCCACGGTGAGCGGGCCAGGACACAAGCACAGAGACTTACACGCCGCGGGGGTTGGGCTGGGCTGGCTGTCGCGATGAATCATCCATGCATGCTTGTGCGAGCGACTGCTACTTCTTGGCGTCGTCGTTGTTTTCGTGCGACCGCGCGTCCATGCGGCGGTGGGGCACATAGCATAAATGCGCGCAATCGTACAGTTGATTGAGGTTTCCGTTTTGGAAGTGCAATCGTTGAAATAAAACATGACTGGATTCGGTATCTGTAGCAAGCACAACTGCAATGATAAAGTAAAGTGTTCTCGGTGAAATATATACACATCATCTAAAGATTAAATTAGTAGTAAATAACCTCAATGATATGTCTACGTAGGTGTCTATAGCTGCATACATGAATGATAACAATCTATCTTCACTCTCTTTTTATTTAATTACTTGTGCTCGTTCTTTTTATTTAATCCCTTTTATGTAAGAGAGAAAAATGACAAAGATCTCTTATAGAGTCTGTAAGCAGCCATTGCGAGTATCCTAACAAATAACAAATATGTATATTCTATTGTCTTTATAGTACTTCTCCCCATTTAAAAATAGTAGATATTTTGGACAGGACGTTGCATTTAAAAAACAACTTTGACTATTTTTTTCTATTATAATATATATAGAAATACTAACAAATATATCAGAAGTATTTTTCAAGATTAATATATAGAAATGATCTTCATGTTGCTAAAATAAATATTTAGAAATTATCTTCATGTTGCTAAAATAAATATTTCCAAAGCTATTCGTAGTTAAAGTGTAAAAATTTTGACTTTAATATAATTTAATATGTTATTATCAAACTGGAGGGAGCAGTATATTAGTTGTGACACCTACCAACCCTACAACTGGAGTTGAGCACATAAACAAACACCCATTGTTTTTTGTGGTTCACTCACGCCGGGCCATTAATTTTTTTAAAACATGAAACAAAAAGTACTAGGGCTCTTCGGATGCGCCAAAACACAGTTTGTGCTCTTCGGTAGTTTTTAAATTTTTTTTTGGGCATGCTTCCCAAATGGCTAAGCATTACGAACGGGTCTGTAGCATACTGGTTATAAGAGTTTCGGTAGCACCTAAGGTCCTGTGTTCGATTTCTCATGGGAACGAATTTTCCAGGATTTAATGGATTTGTGCTTTAAGTGGTAAGTGATGTATCCGTCGATAGCGAGGCGTCCGTGGTGAATTCATCAATCTTAAGAATTTGTCGGCCCAGTCTTCGAAAATATTCATAGGGGTAGTGTTTGCGTGTGTACGTCATAGGGGTGAGTGTACTATGTAATTTTAAAAAACATATTTCAAAAAAACGGCTAAGCATTATTTTTTAAAAAAAGTTCTACACAAAAATTATTTTAAAAAATTAAATTAACCTATTTTCATGTTTTAAATAGCTAATAATTAATCGGGTACTAACGATGTTAGAATAATTGTGTCTATACCCCTATTCTCACTCCGAATTGTGATTTTGCCTCTTTTTTAGGATTTGTGTTTTTATCCATATTTTTTTCAAACGAACCAGCCGTCCGCCCCTTCTTTGGACGGAAGTTAGTGGACCCAAAATCCAAGAGCCAACAAAATAGAGAAGAAAAGAAAAAAATGATTTTATAAATCACGAATTTACCTTAATGCCCCTTTGTGAATACTGAATACATCAGACCTTGCCCTGCCCTGCCATTACCCATCCTCGAGCAACAAGCAGGAGCGGCGGCGACGACTGCAGGCAAGAGGGAGCAGTAGGCGGCGACGACCCCAAGGGTGTGTGAGTTGGCATCAGCCGCATCGAGGCAAGCCTGTGCAAGGGAGTCTGCCTGTGCCCGGCAAGATTGTTCGCCTTGCTCTTGCATCGTTCAATTCAGCTGATTGTTGTCATCGATCGATCACCGCACCCCAGCTACAGCCTACAGCCATTATAAATTGTGTACGATTGCTGATTTTCACAAACATGCATGCATAACTCATCAGCTACAGCCATTATAATAACTCGTCCAATTAGGTGTGAAGTTATGCTTGTTTGTGAAAATCAGTCAAAAATTCATTTTGTTACAGTTTGTCCCCTTTGTAAAACATTGCCACTAATCAGTTTTTAACAGATTTAAATTATCTCACAGAATCAATTTAACATAATTTCAAGTTTTTATGTCAAAATCCATGTATCAAATTAGGAAGAAACACAAATGGTATAGGAAATCGGGCAAATATACAACAACAATCAAGGTATAGATGTCTTCTTGCCCCTTACTTAACACCGTCAAGCTGACCATCCAAAGCAGGGCCAACAATTGATCGAAATCGTTTGAAAAAAAGTAGGGGCAAAAACGCAAACCGAAAAAAAAGTGACAAAATCACAATTAGGAGTGAAAGCAGGGGTAGAAACGCAATTGCCCTCGTTTTATGTAAGCTACTGTAATTCTATGTCATTTTGCCAACAGAGACAAACAAATATGCCCAAGTTCACCCTATAAACCCTTCACCCAGAAAAAGTAGATGTCTTTTGTGGATCAACCACGACTAATCACCCGTGAAGACTTACGGGGTAGATTGAATGAAGTCGTTATCACCTTTGTTCAAACAAGTTCCTGAACACGATGAATTTCAATAACCACAAAACCTTCCTGCAAGGCTAATTTAGCTATAGATATAGGGTAGTATCTCATCTCACCGCCAACATGAAAGGTTTATAGAACAAACATCATACTCTCATAGGTATGGATATGGCAATGGGTCAAGTCAGGTCAGAGGGCTCAAAAGCACGCATATGCCCTTGCCGATAGTAAATAATATCAAATAATTTTTTGTTAAGAGAGTCTCACTGAGTACAAGTTGTAGTATCTAAACTTACATATAGACACACATCCTTCACACACGCACACACCCAACACCATACTCACATACCTATGTGCAGGCTAAATTCTACCCCTACACTCACAATCACATGTCTGGCTTGAAGAGATGGTCTCGAACACCAGTTCCCACTCACAATCACATGCCTGCCTTAAAGAGATGGTCTCGAACACCAGTTCCCAGCATGTGTTGAGGCTGCAGTATTTCAGGAAAAATCCACTCGAAATTCTCTTCTCAAGAGATTTGAACCTAGGACCTCTTACTGAGGTTTGGTTCTACTGAGACTCTCCGTTCGCAAATAATATCAAATATCTATGGTAGGCCAAACTCAATGACTATATCCATGCCTATCGGGTATTGGGAAACCCAGCGAGTACTCGTTGTGTTACTCACAACGTAATTAATATCTTCAAAGGTAGATAATTAAATAAAAAGCAACATAATTAACAAGATAGTAAATTATTATCAACATATCAACACACATTCTCACTTATAAGCTAGCATAATTGTCAAAGATTTAAGTGTTAAACACTTCAAGTATTCAATTTAATACAAGAATTCAATCACTAAGAGGCACATATTATATCCATCCAAAAATATTTATTGTATCCAACAACTAATATGTATATTGTGCTATTTAAGTTGTATATCTACATGTGTGACTAAATGTGCCAAGTATCGGGTTGGGTTTTGATCAGCCGTGGGCATAAACAATATCCACACCCACCTGCTAGAATTTTGGGCACCAGATTAGGCATGTCCACAGGCAAATAAATAAATAAATAAACCCATGCACATGCCCTTCGGGCTTGGCAGCCGCAAATACCCATCCCATGGGTAGAATAGACATCTCTACTCATAGTGAAATACAGACGATTTACTACGCATATCGACAAAGATAGACAAATTAAACCTATCGCTAGGCTAGATCTATGAAAAAGGTTTCATAAATATTAAAAGTAAAATGGTTTTATTAATTAACTTGGTGACTGATGTTGGGTTGTATATTGTCAACTGAATAGGCATTACTTATAAAGGAGTTTGTCTTGCCTTCCCAAGTGTGTCCCACGTCTTGCCAGGAGTTGGAAGTAGTTAGAGGACTTAAAAAAATCCCAAAACGATAAGAAAAAACTCCAAAAATCAAGTTTGAGTCGGCTTCAGCACCTGAATGGTCCAACTGGCCGTATAAGGCCGGTTTGACCGCTGTATATGGCATGGTCGGGCTAGTTGTGTTCGCTTCGAACTGTTCGGAACATTTTTGGTCTGACCGGTCATAGCCCGATCTTACCAACCTTGACAGAAAAACCCAAGACTCTATTTTAAACTGGCTCCGAATTTACCATTAATTTCATAATACCAAATTTAGATGCCAAGAAGCAGAGTCAAAGTTGCATTTTAGAAGACAAATGGTTGGTGGTGCTGTGTTAGTGTATTTCACAACATAGCTTTACATAGTTAGGGTAGTTAGGTTTAATTTAGGGGTGCTGAGTTTATATAACTCATTGGAAAATGATATGATCAGTATTTATTAACAGTTATTTATGCTTTAATGGAAAACACTACTAATGCTCCAAGCTTTGGTAAAACTAAACCAGGCACCGCTCCTTGTCGAGGAAGAACACAAAGCAAACTTGAAAAAATCTTCTTGTTGCACGGGTTGCATTGACTAATTTTCATGGCAACCAATCCAAAAACAAAAAAAATTAACTCAAGCTGTGCTTACAAATCTGCACAGCTCCACCGTCCGGCTGAAGAAAGGGCAGGCATGCGTGCGTGGAGATAGCTACGCTACGCATGAGCTGCGCTGTCCTAGGCTAATTCTATGGTTAAGTTGTCAACTTGTTGAGTGTACACATGCTGCCTAACCCCAAAACGACGTTGGTTCGCTTCGATCCTACATGTAAAGTGAGACGTCACACATCGTGCCATGTGTTCATGGGTCTGTCAGATTGGGATCAGTTCAGATTAGGATGAACAAGGCAGTGCTAGTTTGATAGTACAGTTCCTGGGTTAATTTCGTCAGCGATTGATGGTGTGCCAATGCTTTTGAGTAGACCAAGCTAGGAGAGCAGATGCAGAATGGAAATATTGCTGCCGGCAGATTTTGAGGCCGGTGGAATTTTGCACTAAATGGCTAGCCACGTTTCTTATCATTTTCAGATGAAGGCATAAGCCAAGTGTCTAACCACTATCTTCAGTTTCTATTTACAGATCTCCCCCAGCTGGTCCCAAAATCATCACTCTTTTTGTTGATAAAGTTCGGAGAATATATATATTCTAACTTTGCACCCCCCCCCCCAAAAAAAAAAAAAAGTACATTCAAACCTAATGGGGAATCTCATTGCGTCTTTCATTCACCAAATTCATTTTCTTTTATGACAATTCTCATTTTCTTTTATGAGTTCTAAGAATTCCAAAAAAGTTGACATTCAAATCCTGGATTTTTTTTATGGCTTTGCTATTGCTCAGGCAACTGAACATGTTCATAAATATCAGTTGATTCCTCTCAGTGGATTAAGACCTGACGGTTGTCTTCAACCTCTCACTGCTTCAACTCTCGTGTTGAGCATTGGGCCTTTGCAAAAAGGTCAAACTAGTTTTTTAGAGCAGGAAAAGATGGTGTAGGGAAGGCTTGTGGACGAGTTGAGGTGAGGAAGAAATAGCGAAGCATCGGGGAGGCTGGACCGCTGGAGGATGAAGAAACATTATAGCTGTCAGATGTAGAAATGTGCAGCTGCTGGTAGAGATTGATCGACTAAAATTTTCACGATTTTCAGTTGACTGATGAATTGATAGCCCTGTTTGGAATATAGGAAAACAAAACAGAGAAATAAAATATAAACACATAGAATTAAAAATAAAATAAATTTCACAAAACTACGGAAACCTTGCACATTCTATTACAAAACTACAAATTCGAGGATTTGTTTCACAAAACTACAGATTTTTGTGTCTTCGTTTATCACAAAACTACATATATTTTACACAATCTATCACAACACTACAAATTTAAAAAATTTATTTCACAAAACTACAGCTGTAATTATGATCTTCATTTATCACAAAACTATAGGTTTTATGTCTCCATTATCACAAAACTACAGGTGTTAGCATTGTTAAAATATATAATTTTGTGATAATCGAGACGAGACATTAAACATGTAGGTTTGTATTAAACGAATAAACTAAATCTGTAGTTTTACGAAACAAGTTTTTAGATCTATAGTTTTATATAGTTTATGAAACAAGCTCTTATATCTTTCGAAACAAGTTTTTAGATCTATAGTTTTATATAGTTTATGAAACAAGCTCTTATATCTTTAGTTTTTTATATATTGTGCAAATAAGTACAATTTTGTGAAATTTACTCGTAAAAGTATTTGAAAAAATAGTTGCACATGTGTTCGGAACGGAGGAACCTTTAAGCATTTGTCTTAATAAAGAAAAGGAAAAAGATGAAGTTTGGGTGGATTTTATTTTTTCATGCATTTTGGCTATCAAACGCAGGGAAAGAATTTTTTTATTATTCCTTTGATTCCTTTTAACCAAAAGGCTATACAGTAAATATTTCTATTAGGAACTGAAACCTTTATAATTCCTTTGCAATTCCTTTGATCCAGATAAGGCCCGACCCCCGAGGTTTTCTTCCTTTTCTTATCCCGAACGAACTGGAATGAAAAATTTTCTCAAAAAAAAAAGGAACTGGAATGAAATTGTGCTAATTTTATTGAATTGAGAGGAGTGATCCTCCTGATTTGTTTTCTTGTGATACATTAGGGTGCTAAGAAGATACTCGGAATTATGTGGGGGTGTACCTGACAGCAAGCACTTAGTTTCCGTGTCAATCTTGTGCTTGTTAATCCAAAGAAAGTATCAATCCTTATCCTTCTTGATTAAGATGATGAAGCTCCTAATCTGGGATAAAGAAAGCGCAGCATGTTCGTTGATTCCAGACCTGATCTCAGAGAGTGTCAGAGTGCCATGTTCATACTACCTAAGCTTTCTGCGCACGCGGTTGGCATGGGTACCAATTCAGAGCTGGCCGAACCGAAGAGAACGAGCCCACCACATGGCATAGCGAGCCCACTGGCTTGTTGTCACTTGTAAACTTAACCGGCTGGGGACGGGGGCGGTGGTGGTGTAAGTTCACTTTGGGTACCTCATATTCACATCAACTCTTAAAATCATCTCTTAATTACAATACCAGAAATGTTTGATTTCAAAGTTGCGAAAACCATTCAAAATAAGTCTTAGGGCAATATGGAACGGTGGTTTTACTTGTGTGGCATCCCAGTCAGCATAATTAAACTTAGAAAATGATGGAACCCACGTGTCAGTCGAAGCGAAAAATTGGCTTCCTCTTTTCTCCTTCTTACTGCCGTGGAGCCGACAGTAGTAGCAGCGTCGCCCGCCACTCCCCGTAGTCATGAACACCGCCCTTCTCCCTAGCCTCCCTCTCTTCCTCCTCCGTCATGGTCGCCACTCTTCTCCCTCGTCTCCCACCCCTCCTCTCTACGCATCCGGAGCTCGCAAACGGCCGAACGTTGGCGGGGCATGTCCTCGGGGAGGCGGCAGAGCTCCACACCATCATCTCGCGGAGGAAGACGGGGAATCCCGTGCGCCGCGAAGCAACTGCTTTGGGTGAGTTCCCTGCCGAGTCACCACCATCATCCCAGTGCGACCGCCTCTTCTGCTTATGACGAGCCAGCGACGAGAGGATTCCAAATAAAACTCTCGTTCAGATAAAACGTCAAACAGAGAACATGCTCTTACTCACTGAACAATCTTGTTCACATCTGCAACAATTGGTAGCCACAAATAAGGAGTTCCATTCCATTACTACTCGAACATACAGCATCAAAGTTTGCATCTTTCCGATTGTGGAGTAGTAGCAGCTTCCACAACATCACCTCAACTGCGTTGACCGGCCGTAGGTTCATGAGCAGGCGACGCCACGGTTGGAGCATGCAGCGGCGGAGCGTCTTCCATCGTCCTGGATGCAGGCGGCGCGCTGCGCCATTGTCTCTTCTTCCCTCGCCAGCCCGCCTCAACCTTTCTCCTCTGCCGTCTGCTCCATATACGGCAAGAAACCGCGCGTTGTGGTACTCCAGGATGGGGTTGATGGATCTCCTCCTCGATGTGGTCTCCAAGTTGGGGATGGCTGAGAGGAGGCTGAGGGAGAAGTGCGGGAGCGGGGGAGTCGAGCAGCTGGGACAACACCACGCTTGTCCACTTGCATCGACGTCGCTCGTGGCCGCCACCGACCAGATCCGGTCGTGGGCCACCCTGCACCCCCACCTCCCACGGAGTCTGGAGACACCCAATCCTCTCAGTTGTGCCGGCCAGCTCCACCTCGACCTCACCCTCTCCATCACGATGAGGTCATCAGTGCGTCACGGCGAGACGTCGTGGGACGAGGCCTCAGAGCTGCCGAGCTGGTACTTGACGAGTGTCCCGTTGCTGGTCGCCGTCATCCCCAAGCTCCGAAGCTCGTCGCTGCCCGGCCTCGTCTGGGAGGAGGAGGGCCCAAGCTCGCCTACCGCCACCCGCCAGTAAAACTTACTCGTGGGTCCCGCCAATGTTTTCTTTATTCTTTCTCTGGTTATAATGCCATGTAGGAGTAGGTGCCAAGCCATCTTCCTCCCGGTACAACAGTACCGATCGGTACTGAAATAATGCAATCGTCCATTTTGACAGGGGCATGATTGGACTTACGCAGTTATGCTCAGCCGACTCCGCGCCGCGCTCAGCTTCGACTTCATTTATCTCACCATTTATTACTTCCGACGAGAGAGCGTTATAGGTATTTTCTAAGATCTTTACCTTGGGTATATGATGATTAAC